>CAJNDT010000467.1:0-200723 GCA_905221615.1 Symbiodinium sp. CCMP2592
TGAAGGCTTTCCCTAGCCTATCTGCCCCGATTGCGGGCTGCCGCAGTTTGTGCATGCTGTCTCGATCGTCACGTCAGGCGAGACAGCACCAGTCCAGGCAGCACGCACTCGAGGCAGCACGCAGTAAGAACGGCCCGACTTCCAATTCGAAGCCTCCAACCCAAAACCATGAACCCCCTCACGTTGTAACAACCCCTCGGCAAACCTAAACCCTAAACCCCAAAACCCTAAACCCCAAAACCCTAAACCCCAAAACCCTAAACCCTAAACCCCAAAACCCTAAACCCTAAACTCCAAAACCCTAAACCTGCAAAAACCCAAACTCGAAACTCCGCGAGGGCGGTCGCTCGATGCGGTCGTCCACCCATGGCGGGGGCATCGCCTTCAGCGGATGCACCTCATGCCACCTGTCAAACCCCCCCCCAAAAAAAAAAAGAGCTCTGAGTTTGGAGACCTAAGGGCTTCTGGGGTTTAAGGTGAAAAGGGTCTGGGGATTTAGGCTTTAGGGTTAAGAGGTCTGGGGATGAAATAACTTCTTGGGTTTCAAGGCTCGGAAGGATTCGGATTTATGGATGTCTACGACCTGGGGTGACTCTTCAAAAACATGGCAGGATGTCCTTCGCGCATCTGATTCGCGAGTCATGGGCCACGCAACTCCCAAACCAGATCGAATCTAAAGCCCAAGCCATACCCAGACACACACCCGCAACTCTCGGACATTATCGGCCCTACCGCGTCCCGCCCATGGTCCTCTCGCAGAGTTGTGTCCTGTTGTCGCACCAGACTGGACCTGCAAACAATAACAACGAGTTTACGAATCTGACATAACGATGCCGGGCTCGTGTGCAACCATGTCTACTGGCTTGTCATTGTCGCTTTTGTAGACGCAGACATGTCTGCGTATGTATGCAGTGCGTGCATGCAATACGCATGTATGTGTTTATGAACCTATGCTGTGTGCACGAATGGATGGATGTGCTTTCTTGAACAGGATTTACATGTATGTGCGTGTGTATGTATATATGTATGTCAATGAGAAAACGCTTCATTGTGCTTTTTCTTTGTATCATTGTATCACATACAACCCAAACCCTAAACCCTAAACAGGCTTCGGCGTGAATTGATACTTCGTCTGAGTTCTTCCAAGGCCCGAACTGTCGTTCGGCACTGGCGCTCGCTTCTTCCCAACCTGCAACGGTTTAGGGTTTAGGGTTTGGGGTTAAGGGTTACGGATTTACCAGACCAAGAGAGAAAGAAAAGCCGCGATCTCCGGTTGTGCCTCGCAGGCAAGCCGCATTTCATTGTACATCTTTGACCTAGGCATATTTCCAAGCAACAGCTTAGCTTCATGATGAGATGAGTGTAGCTGACGCCTGAGCACAACTTCGAACCTGCAGTGTCCAACTAAAGTCGATCTTTTCTAGCCGCAAGCCGATGTGAGCGGAGTGTCCATAGTGGTGCCGGATATCCCACCTCGGGGAAAAAAAACAAGTCGCAAGTGCGTTGCGAGACGGTTGATTGGTGCACTCGTTAAGACACAAGACCCCCGTGGATGCTGCAGACGGTACACCACCGGAGCTTCCTGAGCGGCACAACAAACACCCGAAGTTGATGGAAACGGAACTTTCGAATTGACATGCTGTGGCACAGCTTATGCTCAAGAAAGCTGAGTGCTGGGCCACCTCTCGCGCAGATGGCATCCGGGCAATGCCAGATTTGGCCAAGCGAGCCCAAAGCGCCTGCGGTCATCGTCGGAGGGTCCACAAAATATACTGGCACATAATATACTGTAAAAATGAGCTAGATATATTGTATTTTTTACAGGAGGAAAGGTGCTTGGCCCCTGCTACTGTAGTCTGAGGCTGCCCCTGGCTTCAGCACTCCCGACCGCCTCAGCGCTAGCGCGATCCCGAGCGGCGCCTGTCAATTCACAATGTTGAAAACGGCGAGGTTTAGGTTTAGGATCATCCGGAAACGTGCAGGGTTGTCCTGGAACACACATGTTGGACATCTCCACAGCATCACCTCAATGTTGACTATCGGCTGTTGCCCAGGGGCATCAAATGGCACACCAGAAATTCAACACCTCTGAAAGAAATCTGCTGCCCGGCAGGTTGGCATAGGTCCGAGGTCAGTGATGCCGATGTACTCCGCCGCAATGCCAGACTCGGAAAAGAGGGGTATCGGATGTTATCAACCATTGCTCAGATGCTGTTCCGTCCACACACACGGATCTGTGAGACTCAGGGAGCGCACATGGCCGCGTTTGCGCGACGCATCGAGAAGGGCTACGAGCTCAAAGACTGGCCGGTGCAAGCCTCGACTGCACTTCAAGACCAGAAACGTTCACCAGGGCAGCACCATCGCAGCTCCAACGCAGATCAAGCTACTTTTGCGACGGCGCTCCAGGAATCTTGCGATAAGCTCCACCGTGCGCTCGACATGAGTTGGACAGCACCACCAACCTGAACGTGCTGCGCAGTTCTGGCTTCTGGTTGCATCTCAGGCTTGCCTGTTTCAAACCTATCTAAAGCTATCACTGTCACTTGCATCGCAAAGAGTTCTAGACTTTCGGGACTTCCTGAGAAAATCGCGCTCCCAGGTCAAGCTTCCATCCGTTCAAAAGCACGTGGGAGACCTAGGCCGACAGACGACAGCAAGGCATAGATTTTGTGGTATACATGAGAATTACATCTTCAAAATATGTTGTACAGTGAGGAAATGATATTTATGGATTGTATCTTTCATCTTAAGTAGTGTATATTCTGTATCATATGCCATATGTTTTATACTAAATAGTGTATATTAGATATTGTACGTTATATGTTATATACCATGTATCATATAATGTATAACATGAATTATCTGTTTTTAGTGTATATATAAAAACGTAGAATATATACCAGATGTTACATCTTGTATGCTAATTGGTATACCTCATAAAACATGTACATATATATGTATACATATCATGTATACTGAATGTTATATACTACAAACTACATATATTGAATGATGTATTGCTATATACTGTAAATTTCCACTATATAACAAATACTCTATGCTATATGTTACAAAATGTGTGTGTATATATATATATATATGTAGATATGGATATGTATATATACATAATGCCTATATATATATATATATATTACATTACATATCTATATTATTGATTATGTGTGATATAACACATATGTTATATGTGTGTGTACATACTGTTACATATTAAAAAAGGGAAGACTGGCATACAAAAAGCCTCCGAGGCGAGGGCACCATGCTTCACGTCAATGAGATCTCTGGACGAGAGGGTCTGGCATTGCAGGCCAGGCGAGCTGTTTTTGGTACTACGGCATCTGCCTAAACCCGAAACCCTGAACGCGCAAACCCTAAAACCATAAACCCTAAATCTCAACTTCGCACCTCTTCGCTCAGGCACTCCAGGGTCCTCCGAACAGAACATGCCAGCTGATTGAAAGGAATCCATAGATGTCTGCTGCTGAACCCCCGAAACCCTAAACCATGAACCCCTAAACCCTGAACCATGAACCCCTAAACCCCTAAACCCTAAACCCTGAACCCTGAACCCTAAACCCTAAACCCTAAACCCTAAACCCCTAACCCTAGGCCCTAAACCCTAAACCCTAAACCCTACTCGAGTACGAGGGCCAGCCAACTGTTTTAGCAGCAGAAGCGAAAGCGAATAAGATCTAACTTGGTACACTTCTCGATTTAAAAAACGTCTTCTGTACGTGCCTGACTGTCTTCCTTGCTGCAGGGGCCATGCACCTGCGGAGTCAAGCGTGTCATCCTTGCAGCAGGGGCAGGGACATACACATCTGCGCTCCCCCTTTTGGCGTTCGCCAAAACACCACCAAACCCCAACAACCCAACCACACTTAAGCAGCTGAAGTCCAAAGGGCCCTCGGAAAAGGGTGGAGAGAAGTCCAAGTGGAGGAGTGCAAAGGAGTGTAGCCCAAGTAAGGCTCAAGACGCTCCTCAGTTTCTGAGGAAAAGGACTGTGGTTGCACAACAAACGGCGCAAGGCTTCACAGTGCTTGCAAAAGATGGGACATGTAATCCCCTGCACGGTTTTGCAGAAGCACGGCTCTTCACCAATCTGCAAGCTACACAACCTGAGAACCTGACCCAAACCGGACTTACAACCGGAAGCTAAGAAAATCGTCAAAAATCCAAAGATGAGCCGATACTGTACTCCAAGGGTCAGAAAGGATTAGCATGTCTCAAGCAGATATCCGCGAGACTGGCACGCCTAACAAACTAAGACCCACAAGCCACACCTTTAAGGACGTATGACAAAACGACCCCTAAAAACCACGCCTAGAGCACCTTACTTCAATCCACCTCAGGGACTCCATCCTGGTGCATGCGCTCGAGGCGAAAGCCCTCGTTCGTGTAAAAGATATGTTGTTGAGCATCTGACAACTGTTCAAGTGGCACTTCAATGCCATTCCTAATCAGAAACGCTGCAGCTGAAGCGATAGCATGATTTATTTCTTCATCAGCCTCTTCAATCTCACTGTCAGTCGCAAGCGGAGGAAATCTTGTTGATCTTAAGACCGCAACGTCATCAACATACCTCACCACAGCATCAGAGGAGCTAGCAGCCTCATTGGTACCTGCAGCCCAGGGTGTTAGAGTTGGCAAGTCAGGATAGAGACCTGCCTCACGCATCTCTTCATACTGGCGGTACAGCTGTTCGGGTCCAGGGACTACATCGATTCCATGCCTATTGATCTGGTCACGGTGGGGGTAAGTAGGGTCATACCTAGCCCTATACTCAGCAGCAGGAACTATCCCAACCCCTTGAACCCAGTGCGGAGGAGTTCCAGATGACGAGCTGGAGTCTGATCTCGTTGCCATATACAGCTCGAAATCTCGCCGCGCTCCGCGGTCATAATACTCAGCTGACCGACCAGACTGTATCGAAGAAGACTCTGCATCACTACGCGGGGATTGAGGTTCCGGCTCGTAGGGAAGGGCCTCAGGAACAACTACTACAGGATGATTTCTCGGGGCCTCGGGTGGAAGCTCGAGTGCGACAGTTCCTTGCATGTCAACAACCAGGCTGCTTCTTAACACGCGATCAATGAAGTTTTCCCAGCTATTAGGGTCCCCAAGATCAAAAAAGTTAGGAATTTCAATCCGGTTGGTGTTCCTTCGCAGCGGGGGAGGTTCAACCGTGGGGCTACGTTGCTCTGGTGCTCCAGGCAGGAGGGCCCACGGAGAAAACTGCACGTCTGGGCCTGCACCAGTGCTAACTCGCCTTGGCCTGGCACCTCTGCCACGGCAACGCAGTCCATCATCGTAGTCAGCAATGACTATAGGCTGCGGGATTTGCTCGGAAAGCGGAATGGGTTCAAGCTCTGGCTGCTCAAGGCCATCTTCGACTGGCTCAGTGCGTCGTGTGCTAAAGAACCTTCCCACAGCACAAAGCAGAAAAATCCCTATTGCAACCACAAGAACCGGAACTATTGAAAGCCACCAGCTGCTCCAGTCATCCTGCGTCGATCCTTCAACTCCTCCCTTGCCCTGAGCCTGAACAGGCAGCGAACCGACAACAAGCAGCGCCAACGCCTGCCTCAAAAGGTTTAGTTTCGCAACAGGGGCCTTAACCTTTGGCACATCGTACCCGCACAAAAGCAAGAGGTCTCTGACACGAGTCCAAGGCAGCACTTTCGTGGCAATATCTGCCAGCATGTGTTCTCCTTTTAAGTGCGACAGGTGCCACTTTCCAGACTGGAGCCTTTCCCGGAGGGCTTGAGACCGAACCCGCAGGTGGCGCGTGCGCCAATTGCCACTTTCAAAAGAAGCGATTGAGATGGATGCAAGGTTATCGCAGAAAGCCTGACACGCTGGAAACTGCTGAACCTCTGGGTGAAGCTCATGCACCAGCCCTTCAAGGGACTCCGTCAACGCTACACCCTCAAGAACCCCTAACAGCTCACACTCAGCAGTAGAGAGAGCTGTGAAGGGCTGCTTACCTGCACCCCAGAAGACTAGATTGCGACCGACCTGAACCAGGCCAGCTTCAAAGCTTCTGTCACCAGCTGGAGCGAAACTAGCATCAGTGAAAGATTCAAGCAGGTAAGGAAGAGCCGTGACGCGACGCTCATTATGCATGCCATGGGGAGGCTGATCTGCGGCGCACTGGTACTTCAGAGCGACCCGCTTGGTGCCTTTAAGATAGCAAAGGATATGCAGACCGAGCTTGAAAGCAAGCTCCGGACATCGACTCACCAATGATGTTACCCTCGCAACCCCATAGACAATGTCTACTCTTGTCTTTCCAGACACCCAAAGAAGCTCACCCGCAAGTGCCTGGGCCTTTCTCAAAGCAACAGGGGAAGAAGGTTCTGGCTCTTCTGGGTCCTGAACCTTTACAAACGGGCACGAAGTCTCTACCAGTGGAGCCCCAAGACTCTCTTCGTAGCGCTTTACAACATCTTCTATATACGATGCTTGGTGGACTAAGAGCGCACGGCCTTGTCTCTCTATTTCAACACCACAAAAGCGCACAGGATTCTTAGAGCTAAGCTGGTCCGGCTCCGAGCACTGCCAGATGTTGCGAATTTCAGCGAGGACTGCGGATGCATACTTTGCAACACCTCCAATCATGAGGTCATCGACATATACGACCAGAAGGCCGACAATGCCTCCTGACGATGCCGTCAGTAGCCATGCATTTGGCTCAGAAACTAGCTGTCTCAGGCTTATTTCAATATCTCCAATCTTAACGCGAACAGTCTTTAACGTGCGGTCCCTAAGTTTCGACCAACATTTAGGAGACCGGTCAAGGCCGTACAGAGCACCTTCAACCAACCACCGCTCAGCTCTGCTGACTACTCCGGCAAGCTGAAAGATACGGGGCGGATCAAGGACGATCAGCTCCTCGGTCCCTGACTCGACCAGACTGCTATCAACACCATCGGACAACTTCGCGTTTAAGAAAGCTGTTTTGACGTCTGTCACCCAGACATCCCAGTCGGGGTGCTGGGATATGAAAGCCAACGACAATCTTAGTGCGCTCGCGTCGATTCCACCGGCATATGTGAGCATACGATGTTCATACGCGGAGCCACCAGCTGAAGGCCCGTGATTTCCACATGCGACGCACCTAGCCTTCCTTAAGCCTGACACCGCCTTGCGAGTGAAGACTCCTTTTGAGGGCAGACGCAGCACCGCACGTCCCTGGGCAAGCCATTCCGCAATTTGTTGTTCCGAAATCGGCCTTAGCACTCCTTTTACACGGAGGCTGTCATATTCGGCACTTATCGCTGGCTTCCACAAAGGAAGTTCGCGTTTGACCTGATCGAGGCTCACAGTTTTCGTTTGCAACGGTGGTGGCTCATGGTCCGGAGCATGGGCATCAGAAGCAGAGGGTGACTCCCCCAGTCCTCTAAGACGAAGCTCTTTGACTGCTAAGGGGCACTTGGACTCCCCCGGGCCCGACAGCACCTGATAATAGGCAAGGAAGTTTTCTATGCCTTCAGAGCGCGCCTCGAGGACCTCACTGACAGCACTACTTGAACCACTAGCTGCCTGCAAGCTGCGAAGATTAACCCTAGCCCTATTAAGCTCTTCGATCCCCTGCAAGACACAGGTCTCTACCGGACCGTCTATCAGTACAAAGGACTCAAGGGGGTCATCGGGAGGGGTCTCATGATCATGGCAAGGGCTTAAGCTCCGAGCCTCAACCTGAAGGGAGGACGCAGCTTCAGCAGCCTCAAACCATAACTTCGACTCAGCACTGCAGGCCGCATCCAAACCATAAGCCTCTTCGCTGAAATCAGACTCCGCCTCAACCTCATCAACCAAGAGCCCGACACCGGAGGAAGACTCTTGGGCAGGAGGAGAAGTATCAATCAACGCACTCAGCTCATGCGGTCGATTTTGATTTTGAGTTGCAAGCCCCTGTTTGGAACAAGAAGGCGAAAGATTACTGTGGGCTCCCCCCCCTGCGTCAGACGCAGGGCAGCAAGAAGGCAACGGAAAGCCGGCGCAAGTCAGCTCCGCCACAACCGGGAGAGGAGCCTTCACACATCGTTTGAGAGTGAACGCAACAAGGAGGTATTTGTCGCCAGACCACGAGTCACCGGCATGAAAGCAGTGCGGTGAGAACGAGAACGAGGCACCAACCGTATCCCACATCATTCCCGGCAGCCACCGACGCGGAGCAACCTCTCGAAATTGCAAAACCCCTGGAGCGGCAGTGCTAGCAAACTCTGAACTAACCTCGATCCAAAGCCCGCCACGCAAATGCTCGGCTCCGCCAACAACATAGTTCAAGCTATCCGGAGCATTGAAGTAGTCACGGTGGATGGGGGCGCTGCAATTCACCGACGCTACAAAAGAAGTGAATGTAGCCTGAGGGTGATAGTGCTGTAGCACTGCCAAAAGGTACCTTTGCGTGTGCGGAAGCTGACGACTAGCCGTCGTCACACCAAGCACTCCCCCGTGCGTGAACATCCCAAAGCTACGATACTGAGTCCCAGGCCCCAGGGCTGACATAAAACCCCTGCGGATTGACTTATGGGGCAAGAGGCGCAGCACCTGAGACCACGATGCATTATCATACAATCCCCGACGCAACAAGTCCTCAGAGAGAGCCTCGAGAGAATCAGCAAGGGCTCGCACAGCGTGCGGGAGGTCAATGCACAAGGGGTCAGGAGTTTTACGACGCAAACGAGACGATGGACCAGGCGGCCCAGAAGAGGCGGGAGTCTTCCTTGATTCCTCAGTCACCGGCACCCCTTTGCGCACCTCGCTAGGTGGGATCACCGAAACCTCACCGGATGCCTCAAAGACAGGTTCCTGAGCCCTTACCCCTTGAATCAACGCCGTGGTTTCAAAGTAACCCTGGAGACCATCCCAAAGATCGGAAGGGTGGCTCGGTTGAAGGCGCACTACGTAACCACCTGGAGCGGACTCAGAGGGAGCCATAACGCGGGCCTCTATACACTTTGGCGCCCACAAGTGCAAAGTCCATTCCTTCTTTCTTACCCAAACCTTGGTGTAGAACGGAATCGGTTCGCGCTGGGGAAAACCCAAGACTGTAAAGACCTGCGACCTCATACTGAAGACAGCGTGCCGCATAGCAAAAGCCCAATCCGCATCATCAGCAGACGCCGCCGCAAGCAATGCGCGAGTGAGCCCCTTGACACGCCCTATGTGGGCTTCAGTGCGCCCATTAGCCTTAAAGTCCGAGCCAACCGTTGTTGTACGACGAACCTGATGATCCGCTAGGAGCTGGCGAAACTGTGCATTCGTGAACTCTGCTCCTTTGTCAGTATGGACTCTGCGTACCGGGAGCCCCCAATAAGCGATGTCCGCTAGAACTTCTTTCAAGGCATTGGTGACGGTCTTGGCCTTTTTATCTGGCAGCATGACTAAGTAAGGCACCTCATGCATATGCACCTCCTTCAAAGGAACTTCACCGGTTGTCACACCATCATCGCCATCACCACCTTCATCACCTGTCATGGCGTCGCCATCACCAGCCCCTTTAGGAGGCTCATCTTCGACGAAACCCTCTTCAGGAAACTCCCAAGCACCCGGGACCTCATGCACATTTGGGGGCGAAGGCTTCATCACACTAACGCTCAACTCAGCATCATCCTCTCCGAAGGGCTCAACCTGCAAAGTAGAGGCATCATGCTTTTCCCCCTCACCCGGGTCCGACGGCTCGTAATCATATTCCTGCTTGAGGATGTCTGTTGCCAACACCGGAACGGTAAGCACTGCATGCAAGCAGTATCTAACCTTCTTAAGCCTTTCATGATTGCCATTAGCATACGGACCGGAGAGATCACAGCCTAACACAAAAGAGTCAGGAACCTTAATCCTACGGTGAGGTCTAGACTTCAATCTACCTCTCAAGCAGGTGGCGCAATCTCGTCGGAATGGCAAGTGGCCGTTGGCGACGTGACGCTCAAAGGATGCATCAATCTTCCCTTTTGGGGTGGATGTTTTCTCACGGTTTTTCGCAAGCTTAGCCACTTTCAGGCATACCGCCCGTCCTACTCCATCATACTCCCGGCATTGCTGCTGGTGGAACATCAGTGACTTAACCAAGCCATGACTAACACTATGCCACGGTGATGATCTGACCAAAGCCCCGACCTGCGGATCGTTGTCACTTTCGCACAGGAACAACGGTGGGATTGTAAAACCCGCAGCCTTTCGGCCACAATCGGCTTGACCACACAAATGCAGGATTCTAAGCAGTACCAGTGCATCCTTAGCCGCGTTGGCTTCAGGCGATTGGCAACCGTTACACATAGCGGGAAAAAGACTTGGAAGATCAGTGCACACCACTTGCCTGATAAGGCCTATCCGCGCAAGCTCAAACAGGAATGCGTGAATTCCTTCATCCCTCACCTCCCTGTGATCTAGGCGGATCGTTCCCCATTTTGAAGGCACGGTTCCTACGTAGGCTTTAGGATCTCCAATCACAACAGCTATCCCTTCACACTGGCTTAAGGTGCGGCGAGTGCGACGGTTGAAACGTGGCTGTATGCCAACGGCTTCCATCCTCGGCTCATCGAGCACCTGCGAAAGAAGAGAGCTACTTTGAAGACCCACTAGTTCGGTGAGCCACGTCCAACGATCGGGATGCGGGCCCTTTCCTGCCAACAGCGCCGTGGCTAGACTTGTGAGGGGTACGTCTTGGCTAAGGTGCCCATTACACGCATAAGCCTTCACAGCGACCCCACTCAGCTTTTCTATCTTAGATATCATATCCAAGGCAAGCTTTGACGAAACCTCCGGGCAACCTGCCACCAGAACAACTGGCACCTTAGAGCCTTCTGGATCTCGCAACACAAAGCCTCCTGAGGTCCAACGAACCTGATACCCTAGGCTCACAAGCTGATGTAAAGCAACAATCGGAGCAGCTTTCTGCTGACTCAACGACGCTGGCTCTGCTAGCAGGACGCCTGTGCTGGCGATCCGAAGATTGTTTGTTTCCCCTGAAGCTAAATGCACTACCACTGGGGCGGCAGCTTCCCATTCTTGCAGACTAATGGCTTGTCGAAGTGAGGTTGTGGCACCACCGTCCAACAAACCCAAAACGGCGTCTCTAGATTCTTCGGCTTTAACAGCACACAGCTTGGATATCCTCAAAGACTTAATGGCATCAATGGCTTCCTTCACCAAATCATTTGAGGGCCCTGTCGCTGCAGCTGGTGCGCCCTCAGACTGCGAGGCCTGAGCTTCCGAACCCTCAGGAACCTCAACTCCACCAACCTTGCGAACTCTCTTCCGGGGACCCCGCTTAGGTTCAGCCTTAGCTGAGGCCTCTACACCCGCCTTATGGTCAGCGCTGCCAGCGGCAGTGGGTGGGCCTCTCCCTAGCACTGGGCACGCATTCCTCCAGTGCTCAGTGGATGAACACTCAAAGCACCTACCACTACCATCCTCAACAACACTAAGATCGTGATTGTATTGGCATGACCGTCCGGCGTTACACCCCTTTGCGGAACCCCAAAACTGACAGACTCGGCGATTGCTTTCAGGCTGGGCATCAGAAGGCTTGCCTTTAAGTCCTTTACCTTTACCTGCATCCTTGCCTCCTGTATTGTTCGCGCCCTTTCCTTTCCTGTGTTCTGGCTTCTCCTCCTTTCCTTCCTCCTCAGTGGCCTTGGCTCTCCTTACCCGCTGTCTCTTCTCTTCCTGAGAGAGCGCCTGAGCGCTCACCGCGAGCAGCTCCATCTCGGCATGAACCTGCCTCCTGAACTTTTCAACCTTCTCATGTGTTGGCACGTGATCTAAAGAGAGCTCAAGCTTCAGCACACTAAGCCTGAAAGCCAACTCCCTATAAGTGCTCGAACTCACGATTCCAGACACGATGCTCTCAACAGCCCTGAGCAGGAGTGAAGGATCGGGGAGGGAAACCTTGAGCTGCTCCGCACGCGATCTCCATCTTGAGTACTTCCTCAATTTCTCCAATGCTTCCGCCGGGTTCTGTGCAGTCCCTGGCTGAGTCAAGAAGTTCAACAGTGTCGCGCGCTCAGCAGTTCCTCCTGGCTGCCCTGCAACCATCACCCTATACAAAACATTCACCGAATTGAGAACCCTAGAAGCTAGGATGTCCTGTCTCAAGTTCTGTGGAAGCGAGGCCAACAGCATCGATGTTACTCGTTGCTCAAGCCGGGCATACTGCGGCTGGGAAAGCTCAGATCCTAAGGTTACTTCAATTTGTGCTCGGTGTAGCGGGGTAGCATTAAGCCACTGTGCATAGAAAGCTTCAGCCCTATCCTTAACCTTGACCCACCAAAGACCCGCTCCAGTACTAATGTCCCCAACTATAGGACCCACTAATGTTATCCAATCGCCCACTGCAATCGGTGCCTCATCAGTTCTCAGCTCCGAGAGCTGTGGAAGATCATGCCAGCGCTGCCATTGAGGCGAGTACCGAAGCTCCTGACGGCGGATTTCAGACGTTGGAGTTGGGGTTAAAGGTGGAGGCAACGGAGGCACCGGAGTACCACCTGGCGTGCGATCTACCCTAAACCCTATCTCTTGTCTCACCCCAAAGTCAGGTCCTAAACCACTAGGAGGCGGGGGTGGTACCGGGCTTGAGGAGGTATTAGGCACAACCGACTGCTCATCATGATGACGCGGGAAGGCTGTCTGATGTGACACCAGATAATTCGAATCCCTATCATAGCCCTGAGTGCTATACAATCCTGGAACCGACTGCTCAACAGGATACTGCGGATAAGGCATCGAAGGTACCTGGGGCAGAAATGAACCACCCGAACCAATGCCAAAACCCTGAGTGCATTGCATTCCTGGAAACGACTGCTCAACAGGATGGGGCGTAGGGATCGGAGCTACGTGGTGGAGTGGAGGACCAACTAACCCACTATAACCCTGAGTGCATTGCATTGCTGGAGCCGCTTGCTCAACATGATGTGACATCGAAGCTGGTCGGTACTGCGGAGGGCCACCTAAGCCTACAAACTCAACTAAACCCTTAGGCAACCCACTAAGGTCTTCAGGAATCTGCGGCGGCGTAAAGAAGCCTGATCCTCCTTGTACCGGCTCCGGCACACTCTGCTGCACTTGGTGAAGCTGCTGTGCGGGGCAAGTCCAACCGTGCCCTTCAACAGGAAGCGCTGGCCCCCGAATCCAGGAAGGCCCTGGGAGACTTGCCGAAGATTGAGGTGCTTGGGGCTGAACAGGAGGAGGAGGTGGTTGATTTAGCACGCTAGGAAGTAAAGTCCAAACTCCCTGTGCATTGAGGGCAAGCTGCCGGTAACCACCATCAACATACACCCATTTTCCAAGACCACCCACACTATTATCATTGTGTTCATTACTCACACTTGTTAACCCTGGGGGATCGCAGAAACTTGTCTGTACAACGGACGGGTTTCCATCCACATTTTCAGCATCTACTCCTACAGCTCTACCAGCACCACCTACCGCCGACTTCATCGACACTGAGGTTCCCGTATTCTGACCAGCAGCGGACTTCATTGACACCGAAGCTCCTGAGTTTCTTTCCGCCACTAGCGCATCTTCAAGGTCCTTGACCCGTTGCAGGAGCGCTGCAACGGTAGCCTGGCTAGGGTCCCTGACGTCAGAAGCTCTGCCTGCAGTAGAAGCTCTTTGCGAGAACATCTCCCCATCCAAACTCCTAACCTTTGTAGACTCCTGCTCGCGAAACGGAGTGTCACCCCCATCCGAACCAATCATGAAGTACTGAGCTCCTTGATGGTCCGGCTGTGTTGGTCCCGTCGGGGATTCCGTCACCTGAAGGGCATAGCTCCTGACTTCCACTTTCGTAGTCGTCTCACCACGCTCCAGGATCGACGCCTTGCCACTGGATCCCGGAGAGCTCGCTCCGAGACCCCGGTGCAAGAGTCTTGACTCACTTCTATCATCAAGTTTCCCAGCATTTTGCCCAGAAGATGCCATGGCTGGCTCAGAGAAGTCATACGGTGGATGCACGTCCACATCATCATCTCTCTCAGTAGTGCTAGGTAAGTCGCGCGGTCGGGACTGGTTCAACTGAAATTCTGCTGTAGCCTTTTCAGACCAAAAAGGATTTGGTAGAGGCTTCGAAGAGGCTGGGGCCTCACCATCAATCCCAGTCTGACTGTTGGCTGCTCCCGCTGCATCTTGGTCCTCGTACGAAGGCTCAAGCTCATCTCCTGATTCAAGTGGGACAGGTGTGTCAGCTGCCGTAGCACCGCCACTAAGCCCACCAGGAGGCACAGAGCTCGACTTTCTCCTTCTAGAAGCAAGAGTGTCCATGGCAACAGGGCACACGAAGGCTTGGGCTCATAACCCTCGAGTACGAGGGCCAGCCAACTGTTTTAGCAGCAGAAGCGAAAGCGAATAAGATCTAACTTGGTACACTTCTCGATTTAAAAAACGTCTTCTGTACGTGCCTGACTGTCTTCCTTGCTGCAGGGGCCATGCACCTGCGGAGTCAAGCGTGTCATCCTTGCAGCAGGGGCAGGGACATACACATCTGCGCCCTAAACCCTAAACCCTAAACCCTAAACCCCTAACCCTAGGCCCTAAACCCTGAACCCTGAACCCTAAACCCTAAACCCTAAACCCTAAACCCTAAACCCCTAACCCTAGGCCCTAAACCCTAAACCCCTAACCCTAAACCCTAAACCCTAAACCCCTAACCCTAAACCCTGAACCCTGAACCCCAGAAGCCCCCAAACCCTGCTCTCTCCTCAAGGCCATCGCATCCAACTCCACAGCCCGTGACAGCTTGAGGTGCTCCGCCTGCTAAGCAAACAGAGCGGGCAGCTTTACGCTGCGCAACATGCTATAACATAGTATGATAAAGTCCAAGATAGTACAGGAGAATATGGTGACCTATGGTGTAATCAAATGTAGTACAATCTAGGCGTCCATTTTTGGAGAGGCCCCAATTGCAGGCACCTGCCCGCATACAGCATTCCACACAGACCCACCCGCCCAACACTCCGGCCACTCACTGGCACGCACTAACAAACGGAACCACACGGCGAGAAACTATTGCTGGGCTTCAAGTGCTATGCTCCCACTGGCTCCGGCTGCCAGCAGCTTGCGGCTGCCGGCTTGGATGAACCTCTTAATATATTATACTCTATCGCATATAGTATACTATAGTACATTGTATCATATTACCGGTTTTATAGCAAATTCTGATATGGTACATGATTGCATGGCAGATGAAGCGCCGAGCCGATCCCCTTCTTGCCTTCAGCTTGTGGAAGCCTCGTCAACTCGTCTTAGGGTTTAGGGTTCAGGGTTTAAGGGTTTAGGGTTTGGGGCTCAGGGTTTAGGGTTTATGCTTCAGGGTTTAGGGTTTAGGCTTCAGGGTGTAGGTTTAGGGTCTAGGGTCTCCACTTGCGACTGTTGCTGCACATCTGCCCCTACTGGTAGCATTCCTGCGAACACCAAAAGCGGCGCAGAGGACAGCTGCTGTATCTGATAAGTCATGCAGTAGGTCGCAGGTCTCGGAACACAGCTGAAAACCGGAAAAAGGCTGAACACCGCGTGCCGATGCCTGCGGCCGTCGCACCAGCAGCAAGTTGGCAGCGCACCTCAACAATGTAGTAATATAGTAATACAAATAATACAATCATATACTAATATAACAATATAATAATACAATAATGTAATAATATAATAATGTAATAGTAACATGAAAAGCAATGAGTCTTTCTACTGGCCTGTCTCCCAGTTCCGAGCTTCCAGAAACGACGTGGCACCCCAGTTGAGCTTCCCTTTTTGATCATCAGCAGCGAGTCGCGAGGTTTTGCGCATGAGGCTGATGTCAGCCTGCTCTTCCTACAGGAACAACTGCACGAAGGCAAGAAACGGAGTCAATGTAATATATATATATATATATATATATATATATATATATATATATATGTGTGTGTGTATATATATATACATGTATATATATATATATATATACACACATATATAACATTTGTGTTGTTTTGGCAAACAAAAGCCTAGGATGTTTTTGGTTGGTCTCGAAACTCAAGCTCCGCGCCCTCATTGGTTCCTACAGAAGCATCCGCTCGCCGCTAGCCACGCCTGCGTCAGCACATCGCAGGCACGTCTGAACATGCAACGGATGAATACATGCAAGGGTTGGAAAGGAAGTGACGAGAACCATGCTACTGTTATCTCTCATTTGCTGTAGGTGCCACATGGCTCGTGTTGCCAGCCAGCGATTTGGCAGTTACGGGGCATGCCGCCATGAAAGAAGTGGTTTCCTTCCGAAGCCATAACCTGAATCGACTGTACGCCAGCTTCAAAGCAGGGCATTGGCGCAGCAAAAGGTGGCTTCCCCTCCACAGACGCTTTAGGATTATCTGTTCAAACTTGCGTTACGAACGCAGTGATCTGTACCAGGGTTTCTTCATAGAAGCGTGCAAAATCGTATTATACTTTACGAAACTGAATTAAGCTATATTACATGGCATTACACTCTCCCGTCGTTGACCGAGCCTCTGCCAGTCAGCTGCACGGCGCAGACTGCAGCCGTTCGGCAGCTTGGCCGCTTCAGGGCCCGTTTAGATTATCTTCTTTGACCGGAAGAAGCGTTTGAAGTAGAGCATCTGCCAGCCACCAACGCCGATCCTCGTCAGATGTTGCATGCAGCCCAGTTCGTCAACTTCAACCACTTCAAGAACATGCCCGGGGCGCATCAAGAAAACGTTGAACAAGCAGAAGAAGATGACCTCAGCACCATGGAGGAGCTGAACCCCACAAGGTCCATCGAGGAATACTCCACATGTCGAGGATCCCTTTTCGAGATAATTCTGTCAAGTTGCCCTGGACGCGGTGGAATCATTGGTCTGCCTGCCGGGCAAAGTGACTGCAAAGACCATGGCCTGGTAGCTGAAATACTTGGCTCCTGCGTGCCTCATCCGCTCCTCGCGTGCTCTGATGTAAAGGACGTTGCTATGGTAGTTTCGCAGGGATTCTTCTACCTGAGATCACCAGGGCTAGCGCGACCATGTCAACGGGAATGGCTGGAAGAGAAAAGCGAAACATGCAAGAACGGACCAAGTCTACTGAAGAATGTATATGATATACAGCTTGTATTGCAAGTACAGTCCCCAATACATGAACCTTGCGTACACTCACCAAATCCGTAATAGCCCTCCAGGGCAGTGCAAAGCTGCTCTTCGAAGCGCAATCTGCGACTCTTCCAGGTGCTCCTCCCACCATAAAGCTGTTAGGGTTGACCTTAACCTACCAAGACCTACTCTTTTGTAGGGGCCCTTTACAAATTTCTTATTAGGGTTTATCATAAGAACCTAAACCCATGTAGGGTTTGGTATGTTAAGGTGCGCGTTAGAAGTTCAGGGAGACGGAGACAGTTCGTTGATAGTCCCTTGCTTGCATCGGCTATGAGCTATGACGCTATGAATGAAGCTTGGTGCGGCAGGACCAGTCTGCACAAGTGCAGAAGAAAGGAACACACCCAAAGAAGAGATAACAAGAAGAAGCGCGCTCGGCCCTCAGCCAACTCCCACAGTTTGGATGCCGTTAGTTTCAGCTCGGTTTTTGTCGTTTCCAGCTGCTCAGAAAGGCATTCGGCCTCTCCAGACGCGGCTGGAGTGTCGCAGTTCAGGCGTGAGAGCGCAGAGCCAGCGTTGCAGGCATAATTCAATAGGTGCTGACTCTTCGTCTGCCAAATCCACGTTTCCAGGCCTGTTTAGGACTCACGCTGCCTACTGCTTCTGCGTAGGTGTTTACGTTGTAAGTCGGGAAAGTCAGACCCCTCGCTGCGCGAGCAGGAGCCCTTCATAGAGTTCCCTTGCAGCTCAGTTTTACACAAGTTTCGTGATCTGGCTGTTACTTGCTGCAAGAACCTTCTTTTCCCCTGCCGGTATTGGCCCAAGCGCAGCTGAGTTGTCGTCAGACCCCGCACAAGATGCCAAGCACTTCCGAACACGATTGAGGAAAGACGACATCGCTTTGCGACAGATTATCGGCTTGGGCTTGGATTCGGCGAAGGCGCACGCCGGACCCAAGGATGAAGCGGTTGGGCTCCGGTCAGGGGCCCATCTTCGAAGCACATTCCAAGCGTCTTCGAAGCACATTCCAAGCGTGGTGCCACCCGCCCCAGCAGGCTCCACACTTGGGAGTCATCACACCGACTCCAAAATCCCTGCTCCAGCATCGGGGATGGGCAAAGTAGCTTCCTGCGCAGGGGGCTGTGAGAGTGGTGGTCGTCAGACCGAATGCTGCGGAGTGGGATCGTGCCAATGTGCTGCAAGTTGACAGAGCGTTGTGTGCGGATGACATTTTGGGAGTTTCCGAAGATTGGGGTACCTTACTTCGGGTCCTTATAGTAAGGACCCTATACTACTTAGGGCATTTATATTAGGGTCCCCGATTGTCGGAAACTCCCATTTGGTTTTCGGGTTCGTGACAGGCCATCTTCTCGGCCCCAGGGCCGTGGGCAGGAGAGCTGCCGAGCTCCTCCCACTCAGGGTGGCCGTCAACACTTGGGTGACCCTTTGTGGGTACCCTAAAAATTAGGTGCCGTATTATAATAAGGACCCAAAAAGGTACCCTAATATTGACAACCACCCACTTGGCATCTAGAAGCCCGGTGGCCCCTCACCCCGCGACGGCACGAGAAAAGGCGCGACAAGAGGGAAGCAAAGGCATGGGGCTCTCAACAAAACACCAAAACACGAGGATCAAAAAGGAAACAACTAACACGGCGCTCTTCGGTCTCCCAACCTTGCTCAAACGATCAAGGCTCGTTCTCACCTCTCTAAGCCCTGTTAATGGCCTTCTTCGCAACCTGCGAATAGTCTTTGGCTTCTGGACCCAGCAAAACCTTGCAGGCAGAGACAAGGTTTACACACTCTGCAAATCGAGACCCAAGCTGTGCCGAGGCCGAGGGGCGGTTAGCAAGACTTCCGCTGCGGATGGCGCATCGTTTTGGATACCTGGGCTTGAACTGCACGCACCCACAACATTCCTGGACGGGCAGTATGCTGTCCAGCCACAAACCCAGTGCGGGCCAGCTTCTTGCGTTGTGAACGCCTCGGGCCCGCCACAGGCACTTCTGAAACAGAAGACTTACAGCGAAAGGCGCAGCAGCTTGGGCCCTTGCTGTCTTTACCTGTTGTCTGTCATGCTCGGAGAAGATGGTGGCATGAGGGCTTAGCACCGTAACACCCACCTCCGGCAGTGCAAGGCAACGGACAGCAGCCGCGCAAGATTGCAAGGGCACGTGCTGATCGGATGCATACAGGTACGGGGCCTTGCTCCCATCTGCAACGCTGAGCTCGACAAACTGAGTGCAATGAGGCAGCTCGAAGTGAAAGCACCGGTGGGCCGAATGAGATTCACATCCTATGATACCATGCAAGGGGCAAGCCCCGCAGATACTTACAGAACGAACCCCTGCAGCATCTGTCGAACTCCTGATGGGGCTTATGGAAGCCCTTATGCAACCCTCGAGTCTCCACTGGAACCCCTCGAACCCCATATAGAACCCCTAAGTCTACAGTATAGATAGTATAGAACCCATGATAGAAGCCATCAGTCTACGATATAGAGCCCCTGCATAGAAGCCATCATAAACCTCTACTCTACAGCTTGCCCCGAAACCCTAGACCCTACACCCGAAAACCCTAAACCCCGAAACCCCGAACCCTAAACCCAAAAACCGTAAACTCCTGAACCCCTAAGCCCCCAAACCCCGAAACCCCCAAAAAACCCTCATACCCTAAACCCACAAAGTCTACAGCTTGCCACCAGAAGGCTAAGAGCTCCATCCTGGCAGCCTGCTCTCCGAAGCACTTCTTCTCCTCGCGGCTCAAGGCGTAGAGGAGTTAGGATTAGATTAGGGATTAGGGGGAACCATTGGGGTTTAGGGTCTAGGGTTATAAGTAAGGTAGGTAACTATACTTATAACCCCAATTCAGGTACTTATAACCTCACTTACCAAGTCCCACGATCCTTTAAGTGCGGGGGGAACCATGCAGGGGTTGTAGACCCTCTCAATAAGGGACCTTTTGGTTTTCGGGTTTAGGCTTTGGGGTTCAGGGTAGGGTTTAGGCTTTAGGCTGTGGAGGGTTAGACTAACGAATCATCGTCAGTGTGTGGTTTGGCAAAGTATAGACGTCGTCAAGTTTCAACTTCCATCGGACGTGTCAGGCAGAAGTAGGGTTGCAGTCGACAGCTTGGCAAAGCCTTAGAGTAGTCAAGAGCAGCTCGTTGGGGTTGAGTCTAGAGTCAAAACGGCTCAATGGCTTGGAATGCGGAATGCCCGCCCAGCACCCTCATCCATAGCCTCACCTTTCCCCCAGTGCAGAAAATGAGGGCACAGATTGGCGCCTTGGCCGGCAGAGTCACCGTCACTTTGATAGCCTCCGTGCATCCCAGCAGAAGCCATACCAGTACCTGAGGGAATTGTCACTTGTCCTGCTATGTGGCTGATGTTGTGGGAAGGGGTGAAGGTGGGGCGCGTCATCAACTCACGCCCTGCAGCCTCGGGATAACATTCCGTTCCATCTTCGATCGTTTAACATCTGGTGTTGAGATAACTGCAGCGGCATCTTCTGCAAGCTGGGGCACGTGTCTACATCTGGTTGAGATCTTCATCCTTTGACCTGTGCACTCTCCGAGGCAGATGCTACTGAGGAAAGCTTCAACATGGCATAACATGGCCAATCCGAATGTAAAACGGAATGCTGCTTGTGACATCACGCTCTCTTCTGAGCCGAAGCCACCGTCCCACGAAATGGGATTCCGGTTTCATGGCCTGCTCACCTCTGTTTGAGCCCAAAGCTGCACGCCGAAGTCGAGAGGTATCACGTCTGCCGGCATTTGTCCCTGCAGCACATGCTAGCTGCTAGAAATCCTGCAGGTTTAGGGTTCAGGGTTTACGGCTCACGGTGTGCACTGAGGCTGCCACTGCCTCAGTTGCACAGGCGATGTTCACATCAATCCTCCACTCAGACATGGAGGTCAGTGTGGATAAACACCTCTCCCACACCGCACCAGTTGAAAAAGCCGAGATCACTGCGCCAAAACAAGCAACATCAGGCGTCATCATGGACTGAAGCTCATCGAACAGCTTCACTGCAGCGGCCCAGCGACCACCGGCACCACATGCATCGATGGCAGCTGTATATAAGGCTGCAGAAGGCTTCAGACGCAAGTGACGCGATGATTCCAGCAAGTCCAAGGCATGACTCCACCGTCGAAGCTGCGTAGACGCAGTGATGGCTGCCAAGCTCCCACTCATCGAAAGCCATGCTACCAGCTAGCTATCGAAGTTGGGAGCCTGCACACTGCTATTCGCACTTCACACATGATGACGACATGGGGCTGCAACTTTGAATAGATTCGATGCAATGGCCATGGACCTCAAGGTGTTTGCGTAGCAGAGGCTGCGGTCATCGCTCGAACGCATCTGAAACTGCAAGTGCGCACCTGGTACATGAGACATTCTCGACAAAAGTCAAGCACAGATGACAGGGCAAGACAGGACAAGGGACGGATACATGAAGAGGAGCCGGAGAGCAAGACAGAGCAAGATGACCAAGGGCCCCTTGCTAGAATCAAAGATGCGATCATGGTCCACATCAGAGCCCGGCCCAAGAACTCCATGACCTCCAGTGGCATCTTGATCCGTCTCGGGGAAGTTCCGCAAGTACGCGAGGAGGTCTGGCAGGCAAAAACTTCAAACACCCACCCGATCACCGACTGTGTTATGCAGGACCGCTGACGGAGAAGGCAAACACAGCAGCAAGGGAAGCCGGCGCACTTAGGCACACGTCGCCGCGACGTGCCGCACACTCGCTGTTGAGCTCGCGCACGGCGTCCGCCCATCGCCTCTGCAGAAGTAGCACTGCGTAGGGTTCACAGCGCCCAGACCCCTAGCCTAAACGTTGAACTCATCAGAACTCGAATCCCAAAGCCCAAGCCCAAAGCACAAAAACCTCTAAACCCCACTAAACCCCACTAAACCCCACTAAACCCCACTAAACCCCACTAAACCTCCAAACCCTAAACCCCTGAACCCCACTAACGCCTTAAATCCCCCGAAGCCCAACGAAACCCCCAGAACCAATTATTGCCAATCCCCTGCAACCTCTCAAAAATGTCGGGCCTCAACTCGTAGAGATAGCTACCACCAGGGGCCATGGGCCCATCGGGGCCTCGAGAAAAGCTGAGCTCTGCCGGTTTTTTGGGGGGTTTTCGGGTTTAGGGGCTTTGGTGTTTAGGGGCCTTAGGGGCTTTGGGGGTCTAGGGTTTCGAGTGTAGGGTTTTAAGGGGCAAGGATGAGGGGTTTTTGGTGTGAGGTTTGGTGTTTGAGGGTTTCGGGATCCGGGTTGAGGCTTTGGCTTAGGAATGAAGGTTTAAAGGAACCCTGATAACAATACCCTTCATAGTAACCCTTTCAAGGAACCCTAAGGTACCCCTGTTTTCAGGTTTCGGGTTTTGGAGCCAATGACCGGAAGGCTTCCGACGCTGCAAACGACCTCAGCCCCGTCAGGGCTTCGGAAACAAGGATCTTACCATGTTGAGTCTATAAGTGTAAAGGCAGTAGGAATCGTAATAGTAACAGAAACAGTGCGTAATGGTAATGGAAATTCTACTAGTAGCAGTCAGCGCAATATTCATCTTCAAGGTAGCCTCCCTTTTCACCCGGCTTTGACATCTGCATGCTGACACTCTCCCACAGGGCCTTCAGCTCCCCGTGGTCAAGTCTTATTCAACCATTCCGCAACCCACTCCAGCAACAAGAACTGGCTGAGGATAGCGGGCGGCTTGCCTTGTGGCAAGCCGATGCAACGGGGAGTGTCAGAAAATGAAGGAACCCTTCTATTTAGGGTTCCACATAAGGGTTCCTTATTTTCCGGGACTCCCGAAGGATCGACATAGAGGACAGAACAGGCGTTTGCGGTTCGTAACCTCACTATGCAGACACATCGAGGAAAATCACAAAATCGAGGACTTTTGATTGCCAGTCGGCAAAAGCATCCTGGTCAATCTCATATGGATTGACTGACACAGAGTATTCCCAGGGCGCCAATGCTTCTAAGACCACTCCACCTCTGTCATAGCTCAGCATTCTTCCATCCAAGCGATTTGGCTCCCATGTTGAAATGGAGCGGTCGCTGACTTGTGCAGACCATTGCTCCACAAAGTGATGATGCCGTTTTCCGACATCATGCACGAACTCTAAACGAGCTTGCAAGCAGAACCTGAGGAAAAGCATTTTGCTGCGAGCGTTCCAACGCGAGTGCCCGACACAAAACACCCAGCCTTCCATCCCCGGAATTGAGCATTTCAGAAATGGCAACATTACAGCGAATGCTCGATAACAACTCTTAAAACAACACCTGCAGCTGGGCACGCAGGCTGATTCCTGGCTTCAGCAGCATCGGTCCTGCTCGAAACAACTTAAAAGTTGCCTCCACTATGGAAAAACAAAAGAGATTCCTGAATTTCGCGGTTACGTTCCGCTCAGGTTTATACAATATCATGAAGCAGCGGCTGCCGCAAGGAATTGCAGCCTGGACAGCGCAAACGACAAGAGATGCAAGTGGAGCACTGCACTCAAAAGGGCATATCATGTGCCCCTAACCCTAAACCCTAAACCGAAGGATCACGTGCCTCGTTGCTTCTGGAAGTTCAGCGCTGCAAGTTCATCACATGGTGCCCTGCATAAGGGCCCCGTTGCGCGAGATTTGGGCGGCAAAAGCTAGACCGAAGAGAACAGAATGCAAAGAGAAACGAAAATGTGCGATGCCAAAGACAATCTGATGACTTCGGCCACTCAAAAGTCACGATCTAGTTTAGATATGATACAAGACACTATACACTATGGCTTTAGACAGCCGTATAATTGGACGGCAACTCGAAGTCCACGTAATTAGAAGCCTTTCCAGCTGGCTGAAGGTTCAAGTGCCCGAGCTAACTCATGCTAAAATCCTTTAGCTTTGCATTTTTGGGAAGCGAAGCTGCATTTGGCTGGTGCTTGGCTGCTGCGTCTGAAACCGCAATCGGTATCTGTTGTGAGTTTGCTTCGATGTTGTGCCACACCACCGGGCTTTCTGACGCGCAATTCTTTTGTGGATGCTGGTGAACGCACTTCTCGAAGAAGCATGAAGGACGGGGCAAACCCGAAGACGAGACCCGAGATCAGTCTTCGCGAATGCCTGATCTGATCCGCAGCATAACATAGTATAACATGCCGTCGACCGTATCAGACTGGGAAGGGAGAAACACTTCCTGTGAAGGCACAGACACACACACACACACTGACTGATTGAAACCGGCGCGCGCGCACGCGTGAATTCGTTCGCCGGGTCCAAAGTCAAAGGCAAAGCGGACGGTACAGTCGCGCGAGTTGCAGGATTTGCCGGACGGTTCAGTGCGAAACTTTGATTTGCTGGACGGTTCAGTACGAAGGTTTGGACAAGAAGGAATTATCTTGAATCATGCCGGCGTAAGGATCTCTTGCTACTTCTGCCGACTAACGTAGATTTTCACATTCCCCATCCTACTTCTGCATGGATACAACGACGAGTTGGCCAAGCCGGCTCGAAAGCCATTCCACCTGGTTTCGGCTGCCAGTGTAGCCAGGTTGAGCATTCCCTTCTCGGAATCAAAGATTTCAGCATCTGGTTGTCAGCTCAACACATACTGGAAAAGATAACTTTAAACTTGACTCCTCAAGCTTAAGCAGAGATCTGCGGAGCCCAGTGATTGAGCAAGTGTCTAGACTCGACTTAATCGTGTTGGCTGCTACGTACATCTCAGCTTGAACCAAGAATGGTTCAGAGCCTGGGGGCCTAGGTCCTTTCCCTTCGGCTGGCTGCCCTCACAGAGTCTGCTGAATGCACACCAAAACAGGCACTGCCTCTCTGAGTATGTGCTCAAAGATCGGTCGGAGGCATCCTTTCTCAACTGCGTCCAGCCAGACCAACCTGAAATGTGCAGCGCAGCAAACCGGGCCGGCATCTTCTTGTGCAAACGAACCCAAAATGCAGCGAAGCATGTGTTGAACCAGCTCGCCTGCGAAGATTCCGTTCTCCTGGCACATCATCAAGCTTTCCGTGATGCACGTAGGTGTGCTTTGCCTTTCAGTGGTTGTTGTTTCTGGCCAGTCTTCTAAGCGGACCTCTCCCCGCCCCACCACCACCTTCTCACGCGCCTCTGACTTCTGGAAAGCTCTGCCCCGCCCCGGCGACAGTTTTCGAGGTGGATCTCACGTTAGCGGCTGAATGATGCCAAGACAGAAGTGCTAGCACAACTGTTGCTGCAACTGCTAAAGACAAGCACAAACGGCTTTGGCCCTACGCCATCTACCAAATCCGCTTTTTCCCTGGTGTGCCTCACATGCAGCAACAGCATTAGTTCATGACACAAATCCAACGCAGCTGGCAATGAAAACCAGCAGAAAGTCTCAATGGATCTCGCCACTCCGCAAAACCGTGAGAAAGCAGACAGCTGACATGCTGGCACGGGTGCGAAGTGGGATTTCCTGTAATGAACTCCATCGAACCCCTACTTGAAGAACCATGTAACTTAGTAAACAACGTTATAAGTACCTTAACTGGGATTATTGGTAGTCATAAGTATAGTTACCTTACCTTATAGCCCTAGGTACTGAGTGATCCTTTAAGTACCAGGCCCGACCATCGCTGCAGCTTTGGCATGCGCTACAGTTGCGAAGTGCTACCTGTCAGAAGAATTCAGAGTCCTTCGGGGCTGATGGATTCTTGTCCCCAACTTATTGAACAACTCACATGGTCACATGGTTTAGATCGCTGAAGACCCTTCCCTGCGTGTTGGAACAAGGCTGCGCAAGTAGCATTGCTCCTCCAGCACGCTCTGCTCATGAGACTGCTCGCCCTTGGCCGACGATGCCGTAGACGCGCTGGTGAGGTCCTCCCCACTCTACGACTCTGCTTTGCAAACCCTGGACATGAAAGCGGATCCTCAGCTTCGTGCGAGCTCCTAGGGTCCTGCACAAAAGAAGCCTGAACGTAACGGAGCTTCCGTCCCTGGCTTCTTACACTTCTCCCGTTCCTTGCTTTTGTTGCTTGCATTCCGTCCCTGAACGCAAAGCCCCTTTCCCTCCCTCTCTGCCCAGATGCGAGTTTCCGAAAATAGTAGGATCCTTATTATAAGGCCTTATTATAAGGCCCTCTACCCTAAACCCTAAATAGTAGGATCCTTGTAATAAGGCCCTAAACCCTAAACCCTAAATAGCAGGATCCTTATAATAAGGTGCCCAAAATAAGGTACCCCCGATTTTCGGAAACTTCCAGATGGGTAGTGGTCAAAATTAAGGTCCCTTCTTGGGTACCCCAAAATATTAGGTGCCGTATTACGTATTCGATTAAGGACCCAAAAAAAAACCACAATTTTCACAATCACCCAGATCCCCAATATAGTACCCCAAATTAGTAGGATCCTTGGTACCTAATCTTCCAAAACTCCCAAACCCTAGACCCTACAGAACCCTTATAGGAACCCTTATAGGAACCCTTAAGGAGCCCCCTAACTTTCGGAAACTTTCCAGATCCCTTCTCGGCTCCTGGTCCAACTCCGAGAGCTTCGAGCAGGAGGGGCTCTGGCGCATGCGAACCCTTGCAGCGTCCGTAAGATTCTGGACGACCTCCGGCAGGTCATCAGATTAGAATATGCGAAAAACAATGTGTGACATTGCATAACAACAAGTATTAATATATATATATATATATACATATATACATATACATATATATATATATATATATATATAACCAATGTAATGCACTTGCATGATAGCCCAATATGATATGTCAGAATATAATCTAATACCATGTCATCTACTATACTTCTTCTGTATCATACTCGACTAGATTAGAAGTTCCCCCCTGCCAGCTGCAGAGCCTCCTCCCGAAAGACTTCAAATCGCTCTCCCATCCAAGGAGAGAATTCTTTGATCAGAGCCTCGGGACCAGAACTTTTAGGTCTTTAGTTAGGGTTTGAGGCGTTTAGAGTTTGGCGTTTAGGGGCGGTTTAGGGGTTTAGGAGTTCTTGGGGGTTTAGCGTTCAGGGGTTTAGGGGTTTAGGTTCTAGTCGTTCAGGGTGTAGCCGGCCAGTTTAGGTTTATGGGGAACTTCAGGTCCCGGGACCGCCGTCTCCTGCTCTGTGCATCTCGAGGCACGCCGATATCTGATCGAAGAATGCACATCACCTCCGATCGCATCTCACACCTTGCACTATACCTCGGATGAGGCTCCGGGGTTGAGACTCTAGGAAGGGGGACGAATTGCAAACAGTGTTGTTCCTACGTTGTTCGTGAAGCACAGAGCCTAGGGCCTAGGGCAAGGATCATTGTGTCATCGTGTCCACCTCTTTGTCAATTCTGCCTGCGTGCAGCTGAACTGCATGCATTGCGGAGGCTTCTCATCCCACTTTTCCACAGGATCACAGAGGCAGGATTCTCCAAAATATGCTGGCGCCTGACGACGTTGCTGGCAGGTCTGGAGACAGTCAGCGGCAACATCGGTGAGTTGCAGACAGTGCCTCGATGCTCATGCTGCAGACAATCGGTTGTGATGTTAGCCTGCCATGGAAGGGCGAAACCGGCTTGCCACTCCGTGAATGGCACGGAAGGTGCTCCAGTTTGCTAAAGCTAGTTCCTCCCGAAAGACAACACTTCGGAGGACAAGAATAGACAGCACTCTGCCCTCAATGTGAGGCCGACACCTCGACAATAAACTGAACACAAACTCCGATCACACGCTCCTCCCTACGGCACTATGGCACATGTCAGCCCTGAGACACTCAAACACTCAGCCTTTACTCTTGAGCTCCCCTAAGCACCGGTACAGCAATGAAGATTGCACTTCTAATGTCTGAACCCTGCACCCTTTTTAAGGCGCACCATAGTATAGAACCCTGCAGTACCCCTTAAAGGGGATCCTATGATAGGGGGCCCTATAGAACCCATACGCCCTGGCCTGGTCCTCCTTGCCCTCCTTAGCTGAAGGCAAGGCTGGGCTCACGGGCGCTTCACGACATGGGAGCTTCCGAAAATAGGGGACCCTAATATAGTACCCTAAATAGTAGGATCCTTATTCTGGGGACCCCAAAATACGGTACCCCTAATTTTCGGAAACTCCCACATGGTCATGACATTGAGGTCGAGGATTTTGAATAAGGGGCCTGAACAGTTAGAACAGAGTTCTGGGCACACTGTGGTATACTTATATTAAGGATCCAAAGGGTTTTGTGACATGCAGGCCTTAGCAATGAGAATAGAGTTTTGGGCACACTACAGTATCTCCATAGTAAGGATCTAGAGGGCTCAGGTTCTCTTTTATGTTGCCTTTCATCTGCAAGGATTGCTGGATGTCAGCTTCTTCCCTAAACCCTAAACCCTAAACCCTAAACTTCAATGCTGGTGGGCGGCAGCTTCTGGCGCCAGCGTGTTTGGATGAAGCGAGCAGCTCGGCGCTGGCGGCAGTCCTTCTCAAGCTGAGACTCCAATATCCCTTAATTTAGGAATATTCCTTAAATCATATTAGGGATCCTATTATAATTTAAGGTACATTCCTTAATTCAGGGATATTGGAGTCTCTGGGCTCAAGCTGAGGTTTCTTCGATGCTGGCCTGGTTTACGAGGGTTGAAGTAACAGTCAGAGGAGATATCAGTCAGAGCACTGTGAGCAAGGAGGTCCGTGTTAACGACGGCAGGAGTTAGGCAGTGGTCAAAGACACAGAAGAGAACAGGCACAGTAAGTGCCAGGGCAACAAAGAGAAAAGTAGACAAAGAAAGAGCCACCCAAGGCTCCTGACATGCTAACTTCGGCAGGTATCAAAAAAAGACGATGAAGGGATGCGGCCATGAAAACAGTAGTACGACTTAGATCATTACCTCACGGAGCTAAGAACTATCCCGGCAGCCGCGTGAGTCCTGCACCAGCAGCTGCTCCTGCCGTGTTCGCAACTTTCGCTCGGTGTTATGAGGGCTTCAGTGGTTGTCAAAGGGGGTCGGATAGCAAGAATAAACAGACAATAACAACTCTAATAACAACAGTTATTGTACAAACAACAATTATATTGTCGTCAAAGTGCCTGCAACTGCCCCTCCCCTTCAGGGCACCTCGGCCCTGACGAAGGTCTTGGCGGAAAAGAGGCTGTGGGTTGCATCCACAGTTTTGAAGGCCTCATTGGAACAGCAGTCTCTGAAAATTGCGACTTGATTTTTCGGAGCCCTGCATGGGGTGGGCTTCCCTATCTGTCCTGTCTGCATCATCCCTCAACTGAGTGGCATCAGCCACCGCTGGCTTCGCGCAGCAATCCTTGCTCTGAGCTCGGGACGCTGGCATAGGAACTCTGGTTCACGGCCGCATCAATCGCCTTTTGGCGCTTGCGGTGCATCATCGCAGTATGGAGGCCTGGCGCCGCGAGAACATCACATCGGGCAAGGCTCTACAGAGACTAATCTTTTTGTGATATAGGGGGTAATACAGGGACTATACTTCCCAACAAAGGTTACGTGGAACCAAAGCCGGGCTCAGAGACAGTAGCACGGCACGAGAGACTTTCAGCACTAGCAGATGCTTCGACTGCGGCATGCTGGAGTACACAAGGTCAAACAAGTTCAGCACGGTTATGCCTTTGTGACTTCTGGAAAGCATGGAACTACTGTGTAAAATCAGCCACGTTGCATTGCTCATCAATAGTCCACAGTCTGTCATAGTAGCTAATACTAATTTGAATTGATGACGGCCTCCTCCTCCTCAAAATGTGTCAATTCTCGCCACAATCAGCCTACAATCCGACTCCCGGCCTTCCAGGAACACTTCTCCACTTGCGTCCTTTGCTCCCCGCCGTTTCGCTGCATAGGTCGACCAGATCTCGTCCATCAGCTCCTGGAAGCTTACCTTTGGTTAGTGGGGAATGGAGGAATGAGGTATAAGTATAACTACTATTACTACCATATACTATCATGGCGCTACACTACTGTGTTTCTAATACCTTATAGTACGTTATAGTACATTCTAGTATATAGTATAGCATATATTCACAAGTACTGTTCTGTTCGGTTCCGCGAGAGTCTCCTGTAGTCGATGACAGCCTACTATGGAGCACTCTGGTGCATTGTCGCATATTCCAAAAAACCTTGAACTGCCCTAACCCCTGAACCCCCTGGCATGGCAGACACCCTCGGTTTAGGGTTTAGAGGACACCCTATATCTTTAGATACCCCGGATCTAGTCACAAGCTCTCCTAATATAACCCTAAAACACCCCAGACCCTGAAGCTCTAAACCCTAAACTCTAAACCCTAAAGCTCTAAACCCTAAACCCTAAAGCTCTAAACCCTAAACCCTGAAGCTCTAAACCCTAAACCCTAAAGCTCTAAACCCTAAACCCTCAAGCTCTAAACCCTAAACCCTAAAGCTCTGAACCCTAAACCCTAAAGCTCTAAACCCTAAACCCAAAAGCTCTAAACCCTAAACCCTAAGAAAGCCCCGTCCTCCGAAGCGGGATTTGTCCAGAGGCTTTCATTCAAGGAGATGCGCACTTTGCCTTGCACCAGAATGAAGATCCTTGGTTCTAGAGGTTTCTGACGGATACGTCTTTTGCCGTTAGGGTTTAGGGGTTAGGGTTTCCGTGAATCGTGTTGCTGTAGGGCCCAATCCCTACTTTTGGCAGGTGCACAAATCGAGAAGTGTACCGCAGGTGCACAAATCGAGAAGTGTACCACGTCTTGTCTGGCAGGTGCATGACCCCTGCTAGGGATGACACGCACAAATCCGATGGCTCAAGCACGAGCCCTATGAAGGGCGCAGCGAGGTGGGTGCGAAAAGCACCTTGGGGCATTGGGGTTTGGGTTGCTTGTTTGAGGGTCCTTGTAGTGCCTTGCTATCTTGCATGCTACTCGATGTACTATGGAGAAGTATGATCATCTAGATGACTTACCTATGCAGATTAGAAGGCATCATGCAAGTCCTACTCCTAGTCACTATTCTATTGTTACGAACAGCCCTTCCCCTGAACCAAACACCAGAAATCAACAGGTTATGAGTCCAAACCCTCTCGAAACTACGCATGACATTGCATCATCAACAACAGCATCTGCACCAGCCACTTTGCAAGCAGCGGCAGAACAGCAGCAGCTTGGAGGGCAGGTGACGCTTCAACAGATGACTCGCATTAGCATACCTGCTGAAACGCTGCGAGCCTTTGGAACGAGTATTGGTGAGGATTTGAGTTTTGCGGCTGACATCCAGGCCGCGGTCATAGAGCTTTCTTCTCGCATCCAGTACCGTACTGAAGTTCTCGCTGGGGCAGTGGGAGCGGTTGGGGGATCAGTTGGAGAGTTGCAAGCAGGCTGTCAAGTGCTAACTGCTAGCCTGGATCAGCTTCGGGACGCGGTGGTTAGACAACAAGCTGCAGTGCAATCCCTGGTGGAAGGCCGGGAGAGTGATCGTCGTGATGCGCGCACACAAATCGAGGCGATCAAACATGACCTTAGGAGCTACCTAGAAGAACGAGGTGCAGAGGAGCAGCAGGTCAAGAACAAGCTAGACGAATCCTTGCAGAGAGAGGCGAGCTTACTGGCGAAGGTAGAAGCCCTATCTGGTAGAGTTGCTGAGCTGGATGAGTCTGTGAAATACACTCTGATGAGCATGCAAGAGCATAAGCGCAGATTGGATGCCCAAGAGCGTGAGATTTATGCACCTTTGAAGGGTGAACCCGGGGATCAAGCTTCACTGGCACGAGCGGTGCAAGTCTTGGCTGAAAAGGTCGATCGGGAGCTTGCTGTGTTGACTACGCAGCAGCGTGAACAAGGTGAGGGCCTACACAACAGTTTGGAGCAATTTCGAGCTGATGTGTTACCCAAGGTCCAGACCGAAATAGACAGGCTTGATGAGAGAGTGAGCGCTATCGAGGAAGGCCCTGACAAGTTGGAGGAAGCTCAGCTAGGGGGTACAACTTCGAAGGACTTTCATCGGGATACACAGTCACCTCAATTGCATCCGATGCCCGCACAGAACGATCGCGAGCCAGTGCATTTTGAGCTGACGCCCAACGCTGATCAAGCACCTAGCTTTGGGGTTCAAGATGCCTCTTCCGCTTGGTGGGATCAGACTGGAGAAGAGCCAGAGCTTTGGAGCACGTGGGAACGTGGAAGAACAGAGGTTGATCCTCTCAATCCATGGGGTCTCACTGCTCCTCCACCTGGTCTAGGATCCAGGAGGAGAACATCCTCAGGAAGGTCACCGAGTCCTGGCGCAAGGCCTGGAAATCGGAAGTCGGCACCCGAGATTCCGAACGGAAAGTGGAAATGTTTGACGGATCTTCCAAAGTATCATCAAGAACCAGGGGAACCCTGGGAGCTGGGATTGGGTTTCACAACATGGAAACGACAAATCCTGGCGGTTTGCACGACGGTTGCACCGGAGTTTGCAACCTTCGTTGAGGATCGATTTCACTTGGCACACCAGAGACATGAGAGCCGGATGTCTGGAGCTCCTATTGCTGAGGCCCCAAAGCTTGAAGCATGCTTTGAGACATATGAGGCTCGATTGGTGGTTAGCTTGATGCGGATTCTTCCAGCAGAGGTCAAAGACAGCGCAGTTGAAGATGCAGAGAACAAGATTACATCACTGTCATTGTTAGAGGAGTTGGTGCATCAAGTTCAACCTGGAGGCCAAGAAGAAGTTGCAAGTTTGTTGCGATACATGCGCAACCTTGACCCAGCCCAATCAGCTAGAGATGCTTTGGAGAGTATCCGTAGGTGGAAGCTAGCCAGATTGCGCGCAGCAGCTTTGAATCTTCCCAGCACAGCCCCGTCTGAAGCGATGAGAGCTCTATGTACACTAGTAAAGCACATTGAGAAGCGAAGCGATTCATTACGTACCAGGATGAGTCTCATCAAGCTGTCTCCGGACATCCAGCGTCCCACGGAACTAGGAGTTCAGATGATCCTCGAAACGTTGGATAAGGAATTGCGTCAGCTTGCAGCTGACGAACAGCTGAAGGCAAACAAGAATGAGCAACAGTCTTCGGTGTTAGCCAAGGGCAAAGGAAAGGACAAAGGAGGCAAAGGAAAGGACAAAGGAGGCAAGGGAAAGGACAAAGGAAAGAGCAGCGCAAATCAGGGCAAAGGAGCAGGAGAATCGCAACCCAAGGAGTCAAACATTGATGCAAGGAAGGACAAGCCTTGCAAGTGGTTTTGGGGTGAAGCAGGATGCTATCGGAAAAACTGTCCTTTCTCCCACGACGAGAAACATAAGCCTAAGCCCAAGGCTGCAGCAGCACCTAATGCCACAGCATTGGTTGGAGCAAATGATGATGAAGGACAAAAGGGTAAACCCAAGGCTAAACCAAAGGCCAAGGCCAAGGCGTCAGCAGTGACTTCCATGATCATGATGGCACAAAGCAATCCGGTGAGTGATTTCAGTTCTTCTTCTAGCGATGAGGACAGCTCAGACTTGGAGGCACTGTCAAATGCCGGGACGGTTGCTTCGACTGATAGCACTCAGAGTCTTTTGTCAAGTGAGCATGATCTAGTTGATGAGCTTGCGGATGCTATGCGGGACGCAAGGTTGCACCGAGCAGAGCGGGATCAGCTTTGGCGTTTGCACTTGAATCCTAGGGAGTTCAACACATGGGCTCAGCACTGGGAGTGCGGTGAAGTCATCATGAGCTCTAGGCCTTTTGTGCAAGTCACGGAGGGTAGGGATGTTGCAGTAGGAGTTGCGTGGGCTTTGGAGCGAGCGGAACGAATGCCGGTTCGAGATCTGCTCATTGGAGAAGCGCAGAGTATCGCAGTTGCTTATGACATTTTGCTGATGTGTGATGATGATGTTGCCAGAAAGGGTTTTGTGGCCTGGCTCGTTGATGAAGATGATCATAATGAGCTTTTCTTGGCTATCGTTGAGGCCCCTCAGCCTCCACGCGTCAGGACCACAGGACCTAGCGTAGCATCAACTTCATCTGTTGGAGCCCCTGAGTTTCAGCGTACAGCGCAAGGCCATCATGACACATTGGTTGAAGCAGTTGCCGCCGACATCACACATGTGTTGCGCATGCCCTTGCAGCAACTGCTAAGCCTTGTGGATTTCTCTGAGGGTTGGATCATGTTTGACACGTATGGGGTAGAGATTCTGCATGACTTGATGTATCTCCATGTAGAAGAGTTCGCCACAGTCCCCGAGCCAGCCAGACGACGGCTCCTCCATCTGCGAGCAAGAATCCTTGAGTTCGAACATAGGTCACAAGCGCGAAAGGTGTGCGCTGTTGGTAATCTGGGTGACGGGTCTAATGTTCTTTTGGATACTGGTGCAAACGAGGTCCTCCGAAAGGCTGCTAAGGCTCCACCTAGATCCATGCCCCTGGAGTTGTTGTTAGCCGACAGTCAGACCATTGAGGCCTCGAGAACCAGGGATGGTGAAGTGATCATTCCAGGAACGGGTCCCGAGGTCATTGCGGGAGTGTGTAGGCTGACAGCTGTTGGATGCAAGTTCGTGTGGAGTGACGAAGGTGCTTGGTTGCAGCTGCCGAAGGATTCTGCTTTCATAGGTGAGTGGGTTCAATTGGAAATTCACGGTGGTTTGCCTTACCTCGACAGGGGTACCTTCATGCGCTTGCGTCCGTTGTTGTCAAAGTGGTGGAAGCAGCATCGAGTGCCGTATGACGCCACGGTGTCCACGGTAGAGGCGGGAGCGTGTGAAGGGGTTGCGCAGGAGACGCCTAAGGACCTGGTGACAACCACAGTGGCTGCAGTTCACGCCGATACGGCTCAGGAGGAGCCACAAGTCAGCACGCATGAAGCATTGATCCGAGATGAAGAAGCAGCGGGAGCGCTGTTACAGAAGGGGCCGAAGGCATGGACACATGCCAATATCATGCAGCTTCTTCAGAGTAGTAGCTTGAAGCCGGTCGTGAGGTACCGTAGTTGCGTGCAGGACAAATCAGCACAAGTCAAATCTTGGCTTTTGGGCGCATGGACACATGGTGGTTGCCAGGGTTTGTCCAAGCAGTGCAGGGCTAGGCCGAGTCTGACCAGATTGATCAACGCATTCCTACGTAAAATTTTTCCCACCGGAACTTGGACAAGCATCATCATCAATGACAACGTCACATTTGTACCTCACAAAGACAGCTACAACATGCCAGGAAGTGACAACTTCTTGGTGTGTGTGTCTTCCAAGGAGGAGATGCCTAGCGGAGGAAGGTTGTGGATTGAAGATCCGCAGGGTCAGGAGCTACGTCAGGTTCGACCGGATCATGCTTTGTTGGGCAAGCTAGTTGAGATTCGAGGTAAGGGCTTCAGATTTTCACCGAAGTGCTGGCATGGCACTGAAGAGTGGAAGGGCAGGCGAGTGGTCCTGAATGGTCACTCAACGACTGGAGCTAAGAGGTTGACGCAGTCAGAGTTGATGCAGCTGGTGGACATGGGTTTCCCATTGCCTTTGGAGCTATTGTGGTGTGCAAAACCCCAGGCGGCAGTGGAGATTGTGACATCATCAGAAGAAAGCGGCAGCTCCGGAGGCGCAACAGCAAACATCACGACACAGACTCAGCAACATCAGACACACCAGAATCCTGTATCTAGCCCCCAGCCTGAACCGTACTCCGAGAATCGTCCTGAAACTTGCAAGTTGGACCAACCTTCAGGGCATTGTGAGTTTTGGCAGGATGTGTGTGAAGCTCAGGCTGGTTTTAGTGTTGTGCAGGACCATCAGACCGGTGAGTTCAGGGATGGTTTAGGTAGGTCCGGCCTTGATGGCAGCGCCTCCTGTGTTGTACACTCGTCCTATCAGAAGGACTGTCTTCAGTGCCAGGGCAGTAGAGGACATCGGAAGGCGCACTACAAGCTTTCAGCAGCTCAGGTGAGCTCAGCTGTGCTCAGCTTTGATCTCTCTGGCCCACATGTTCGGGGAAGGGATGCCTCTTTGTACTTCTTGGTCGGCGCGTACATTACTGCAGATAAGAAGACACTTCCGTATGTGCGCGTTCAAGAATCTAAGAAGGCTGAAGAAACACTGCGGAACATGAAGAGCATCATTCTGCAGGTGAGGGCAGAGTTTGAGGACCCGACAGCGGTTGTGAGAGTGCATTCGGACGGTGGAAAGGAATTCGTCGCTTCGCAAGTCGTGGAACATCTGTTTAAGGATGCCGTTTGGAAAACGTGCTCATCGGCATATGACCCTCAGGCGAACGGCCGAGCTGAGAGGCAAGTGCAAACCATCAAGGAGCGCGCCACAAGTCTTCTTTTGCACGCGGACATGCCACGATCGTTTTGGCCATATGCTGTGAAGCAAGCAACTTATGAACTTCGGTTGAGCGCGATTGTGGAAGATCCTCCGCTTGGTATGCCCACTTTTGGTGATCCCGTTGGTGTTCGTATTCAGGGGGCAGAGCCTTTTGCTCCTCGAGTGCGAGAAGGAGTTTTTCTATGTGTAGACGAATCCATGCAGGATGGATCCCAAGTCATTGTGGACACGGAGGCCGGAACCAAGATCATGACTACTCGATTGCCGGAGCCTTTGGACGCAGCTCCGAAACACTGGCGAAAGCTGCTTAGTCCTGATGAGGACGTGGCAGTGTGGGTAGCTCGTGATGGTTCAGCTAGGTGGACGGAACCACATCCAGATGAGATCGTAACGCTTGAAGAAAGATTGGAAGGCCCAGAAGCAGTTGATCACGAAGCCGGAGCCGCCACGATCATCCGAAAACGAATTCAGGAAGACGATCATGATCATGCCAGTCCGTTCCTTGGAATGAGCCATAGCACAGCAATCAGTTGTCAAGCACGAAGCAAGCAATCAGCAGACATTTCGGAGCCGAAATCCTTGATGCAGAGCGCATGGTTGAAAGGCAAATCGTGCACAGTGTGTGGGCTCTCCTCGGTTGCGTGCCTCGCAAAGAGGTTGGAGCATGAGCCTGCAGAACCAAGGGGGTACCAGCTTGACACCGCGGACGAGGAGGCCCAAGCGGATGAGCAGGCTCGCTTGATGACCGAACTTGCTGCTATGAAGGCGTCGGCGGAACCAACGGATTGTAGAGTCTTCTTCGAAGGATCGCAGGAGGATAGAGATAAGTGGTGCGGCGGGGCATTGGCGGAGATGACGGGCATGAAAAACATGGAAGTCTTGGAAGAAGTATCCCGTGACAATTTGCATCAGGATCTCGGTCTTGCACCGGGGGTGAAGATTCCACGTCCACTGCCTACCAAGTTGGTGACGTCGCGCAAGCCCGAGGAGGAGACTGGTAAGGAGCCTAACGCGAAGGTCCAAGGAGAGCCTCCTTGGAAAGCCAAAGTCCGTCTTTGTGCCTGTGGCAACTTTGAGGCCTATGATGGGGCAGAGGTCACGACGCAGAACGTCAGTCCAGCTGCACTTCGTATCATGGGACATGAGTTGAGTGCCCACCCTGAGTGGGTGGCCGCATCTGGAGACGTGTCTCTGGCCTTCCTGAACTCGAAGCTTGATGACGACGACATCGTGCTTTTAGAACCACCTTCGACTCTAAAGCGGTTAGGCCTAGTCAAGCCTAATGTGTTGTGGCGAGCGCGCAAGCACATATATGGTTTGAGGAGGAGTCCGAGAGCTTGGAGCAAGCTAAGGGACGACACCATCAATGGCAAGGAGCTTGCTTACGATGGAGGATCCTTTGTGGCAGAGCTGGTTCCAGATGAAGAAGGACTCTTTGTTCTACGAGATGTTAGCTCACAAGAGGTCATAGGCATCGCCGCAGTCTACGTCGACGACGTTTTAGTGGTAGGCCAGGCATCGGCAGTCACCGCCTTCCTGGACTTTGTTGCAGCGACTTGGAATACAAAACTCTCAGGCTTCATCAGCCGTGAGGGTCCTGAAGAGCTTCGAAAGGGAGACTTCAGTTTGAAGCGGGTTCAAGAGTTGACGTTCATCGGGCTTCAGATTCATTTCGAAACTGACGGTGCTGTCAAGTTCCATCAGAAGAGATGGGTTCTGAGTGAGCTACATCAGAGGAACTGGATACATCTTCGTGGATCCCAGAGCCTTCCACAGGTAGAGTTTGCCGGAACGGAAGATCCGGAGAATCCTGGTTACGCCACGGCTTTGAAGGAGGCCCAAACCGAGCTGGGTTGCCTACTGTGGGTAGCAACCAAGAGCAGAGGGGATCTCCTGTCTGCTGTGTCAATAGCAGCCTCGCATCTGCACAAGTGCCCGACGCAAGTCTTGAAGGTCGCCCACGGTTGCTGGCGATATCTTCGGGGAACCCTAGACATTGGAGTGTATTTTCAGGGCTCAATCGCTAATACATCTCTTGAGGTGTGGAGCGACGCATCTTTCGCTCCCGAGGGGAGTAGATCACGCTCAGGCGGGACAATCACCTTGTCTGGCTCGCCTTTGGCATGGTGGAGCTCGAAGCAGACAGTTACGGCGTGGAGCGTCTGCGAGGCAGAAACGGACGCTCTGGCGCTTGCAATGTCAGAAACGACGAAGATCCTTCCATTGCTTGAGGCCCTTTCAGGTCGACAGTTTGACTCACACGTGAAGATGTTTGGCGATAACTCAGCAAGCATTGTAGTGGCGAATCGAGAGACCTTCTTTGTGAAAACTTGGAGGACGCGTGCATTTGCTTTGAGGGCATCATGGTTGAGAGACCAGCTCAGAGATCAGAATGTCCTGTTGCAGCATCACCCTGGTGCTACGCTGATTGCAGACATGTTAACGAAAGTCTTGTCGAAAACGAAGCTGGCTGAGCTTCGCTCCCGCGCCGGTTTCAAGTAGAAGTTTTGTCGTCACACGTGAACACCACGAAGAGCTGATAGGACAGAAGCTGCTGTCCCGCACAGAGGTTGTGGCCGATGTCATGTCCAGTTCTTGCATGTCTGATTCTTGCCGAAGGAATAGTCCAGTAGGAATCCGGAATTTATTTAGTGATGACCGCTGCTGTACACCGTCAGTGAGCCACTGGGCCTCAAGAACTTTGTGACACCTCGTTACAAGAAATGAAAGACCGAGTCACGGGGGTACTCGGCCAAGAGCTCATAGGCTGAGTCATGCACTGAAGCGTGTTTGACATTCTTGAAAGACGGTGGGCAATTAGCCAGCGATAGTCTTTTGTGCACTCTGAGAGCAGCAGGTGGCCTGACTTTCAGTCCCCTGCTGAGGAGGAGTGTTGCTGTAGGGCCCAATCCCTACTTTTGGCAGGTGCACAAATCGAGAAGTGTACCGCAGGTGCACAAATCGAGAAGTGTACCACGTCTTGTCTGGCAGGTGCATGACCCCTGCTAAGGATGACACGCGCAAATCCGATGGCTCAAGCACGAGCCCTATGAAGGGCGCAGCGAGGTGGGTGCGAAAAGCACCTTGGGGCATTGGGGTTTGGGTTGCTTGTTTGAGGGTCCTTGTAGTGCCTTGCTATCTTGCATGCTACTCGATGTACTATGGAGAAGTATGATCATCTAGATGACTTACCTATGCAGATTAGAAGGCATCATGCAAGTCCTACTCCTAGTCACTATTCTATTGTTACGAACAGCCCTTCCCCTGAACCAAACACCAGAAATCAACAAATCGACTGCACATCAACATCCGTCTACGACTGCGAATTCAGGAAGGCGAGTGCTTGGCGCCCTCCGGGGCTGCTACCTGTCGCTTGCTTCTCCGATGCGGACGATGTGGTCACCTGAAGCTTACCAACTGCGTCGATCTGCAGGCCCGCACATGGCCTCTACTTGCAGACGAATCCTGTTGAGAATACTTCTGTTCAGGAGACTCCCCGCGCCTCGTGAAAGCATGCGTATCGAGACTTTCGTCGCCAGCTCTTTGAGGCAGACCTACAATGATTATGAGGGTCTTTATTGAAGTTATTAAGGGGCCTTCTTGTTGATTCTAGGGGCTTTTCGGGTTTTGAGGGGGTGCCGGGTTTGTTCAATGGGTAGAAGTTTGCGGGGTTGACCAGGCCTCAAAGTCGCGCAGGAAGGCCAAGAAAGGCGCATTGCGCAGGACCCGACCGAAGATGTGAAAGCGCAGCTCCCTTCGGAGCACTGGTGTTAGATGATCCTGCCTCAGTAAGGAATACCAGTGGATTACAAGGCAAGAGAATCTGAGATCAGATTCCTTGGTACGTAATGAACAGCACACCACAGAAAATTTTAAAGCAGTGATGAAAACGGACGAGTAGCAGCTGACCCTCATAAGAGTCGTATCCCTTGTTGGTTTCCCACAAGTGCAAGAGGTGCCGCCGGATGGCCTGCGAGGACAAAATGGCTAAGGGTCAAACTGCGGACTTCAAGCACTCCGGTATAAGCTTGACAGAGCTGCGTGGGGGGATCATCGCCCCGGCGTGTTTGCAGTGGTGATTTTGTTGATACTGACCCGAAGTACGGGAAGACAGCCAGTCGGAGAATCCCTAAGCTAGGACTTGCCGACCGAGACAAGGGCCGGTGGACGAGGCGCAACGGCCTTGTACAAATGCGGAGGGATGTTTCGCCACGTCCTGGGCGAGAGGGAACGGCTCTCAGTTGGAAGCTCTCTCTGACAGGTACAGCAGGGAGGTGCTCACGCAGTGACAAATGCGGACGCATGCAATGCAGTCCAGTGGGCGACCATTGAAAAGACGTGAGTGGGATGGTAGTAGCATGGTGAAAGCCAGCGGAGAAGCATCAAGCTGCAAACACGGAGGTTGAGGAGCATGGAAGACAACGAGGCCCGCACCGGGTGTCGGAAAAGCGAACAAACGGTAAGGTTCTTAGGCATGGGTCTGGCTTCGCCACCACTTCAACCAAGAAGCATGTAGTTGCTCAGCATCAAGATCTTCTCGGCTTGCTGATTTCGCTCAGAGTTCACGTTGGCGATCATGTCCTGAGTACAGCATGAGCTGCACATGCGAGTTTAAGAAAAGTGCGGCCCTGGATGTAGATTCTGAATCCCACATCTGGCCTAGTGCGAGACGCAGGCTCCAAGAGTAAAGCTGGTGCTTTCGATACACGTTCGCGCAGGGGGGCGGGGGGTGTGAACTCCTCTAAGGATAGGGGCCGCATGATCATATAAAGGTTCGCTATTTGTTGAAACTTGAAACTCCCACCTGCAGTCGAGGTTCAGTCAGATACCCCATCACCGTGGCGAATACCACAGTTGCGATAAGGAGGAGCAAGAGCGAGAAGCAAATCTCCCCGAGGTTTACCTGCAGTGGCTGTCAGCAAGCAAAAAAACACCTAAACCCTAAACTTCTTATGGGCAGGTCTCATGCTAGGAAACTACTCTCGGGGCACTGTCGGCCAGCCTTCACGCAACGGGTCTCCCAGGCCAAGATGATGATCAAGATGGTGGTCATCATTATCAAGGCAATGGTGGTGAAGATGGTGCTGGTGCGGGTGCCGGTGCCGGTGCTGGTGCTGCGGTGGTTCCAGTGTTGGGGGTGGGGGTGGGTGCTTTGGTGATCATCATGATGCATATGGTAACTACTGTACGCGGTAACAATTTGGTAGGCCAAGCGTCAGGGGTGATGTCACCGTATCCAACGGTTGTCATCGTCGTCAATGTGTAGTACCTTGAACTTGCTCTGAAACTAGCAGGCTTCATCTGCAGCTGAATGTTGGGAGTAGAAACTGCAGCCGTGTGTCAGCGAGTAAACATAGCCCTCCGACACTGAAAAGTCCAACGGAAGGTGCTTCGTCACCCATGTCTGCCCAATGCCAGTTCTGCTCCCAATGCCTCACAATCAACGAAGCTCTGTGAAACTCGATCGCACCGAGTTGCAATTACGACCTGCTGCTTTTGGTCGGGCTCGCAAAATCTATTCTGTGATCGCTGGCACAGCCACTCTGAACTGAACTGTACGGGCACCCAGCGCTACAAATCATGGCAATGACGTGCTACGAGTCTGCTCTGTTGCGCGCTACCTGGCTGCATCTCGCCGCCATGAGCGCAGTTACGCTTCCGAGATATGTGGGCAGGCAATGTACAGTGTGCTGGGCCCGAGTTGTACCACTGGTGCGGGTCGCATGCTTGGCCTTAGCCTCTTGCTGTTGCTGCACAGGTGCAGTCATCTCTCCGAGTCACTTGTGATTCCAGATGGGTGCTTCAAAACTGCTCCTGGTTATGGGTTTGCTGTGTCGACTGCCTGTCATGATGCACCAAGCAAGTAGCGGCTCGACGTGTTGAAGCGCCCAACATGTCGGGGACAAAACTGCTTGAAACGAAGCCAGTGCCGCTACACGTTTGAAATTTCATGTTTCGAAGGCGCATCGCTTCGGGCATGCTCTTTCGTAGTTGCGACTGCCTGTTGCCTGCTGTAGCTAGGGGCAACGGGAGTCAAGTGCCTTTGCGCGCTTAAGCCGCAGAGCACCAAGTATCCTTGACCATTACTAGATCGCATACGCCCATTCCAGTCTTCCGAAGAAAGCATTTTGAGCCCCGACGATCACAAGAACCAGTCGAGTCACAGAACCAGGCGCAGGCTGCCCAGTGCGTCACTGCACACAAAATGAAGAGGAGCCGCAAAATCCCGCTGGCAAACATCAGGGTTGGCCGAATTTCAATGTACATCTTCACACCTCGGCCACGGCTTCTGGGAACACACACTTGGGTGGTTGTCAAAATTAGGGTTTGGGTACCCTAAATATTAGGTGCCGTATTATGACAAGGACACTAATTTTGACAACCACCCATCTCTGATTGGACTAATTGCAGTCCAAGCATCTCTCATTGAAGATGTCCACGCGAAGGAATCGCAGCAGGCGCATCACGCGCACCAGCCGCAACATCTTGAAAAGCTGAGCCGACCTCGGATCTCAGATTTGGTGCAGCAAACAACCACTTGGCCTAGGCCTCTGTCTCAACCGCCAGGGCACTGGACGTCCCAAGGCACCTTGCTATTCACCAGCTCCCATGGGATTCCTGCCAGCACCTGACAAAGCCGAGTCCGGCTTCTCGCCGGCTTTCATGTTAGGACTCAAAAGGCTTTAAAGCCCAAACCTCTAAACATCTCTAACCCCTGGAACTACGACGCTAAACCCCCTAGCCTAATAGACTCTGTTTCAGGGGGCTGATATATTGACATGCCCAACCGCCCTTTCCTCACGTTCTGCCAGGGCGCGTCCAGGAGGAGCCAGCGCCGGCTGTAGATCTTGGCGATCTGCTTCGGCTCTGCAATCAAGCTTCCTGATGGAGTTCCTGTGCCATGCAGAGAATGCTTTAGTGGTGTGTTTGCATCTTTGAGGGTTTGAAGCTGATGGAACTTCTAAGGGCTTGTTCGAGGTTGTTGACGGGCATTTAGTGTCTTGGGCATCAGGCGCGTTGTGCATGGGACGTCTCCCCTCCCAAGAGCTGCCAAGCTTCTGATCGCTGTTATGTAGGACATGAAGATGTCGAGGATGAAGTACGCATCCAGCGCGGCGGCCAAAGCGAAGAAGACCCCGACAAACCTTGCAGACATGGAATCTGGCGGAGAGAGAAGCCGCTTTCGTTTTAACGGCTGAGTGCTGATTTCGCGAGATCCACAGGACGCTACGAATATGCAATTAGAATAGGGGTTTGGGGCCCGTTATACTATAGTTCTAATAGGGAAGCCCCAAAATAGTATAGGCCCCTATTTAAAAAAACCCGAACCCTCAACCCTAAACCCTGAACCCTAAACCCCCAAACCCCCCACCCTCCCCTAAACCCTAAACCCTCGTGGAAGGGTGCAGAGGCAGGAGCCGGGGCCCCCGGCTGAAAGTCAAAGGCCAAGTAGACAGGCAGAGCGTAGGTCTCATAGCCTGGGTCATAGGGACCCTTAAGGGGGGTAGGGGGAGGGGGTAGGGTTTAGGGTTTAGGGTTTAGGGTTTAGGGTTTAGGGTTTAGGGTTTAGGGTTTAGGGTGGGGGAGGGGGGTAGGGGACTATATTTCCAAAAACAAGCCTTGGTAGGTCCTTATTATGGGCATGAAGGCCCCCTACCCCCCTTAGCGTCCCTATGACTGAGCACCGTCGGGAAGAGCTGATGTACGACATGAGCATTAGTTTGGGTTTGGGGCTTCTGTTTCTCATGTCGATCTTTGGGAGAAGGCAGAAGCTCGTGATGCTTGCTGCCGAGTCACATATGAAGGCGAGGCCTGCAACATCCCATGCCAAGCGAATCTGGCTGTCAGGGTTGAGAATGGGGAGGTGGATGCGTCCTTCACGCGAGAGCGGCCATGCGCGACGAACTTTCAATGGCACTCCGGTCCTTCTGGCCATACCGGAGTCCACGCCCAATCCCAACTCTGCATCTCTGGCACCACCGCGGGGCGAGAAGGCCTCGTCATGGAAGACAGAAAACAAGAACAGATGCGGCCCTCGGACCACCTGCACACAACCATGACGAAATGGCAGCGGTCGACCAAGGATGCCGAACCCATACCTCATTACCTGTCTTGGTTACGGCAAGCCATCCCCTGCTGCCAATGGTCTCGCGAGAAAGACTGAAGACGGAGGCTGTAGAGACCTGAAGAGGCAGGGCTGCGTAAACGTAACAGTAAGATCACGAGAGTCATCGTCTGCAGAGACAGAGCTGAAGGCGAGCTGCCGCTTTGGTTGGAATGCCGGCAGCAGTCTCAGCTTTGCCTATTGCGGCCATCCTCCCACAGGGGGAGCGCAGTCCGCGGCTCTTTGCCATCTTGCGATGTGTGCCCTGGTGTCCCCGGCCCTGCCCTCTCCTTGCATTCACCTTTCTTTTGTTGTCTTCTCGGAGGGCTTCAAGAACGACCTGATCCATTCGCACCTGAACGTCAGGGTTACTGCACACAGGACTCTGCGATTCTCCAAACCCATCTGCTTCGAGTCGCCTGCGCCTTCAGCGGCAGCACGGCGGGCACTGCAGTCGGTGCAGTCGCCTGCAATCGCCACAAGCAGTTACGATTTAAGCAACCACGAGTTGTCTGCCGCCGTGCCTTCACAGACGGCGGCCACTTCGGGCATGGCGGTGGTGCACTGTCCGAATCGAGCGTCTCGGGCTGGAAGTCTGGAGGTACCTGAGACACTGCAGACCACGGTTGCGCGTTTCACCGCTGTGAAGCCTGCTACTTGTAACACCTTACGCGGTGTCTTGCTGCTCCACCTGGCGTGTCTCCGCCAACTTCAACTGGGACTCACCACAGAGGCCATGAAGAGCCTCTCGCACACCTTCGCAAACAGAGGCAGAGGTTGGGCTTCTGCGGCCTCTTGCGAGTTCAAGTTCAAGACCCTGAGCAGTCAGTGTCTGCTGAGGCCCGTGCCTGCAATGATCTCTTCAGCATGGCGCATGTTGCTGAGAAGTTCCTGGACTCTGCACCCGCTCAACTGCACCCAAGGAAAATGCCAGGATTGTGTCCTCAGCCGCTGAAATTCGCTGCAAGCAGGTGTGGAGAACGTCGTGGCGAACTGACTGAGCTGGCTCCATGGCGATTGGCGACTCGTGGGTCATCGTGATTCTTGCAAAAAACATGCGATGATCTGCGGGCTGATGCACTCCTATACCAAGCCAAGACCAAAGCCGTGACGCGAAAATTGCTGCAGACAGATCTATTCTGATGAGCTCAGCATGCAATCACGTCTACTTTAAACTGAATCGTTCCTGAGGTTCCGACCATATGCATCTGCAAGCACCTGTCCTTTGTCCTCGCGAGGGCAAGATTAGCACCACCCAGGCCCCGAGCCATGAAAACGACGCAGCTGCAAAGTCAGAGGGCACTGAGTGGCTGGTAACATCTTGTCTTCTTCTTCGCCGCCGTGCGCACAATACAGGGAAGTGCAGCAGAAGAGTCTGCAAGCCCCTATTCAAGCAGCAGCCGGAACGGAGAAGGTCTCAGTCAACTCAATCAGGCACGGAAGAGTGTGCTCCTCGATTTCAGCATATCGGAAGTCGCAAACCTGAACTGACAAGGCTGAGTGTTGCGCGGCATGTTCAACTCCCTTGCTATGCAGCCAGGAGGCCCGTTTTTCAAACCGTTTGCGGGCCTCCTTTGCGTTTTCCACGGCATCCTGGCGCAAGACTGCATCGTTGCAGCGCGGGGCTTGAGGATTTGGCGAGGAGGCGCCTTGAGGCTCTCGTCAACCGATTTGACAAACTTCTTAAGCCCGGAGCGCTCGGCCAGAGTTGAGCACTCCTGCCGATGCCAGACAAAAATTACAGGAAGACCCAAGATGGCAACGGCCCTCAACAGCTGCCAGACGTGTCTAGGAGCCTCTTTATCGGCGGACACACACACACACATGCACGCGCACACGCACACGCACACACCCACACACACACACACACACACACACACACACACACACACACTTGCACACTTTCTTCGGTCGGTAGTTTGAATGGCTTCATGAGACAGAAGGTGTTCGACCGACACAGCTGCCATCTGTCCACAGCATCAACACCTGCAGCGGCTGGCACGGGGTACTGTTCTGACCTGTGAGTGAGGGTCCCGTCAGTACAGCACGGGTTCGCCAATCTGGAACGCTTTGAACGGATATGGTCATGATGTGCACATGATGCTTCCACCAGGAAAGCTTCAGGTCCAAGCGGGTCTCTGAGTCAGCGAATGATGCATACCCCGAATGACCTGTCGTGTTGCGATGAGTCCTGGCTCTGGTGCTGGACAGTAGTCACGTTGTGCTAGCATAGCATCTGGGCGGTGTGCAAACTCAGCAACAAACATGCGTGTGTGTGTGTGTGCGCATGTGTGTAAATAAATATACGTATGCGTATGTGTATATGCATATATGTATGCACACACGCAGATCTTTCTTTGTTTACTTGTCTTCACACACACACACACAGACAGATGCCAAGACAACAATAGCACCTTCCGCCCCTCCGCCCACCCCCCCCCAACCCACTTCCTCCGGCCACAAGAACTGTTCCTGGTTTTGCCTGGCTTGCAGCTGCCAACAGGCTACGGAACCTACAACCGTTTAATCGAAACACCTGAAGGCGCAACACAGCTAGAGCCACAGGCATTCGAGCCATTGCGTCACAAGCTCGTTTGTCAATGCTATGTAATTGTTCTTGCAGTTGTGTGTGATTACCATGCTACTTTTGATCTTGCGTTCTGGAAGATCACTTCCGACACGATACGATGTTCCGCTACAAGATTCAGGTATCGATTTCCTGCAGAACACAAGGACACTACATACAGAGTTCCCTGCTCCTGGCCGCTCTCCAAGCACGGCGGCGCTTGCTCATCCAAAGGCTGCAAGAGAATGCGAAAACTGCAAACTGCTCGGAAAGCCCGTCGGTTGCGAAATGAGCAGTGAGCTTGCAGACGCAGCCTTGGCATCAGGCGCAGGGCAAACTCCGAAGGATGTCAGCACGCCTCCAGGTCACTGGGCAGGTGCTTCCAAGAGCAGCACGGTTGCCGTGACTTAGCATTTCCACTGCAGAACGACTACACTGACTACACTGACGAGGGCGAACGACGACACGAAGGCTGTTTTCAAACGCCACGGATGTGGACGAGCTGTTCATGATATCTTCAGCGTGCGTCGGGGGTGAGTCTCTCTGCGGTTGGCTGGCTGGCACTTCGCTCATGATTTCTCACATGGAGCTTGCAGCTGGAGCTAGAGCTCTTGATGCTTAAATGCCACAGAAACATCTGCAAGGCCATCGCAACGGGATTTCTGGAACCCTTTGGGAGTTTTTTTTGGGATTATCAAGAGACTATGATACCCCAAGAGTGTTAAAGGTTACCTACTCTGCTGCTCGGATCATGGGCACACCTCCGTCGTGCCAGAAACCGCTCTGGATCACTGGCATGGCCCTGGGCATCGTGTCATTGCACCGAGGCCATGGGCTGCGCCGGCTCAGGGCCCTGTATCTATCTATCTACCTTCTTAAGTATCTAGGTACATAGAAGAAGTATGTATACATGTATATATATATATATATATATATATACATATATATATATATATATGTATATATATATATATATGTATGTGTATATATATATATGTACATATATGTATATATGTGTATATGTACAGGTTTTCGGATTTAAGGCCTAGGGCCTAGGGTTTCACGATTTGAGGTTTCTCGGCTCTGCGAGCTATAAGTTATGAAGACGCGATGGTCTGGGGCCTAGGGCCTAGGGTGGAATGTTGTGGGGTTTGGGGTTAGGGAATAGCTCAGCCTCATTATGTCAGACGAAGCAGCTCAGCATAGGTCGGCGTTCAACAGGCAAGCGCGTTCGAAGGAGACACTTGATCAGGAGCTCCTCATCGAAGGCTTTCAACTATGCCATCTGCACACAAACGCATGCAGGCGGTCATACCCAAGAACTGCAAGGATGCGCATCGATGCGGAAGGATGCGACTCCAATCTTTTTAAGCGGTTATGTCGCTGGAGGTTCGGCGGAAGCTGCAGCGCCGTTCGACGTTGCATCGCCAACCTGCCAGACGTAGTAAACGGTCCCTCCACTCGTATTTCGCACAAGATGCTGGCTGCATTGCGCTCTTCACAGTCGATTGCCCGGCAGTCTGCCGTTTCGGTGTGCACCGCCTACGATGCGGTGCACCCAATTTCTGCTTCAAATCTGCCACTTGCCTCTGGATCAGGTGGGCAGACAACACCTTCAGCGCTGTCGAAATGGCATCTTAACAAGCAACTCTTGCTCTGCTGTTGACGCGTGAGTGAGAAATCAATGAAGCCACGCCGACTCGCGGGGGCTACGGCGAAATTCGTAGAGTAAAGTTGGCAAGCAGGCTAAGCTTTCGACAAGAGTCGGACAAAGACTCTGAGAATCAAATTCGCAGACTCGCAAAGTCATTCTGGAATCGCTTCCGCACGCCGAAGGTTCCCGAGCGGACAGGACCCTGCATCCCTGGGCCTTAAACCCTTGCATGAACAAAAGAACCATAAAACCAGACTTCTCCAAACTTCGTTACTCTCCGTTTCAAGCGATGGGTAGCAAGCGGAAGCCCCAGAAGGAGAAGGAGCAGGGACGAGTCCCTGCGCCGCAAAGCAAAAGCTCAGCCAACCGTACAGCTGCGATGGTGCACAGGCCCCGAACACAGTGATGATGTGCAAGCTGTAAACTGTAAACCGTCGAAGAGCCCACCCGGCCCTGGCAAAAAGCACTGAACAAGGAGTAGTGGTGGTGGGCAAGCCCTACTATACCCCGAAAGGAAGGATGGTAGTCAAGCCTTCAGCCCTAGTTGCTACCACAGGACTTGAACAGTGAACTGGCCAACGGGCAGTAGGAAAGCCGCTTGTGCAAAGGATTTGTTTGTGGTGGGTTGGCGGGTCGAACGACAAAGGCTACGAAGCATATGGTCGACATCTTTCCTTGTGTTTCGACAACAACCTGCTCCCAAGTTCTGGACACCCAAATTTGCTAAACCCGCGCATGGGAAGGGGAGCAGGATGACGGCAGGCGGGAGACAACTGGACAACGATAAACCGAAAAAGGAGAGATGAGCCTTTGGACGACTCGAAACATTTGCCGAAAACTGACGTTGCTGGCTGTTGCTATCGTGACATTCTGGGGCACCAAACGAACCATTCGCCCGCTTTGCCAGCCGCTGCCACTTCTTGCCGCTGCTGACAACGAGAGATCCTCGGCTGCATGACGTCGTGACTCGTACGTTGATCTGTCAGACATCTGCCCGATGGTCTAGCTAGGCTGCGTTCAGAATTTCTGTCAGCCGTGTCATCCTCTCCCGGCACAGGGCATCCGGTTCCAAGAGCGAGGGTGCTGTGCACAGGTGAGAGGATGTGTGCTTGAGTCCTCAGGAAGCCTCATGCCCAGCTGCACGAAGTCGGATCCGTGGCAGAAGATGTTGTGCGAGTTTCAATATGGCATCCTCGATCCTTTACCGCAAAGAGACAGAGTGACAAAATTCGGCCGGAACCCCAAAGGCCGAAGACGAAGCCCGAGCCCTTCTGAACGAAGCCTGGCTGAGTGAGAGGCCCCGCTGACTTCCAGATGGACAGAGGCCACGGAGCTTGGTAAGCTTGCCTCATCGAGATGGACTTTGACTTGGCTATGGAAGAGTCTTGGCACGCGAAAGTCAAGGCTGCCACCGACTCGCCGCATCTCATCTCGGCAATCAAGAGCCGGTCGCTGATGGCCCCAAACCTTCGCAAGCCCGCGCAAGTCTACAGTGGTTTGCTCAAATCGACATAAGGCCTGCTTTCGGCCACGGCCATCCGCGCATGCAGTAGAGCAAGCGCACAGATCCCTGCCAGCCGAAGGCTCTCAAAGTCTGCAATTCCTCGTTTGACACGAAGCAGGCCTGTCCCTGCCACGATGCCCGCCATTCCCACACGGCCATCTCCGATGCCTCTGACTGCGCTTCACTGGAAGAACAAGCTGCCCTGCTGCGTGAGATGGAAGCTTTCGCCTAGAGCGAGGGATTGCGAGAGCTCAATGATTGCGGCCAGCACAGATGTCAGAACCTCGGAGTGGGGTAGCACAGGACCTCGAAGCTGCTTCAGCCCAGCATTCTGGGCTTCAGCTGGGCTGCACGCTACTGTCAACACCACCAACTCCAGAATCCGAAGAATGAGCTCCTGACGCACGAGCGTCTAAAGATCAACGGGCAAGCACCACAAACTCCCCTGCCCTGAGCTTCACCTCTCGGCACAAGATGCAGCGGCAGCGCTGCAGCTGACTTATGGCAGAGAGAAGGAGGCAAAGAACCTGATCACGAGCACGAAGACTTCCGAGCTTGAGATCTTCGACCGCGCAGGATCTCCGAGCTGCCGGCGGCGGCTGCCCATGGCACAAAGAGCACCTAAGGCGATGCTGCACGCTTGAAACTGTCGGCGCCCCATGCTGTGACCAGCTGAGCTCCATTCCCAAGTCGGCCCTGACCTCAGTGACGTCTTCGACACGCTTCGTGGCTAGCCCCAGGTCGCGACGTCTTCGCAAAGCTGAGCATTCCGGCACATCCTCTGCGACCAGCAAGAGCACACAAGTAGACAGAGCCTCAGGGTTCAGACTTACCGAATGATGGCTGCAACGGGACCGGCGACGGCGCAACAGGGTGCCAACAGCAAGGGAGCTACAAACCATCGCCCTCCGAGGCTGCAGCCGCCAAGCCGATGCAACAGAAGAGAGCACTGTTCTGGCAAGAGGGATGCATACATCATGTCTCACGATCTGTGTGAACCACCACATGCATCCGCCGTGAGGCTTCATCCGGGCCCTCTGTAGAAGCCGTGGTGACTCTATAAAAAAACCCTCCAACGTTCCTCAGCCTTCACAGTTTCACTACCGCTTGCAAGACACTGCAGTGCTCAGCAGCCAGGAGAAGCAGAAGCTGATGACAGGAACACATCAGCCAAAGGGTGCTGCAGAGAGAGGTGAGGTGGCTCCCGACCATACTACAGGCCGGCAGCGCGGCATGCAGTAATGCGAATTGCGAGGTTGCAAAAAGCCACTCCTTATGTCATCAGTTAAACCATTGACGACAGGAAAGTCGGGTCTTTGTCGTCCGTTCCCAAGTGACCACGATCCCTGACAAGCTTCCGGGCCTGACCCGTGTTTCGTGCCGACTCGCGCTTCGTGCTGCACGGTGTTGATTTCTGGGAGTGTTGGTTTCCACGTCGTTCGGCTTCAGACAGCAGTGGCGATGCATTCAGCCTCCAGCAAGAGCACAACCTTCTGTGCTCCTCTCAAAAGGTATGCCCCTGAGATGGTCCTCGCAAGTACTACAAACGTGACAGAACGACGGTGAAGATGCAGAGTCCTGCAAGATGGAACTGGGTGGTTTGAACTCAAACGTACGACAGAAGAGCTCCGAAGTCTGTGGCGTCCTCGACAACAGGTCAAGATCGATACCAGCATGATGACCTGACAAAGTATGCAATTCAGAACAGCAGTTGCGAAGTGCAGCACAAGTCAGACGTCGGAAGAAAATCCTGGCCGGTTTGGCTGTTACCGGTGCCACGGGCACCGCATCGAAGCCGTGACTCAGCTCGCTAAGATATCTGGCACAGGGCACAGCGGCACAGCACCACAGCAAAGCAGAGCGACAAGCTGACCAAAACGCTCCCACCCGGCCTGCACAGCAGGAGCTCTGCCACCAGAGCAAGAAGCATGTAAATGAGGGACAAGATGCCCATGACTGGCAAAGCACGCAGATGCAGGAAGCTAGGATACAGTGCGTAGCCAACATGAAGTCATCACAGTCAAACTCACTGCCCCAGGCTCCTATGTCCGGGAGGATGTCTGTCAGAATGCTCGGATTCGTATCTCCAAGCCGCGCCTGGCTGCTTCCCTGCATCCCTGGGAAATACTACGGCACCCTCATACAAGTACCCCAGAAGGGACCCTTATCTAGAAAACTAGAACTACCCATAGCCAGAGCAGGGACAACCAAAAAACGCACGCAGAACGACGGTGCTAGCACCAAAACAATGGCAAGAGGCTTCATAGGGACGAATGTTGAATTCGTGGCAATTCTAGTCTGGATCTACAAACCAGCAAGATGAATTTCTCAAAGGCTAGCCAAAAATGACAGAACGAATATCTTACCTTTGGTTAGTAGGGAATGGAGGAATGGGGAACAGTTGTAACTACTAGTACCACCATTCTTCCATTCCATACCAACCAATGGTAACATATGTAGCCGCCCAGCCCTTCGCAGCCTGTCGCTCTTGCAGACAGGATTGGACGTACCTCCAACATTTCAGCAACGACATGCTCACCACAGATCCGAACATCGATGTGAATGCTCGAATCTTGGGATCGCACGGGCAAGAGCCAAACCAGGACAGAATCACGAGCACGAGGCAAACCACGTCTCCCAGCCTCGACAAAACACGTCCAGTGCAGGATGCTTGGGCAAAACACGTCAAGGCAGCGACCAGGCAGGGGTAAAGATCAGCCACCACGAAACTTCCTGGCAGACACTTGCCCAGAAGCTGAAGGTGACAAGTACTGAAAAGGGGAACTACTGCGAGGTCAGAAGACGACTCACAACGCGCCTGCGACGATTCGTAGAGACTCGGGGCTTGCTTGCGTCGGGTCGTCAGAGCATGATATAACACAATATGACATGTTACATAACCGACAATAAGTTATAACGGAACATCATATGATACGATACACTATACTGCCATCAGGCTTAGACCAAGCTGCTATGCTGCTTGCAGAGCGGTGGTTGCGGGGATGAAAATGAGGGGCTCGGGACACTTCACCTGTTCTCCTGGCCTCAGAGTCTCAAGATTCAGAAGTTTTCAGATGCCCTCAGGTTTTTCTACTGACACTGCGTCTAGATTCTAGATTCATTCTAGGACCCTTACTCTAAAACACTCCACAACAAACCCCTAAAGCCTAAGCCCTATACCGCAGATCGAGATTTTAGATTCATTCTGAGACCCTTACTTAAACCCTCAACAATAAGCCCCTAAAGCCTAAGCCCTCTACCGCAGAGATCCGCGGTTGCACCGCCCCTCTCCTCGAAGCCAAGGGAGGCTGAGATGATGAGGAGGCCATGGAAGAAAAAGAAGGACAACCTGTTTAGGGCTTGGGGTTTAGGGTTTAGGGTTTGGGGGTTTAGGGTTTGGGGGTTTAGGGTTTGGGGGTTTAGGGTTTTGGGGTTTAGGGTTTCGGGATTTAGGGTTCGGGGGTTGAGGGTTTGGGGTTTTAGGGTCTGGGGTTTGGCATTTATCACAACAGCCGTGTACGTACCTTTCAATATGCACGATGTGCCGGTTATGTTCAGGAACGCCATAATTACCTATACTATTTTGGGGGTTCCTTATTGTATTTGTACTATTATGGGGCCCAAAAAGCCTACTCCAATTTTTTGAGGCCCCTATATTAAATCCCCATAATAGCCCTTGTAGTAACCCGTAAAGGACACTTCTAGGGAACCCTTTAGAGGCACCCTATTCTAATTATCAAGGCCCCTATATTCTTCAGGGATGCCTTGCGGCCACCAGCAGGTGCTCGGTGCGTCTCGCCGTTCTCTCCTGCGCAAGCGACTCTCCGAGCACTTCAGGGCAACGCTCTATTGAAACTACTAGTACTGTGATTCTTGTTACTGCTACAACTGTTATTACAATGATGCTTCATGTCATTATGGTTCTCATTCTTACTCTTATTTACAGTATTATGCTCACTCTTACTCAGACTCTTATACTCTTTGTGAGTCCTATTCTTATTGTTGTTCTTCCAATGTTTTACTATTGTTATTGGTACTGATACAACTATTGTCACTACTAGTGCTATTATTGATATTAGTATTCTTGTTACTTGTACACTTTTACTTGTGCAAATACTACTACTGTTATGAATATTATCAGTATGAAGCTTGTTGGTTCAGTTATCATAGTTAAGTTTACTGTTGGGAGTACTCTTTTGTTGTTGTTCAAATTTTCTTTCATGGTTTTTTTGATATTATTGTTACTACTGATATTATTACAACTATTTTCTTCTTGTTCATAGAACTAGAGCCATGGTTCTGGTTATTAATGTTATTACTGCTATGACTGATACTCTTGCTATTGTTTTCTTCTTGTTCATGTAATGAGTGCCATAATTAGTACTGTCACTTCTATTGTTGTTATCACTAGTATTATGATTATGATTCTTATCCTTGCTTGTATTGTTTTTTGTAATATGACTACTGTTGTCATTACTATTAAGGTTATTATTGTTGTTTTGAATCCTGACTGTTGCTATTATGGTTACTATTGTTATTATGTCTGTTGCTACTGTCATTAGTATTGTTGTGATTGTCATTGTTACTATTGTGATCACCAATGTTGCTTTTCAAAATTATTAGTACCACGATTATTGTCATTATTCGTAGCAGTAATACTGCTGATGGACAAAATCCTGCATTACCCATTATAAGGAATATACCATAGTTCCCATAGTTTAGAGTCCTTAGAGTCATGCAGGGTTTTGTCCATCAACAGTAGTGTCAGTACTACTAAAGCGCTTCCGCCTTTGCTCTGGGGCTCCTGGGACGAGTCGATCAGCAGCTCTTGCGTCCCATCCTCGGTACCAGTAGCTGCACAAGGCAAGAGAGTCCCTAAACCCTGAACCCTAAACCCTGAACCCTAGACTTTTAAGAGAATCTCTCTGAGCCCCAGGCGGGCTCATAGTCCATAGAGGCCGTGTCTCACAGATTTGTGTGAGCGGCGAGAGGCAGCCTGCGGCAGATGCAGCACGAACAAAACCCACGAAACATGCATTCAACGCATTCTCCCTCAAACTGGCGCCACCTTTTTTGGAATTGTCGATCTGTTGAAACTGTTCTCCTTGTGTTTCAAGGAGAGAGAAAAGCGCCTACATGGCTACACCGCTACGCCAATACACAGGGATACAGAGAGACCGCAAGGCCTGCGGATGGCCCCTCCTCACTACTGGCAGTTCGACTCCTCTCTTTCGCAAGTTCTGTAGACTCTGACCTTGCTAAGGCAGGGACGAAAGCCAAGAAGGAGTCTATCCCTAAATCCCTAAACCCTAAATCCTAGACCCTACATCCCTAAATCCCCAAATCCCTACACCCTAAACCTTAAACCGTATCCTGCCCTGCGCCGGACCCTATCCCCAGCCGAACTGGAACTTCGGAAAGTTCCGGGACCAAAGCGAATTTGAGCAAAATTCCGAACAAAACCCACTGCCACCCCGCTAGCACTTCAACTCTGTCTCTTGCTCATCTTGTGACTTTCGAATCTACTTAGTGCAGCCCGGTTGCTAATATGCCACAGATGCTCAGAATTTGGTCGCCACATCGGTCAAGAAGCTGATGGAGCCAGCGGCACCTTCATCCGGCTTCTCGACTAACATCTTGACCTGCTCATCCTCGTTCGACAGGATCGCTTGGGACATTTTGTCAATGGTATCAACCTCGAAGGCGCTTGTTATCTCTTTTTTGCCACCCACGGAGCAGCTCACCGCATGGATGATATTTCCAACTTGCACATCCAGCTCCCCCACGGAAGCGGATCCGCCGCTGATGATTTCAGTGATGACAAAGGCACCTCAAGGGCAACGAGCAAGTTGCCAAAGAGAGCGCTACATGCTGCATATGCTGCGTACTGTAGCATGAGAGACTTCAAGACAAACGTCGGCCGGACAAAGTCCCCAACATCATCCAACATCCGAAATAGCAACTATAACTATTGTGATTAGTGTTGTTGTTCTTATTAGTATTGCTATTGTTCTTGAAGAAAGCCCTCCAGCCCTCTGAAGTCCCAACTGCGGCGCGAGGCACCATCTTCTCGGCGCTCGAAGCGGACCCCCAAGGGCATTTCACCGCCCACTTCCACCGCCTTGCTTGCCACGTCGAGTGCTGGCGACCAGTCCACCCGCTTGCCCATAAAGAAGGCCTGGAGAACACCGCCCTTTCCGCCTGAACTTCCGGTCATGGGAACTGCTTGCCGCAATGCCCCTGTCCGGGTTTCTTGGTGAGACTGCGACCGCGGAAAGCCAGCAAAGGCCTGCATGCCAAGCCCTATGAGGCATGCCGCGATCAAGTGCACATAGATGGGCCGTGGCCTCACGGTGCAAGCCTTAAGCATAGCCATGCCAAGAGCTGGCACCCGGCGAATGGCTGCGGCCCTGCGGCGGGGCCGACTGCATGGACTGGTCTGCACGCGCTTTGAACCATAAAACAAATTCAGTCGAGCGTGACTTCTTTCGAACTTACATCGATGCCTGCCTGTTGCCTCAGGAACCCGAACCTTCAGCGACCTCTGTGGTTCTTTCAGATCTTTGCAGACCCCGCAAGAGAGTCAGAACATGTCCTTGACGCCTCTCGACTCGCTCGCGTCCTGTGGCCTTTCTCCCACCTGGGCCTGCATAGGGTGTGGGAAGCGTCAAAGCTTCGGATAGAAGCACCTCCGTTCTAGCTCAGCTCACCGCGCCTCTCAGTCTCAAGATGTACTCCACATCTTCGCACAGCTAGTGGCATGCGTCTGCATCATGTGTACCGGAAGTTCTTTGCGCGTGAGGGAGAGAAAATGTAGGCTCTATTGTGACCGCCGATGCTGCTTTCGAATCTGCGCGATGGGGTTACCAAAACGATTCGACGAAAAGGAACGGTGCATCATGCAGTTTGACCGGATGAAGACCATTGCTAAGACGCAGTTGCACCCCTTACAACGTACAACAAACAACTGCTGGCAGTGCATGCAGTAAGAGTCTTTTGCATGTTCTATTTCGGGTTCTTCTGCTCGGGCAAAGGAGTGCAGCAACTCAAGCTCTGTGCTTCCACAATCATGACGTGCTCGGCCTGTGTGCTGTACACCTTTCAGTAGTCTGCAGAAACGCACGCGCCATGGCCAACCTTTTCCGGTGATCCTGCGGCGCGCAGTCACGGTTCGCAGCACGGTCAGCTGTCAGCTCGGCGGGGCTTCTCACGCAGGAGGCATGGGAGAGGTGTGGAGAGGGGCTTAGACAAAGGTAGCCGAGTCGACACCTCCATTCTACTGCGCAAGCCGCCCCTCAGGCGAACTCTTCACTCTTCATCTCAGGCACACGACGAGTCAGTCAGACGAGGCAGAGACAGAATATATATTCGCACTCCAACTTCCTACCAAGACTGCGGCCATCATCTCGTCTGACATTTCTCGCAGGATGATCTCCAAGTGTGTCTGCCGCCTCGAAAGGAAGATTGGCAAGAAACCCGCTGGCAGCACTGCAAGCACCGCAGCTGGCTGCGGCCACGTCACCGTCGGTACGGATGACCCTGACCCTTTGAAACAGGCCTCAGTTGTCCAAAGAGCGCACGTGCATGAAAGCTACAGGCAATCCGCCATCCCACGAAACGCATGCAACTGCTGTGCAAACTCCACAACAGCGTCCCCAAGGCCACGGCCGCATGCGCTTGGAGTAGGGCCCACGGTCAGCCTTGCAGCTGTGGACGTAGAGCCGCGACTTGTCCTTCGAAGTTTGCAGTATCCCGTCTTCCACGCCACCAAGGAGCTCTGCAATACAGCTAACTGTTCGACCGTCGCCCAAAAGTGGAGTCTGCGGTGCCCAAAAGTGTAATCTCTTCTTGGTGGCCGGTAGAGGCGGGCAAGTTGGGCAGTGGTTGCGCTGGAGTACTTTGCTTCGGGCGTGGAAGCACTACTTGTGGGTTGCTCACGCACATAGGCATAGGCGATGGGCAAATGGCCGGGATCTGGATGTCACTCTCTGCTGCTTCTGGGCTTCCAAAGAGCTGAAGGAAAGCCGGCGCGGCTTAGATGTTTTATTGCGGGCCCTTTTCCCCCCTGCTACAGTCGGAATACCGGCTTAGGGTTTAGGGTTCAGGGTTTCGGGTTGGAGGTTTTTGGGTGAAGAGGGCTCACCCTTGTTGTGCACATGTCGGCGAAAGGAAGCTCAAATGAAAGCCTTCGAAACCTTCGGTACGGAGGTTCCTTTACACATACAAGTACGATCGCCAATTAGCCATCTTCCGTCGAGCCGAGCTGCGAGAAAACATAAAGGTACGAGTTCTGTTGGATGAGCCGCTTGTGCTCAGGTCTCTTTTGGGGCATTAGGCGCACGAAACACTGTAATGCCAAAAAAATTCCAAGATTTCCAGCCTCAGAACTCACGAAACGCTGTAATGCTCAAAAACTTCAAAAAATTCCAAGATTCTGGCATCTACGGCCTAACCGGGGGCAGATCCTTAAAAATATTGGAGTTTTTGAGCATTACAATGTTTCGTGAGTTTCACGGCTGTGAGAAGTTGGCTCTTTGTGAGCATTACAGTATCTAAGCCACGAAACACTGCTGTGCTCAAGTTTTGTGTGTTTTGAGGCTGTGACAGGTTGGTTTTTGTTGAGCATTACAGTGTCTTGTAAGGTTCAGACCACGAAACATTGCTATGCTCAAGTTTTGTGAGCTTGGAGGCTGCGAAAAGTTCATTGTGTTTGAGCATTACAGTGTTTTGTGAGGTTCAGGCCATGAAACACTGTAATGCTCAAAAAACAGACAACTTTTTTCCAGCCCCGAAACTCACGAAACACTGTAATGCTCAAAAACTTCCAAAACTATATGGAATCTGCCCGCGGCCTTGCCATAGTTGCCAGAATCTTGGATTTTTTGGAAAATTTAGCGCATTACAATGTTTCGTGCGATTCAAGGTTGGACATTTTGGAATTTTTTGAGCATTACAGTGCTTCGTGATGTCCAGGACGGGGTATGCTGTCTGTCTGAGTCTCTCGTCGACTCAGCTGTTAATCGGTGTCCCATGCTGTGTCACAAGAGAAGAGTGAGCTTTCAGTCGCTTTCAGGACTAGAAGCGTGATTTTATGTGTCTTCTGGAACAGCAAAGGTTTTAATTACTCTTGCTTGATAAGTATGAACAAGGACCACCTTAGTCACTACATGTTTTATTTCATGTTGGTTTTAACAGGCTGGTAGATCTATGTCACCAGCAGCACTGGCAATGGTACTTGAGCAAATGGTTTTTGGCCCTTCTGCGGCAAGCTGCACAGCCTACAGTAATGAATGCCGCAGAAGTGCTAGAGCAACGCAAGCCCATCTAGAACTTACTTCATTCCATATTGAAGGCTGTAGGAAACTTTTTACAATTTGCTAACATCAGAAACAATGGAAACTTCTTATGCTGTTTCCTATGAAACAGGATTTTGCATTCAGTTAACTCTTATCGATTCTGTCGTATACCCTGGAGAAGATACCGATCGCTATGTCCATGGCTGTTTCTCTAATAGTTGTCATAGAACGTAACACAACAAAAGTAGCTCTCTGCAATCTTCGAGCGACCCTCCCTAGACGGATCAACAGACAAAGATAAGCTTCTTTACTGGTAGCTTTTATTAAGCGGCCAAGAGGCGTCTACATGCTTGAGAACAACAGCAACAGCAAGCAGCATCCGGTCCATGTTGAACTGGTTCTGAGCGTTCGCAGCTGCAGACTGCAGGGCCTTGGCGGGTTTTCGAAGGCGGCTGGTTGGTGTGTTTTTCGCCAATGTTGAGCCCACCGTAGCTTCTAGGCCTCAGACGACCAAAGTCGGTCTGCACGCTCGCCAAGGCATGAACCTCTCAGAGAAGATGATTCCGAAACACCGAAACAAGGTTTACTCCTCCGGGCTCAAGATGCTTTGAAGCTCAGGGCCCATCTCCAACAGCATCAGGGCTTCGCGGTATGGCCTGCGGCTGTGCTTGCACGAAAACCGGAACATCATGCGACACTTCCTCGCCATCGCCTCCCACGGATTTGCCAGAGGACTCGGCGGAATTTCCAGGGTGAGCCCTGATCAGATTAAACAACTTGCACCCTATCGTGACCTCTGCAGTTCCCTGATAGCCGCGGCCTTCAGGTAGCGTGCCCTGCACTTTGCTTCAAGCACCTCCCCCTCCTGAACCGGTGCGAAGTCTCACACATTTCATGCAGGACTCAACAAACGCGCGCTTTGTTACACGACAGCGCACCTCGTCCCTTGTGAAGTAGGTGTCGTCCAGCTCATCCTGCGACAGGACACAGCGCATGGCAGTGCATGACAGCCCTTGCTGCCAACCCCGCTGTTGTGTCAAACTTCTTGGAAAATGATTCCACCTCTTCGTAGAGAACGTCGTCGTCTTCCTCGTCGTCCTGCCCACCAACTGCCCGATTTCAAGGGCGCTTGGTTTCCACCACTTGCATGGCTCCGACCTCAAATCCTTCCTCTTCATCTGCCTGCAAATCGCAGTGTCATTGCTCTGTCTTCAAACTCAACCAGCTCAACAACTTCATTAGGCCATGGCTTCTCAGCAACTACATCATGCTGTCGGGTTAAGAACAAGACTGGGGTCGATCAACCCCGACTTGACACGAAACTGCTCGGTACCGACGTGCGAAGCCTCAAAATCATCGTCGTCGTCATCGGTGTCCATTACGATCTCCTGCAGATGGCATGGATCTCAACTCTTTCCTGGCAGATCTCTACCAAGTACCCTATAGCTAGGGCCCACACGTCCAGATCGTCTTCCTCCTCCTCGTCTTCTTCCTCCGCTGCTTCGCCCTCTTTCTCTTGAGCCTGTCACCGAAAAGAGCGACATCGTACAAGATGGTAGACCCGACAATGCCCGCAGCTGCAGGGCTCATGCAGGCCTTCCGCATCACACCTACTCGACAGCGAATCGTGCCTCGGAGCCGAGACAACTCGGAGGCGTCTCGCTTCTGCCGTGGTCGCTATGAGGCACTTACCAAGCTCCGTACCCGCAGAACGTACGGAGCGTACCGAGCGTTCCGGCGGCGAGGGCACGAAGACCTGGGATCGCGATGCATGGCCAAATACGTCGAAGCACGCAGCCCCGCAAGTCCCAAAAACAGTGCCACAACAGGCTTCGAAGGCGATGTCATCAGGGGCACAGATGCAAATATCGTGCTGGATTCTGGCTGCATCAGAGAGAGCCAGGTCAAATGGGCCACTGGCATCATGACCGCAAGCACTTTCCGCCAGACACTGCTGCGGGTCTTATTGTTCGAGTCCGCTGGACCAAATGACAAGGCGGTGGGCCGTCCCAATACCTTTTATTGACATGCTCTGTGAGTTTCGGAGTCTTGCTGCTGATACTCTTGAGACCACACATGATGCCCACGGCGGCATGTTGCATGCCTGATGGTTGCAAATCACAGCAAGATGTGTGTGTGTGTGTGTGTGTGTGTGTGTGTGTGTGTGTGTGCGTGTGGGCTGATGAGCCCGCTGCTGACAGCAAGCTTCCGCCGGCATCGGTTAGCCTCAACAAAAAGACGTACCATCAGCCCAGCTCGACTAATTGCAGAAGACTCCGTGCCTTCCTAGCACGCAGAGCGCGAGCGCGATGGCAGCCAAAGCACCATGGAGCAGAAGCCTGGTGCCTGGACAAAAACATCCAAAACGAAAGCGGTACAACAGCGAATTTTCCATCAAAGAACGATCGACGTCTTCTGCGCCTCGCTTTCGCAACATGGCGAAAGAGACGGCCCGCTCGCGGTGCCCCGGAGCCAAGGCTTCAAAAGCCACCGAAAGGGGATTACCACAGCCATGGCACATCAGTCCGCTGAGCAGTCTGCAGAAACGCACGCGCAATGGCCAGCCTTTTCTAGTGATCCTGCAGCGCGCAGTCACAGTTCGCAGCACGGTCAGCTGTCAGCTCGGCGGCTTCTAATGCAGGAGGCGTCGGGAGAGGTGTTGAGAGGGACTAGCTTGGGCTTAGCCGAGCCGACACCTCCATTCTACTTCGAAAGCCGCCCCTCAGGCGAACTCTTCACTCTTCATCTCAGGCACACGATGAGTCAGCCAGACGATGCAGAGACAGAATATGTATTCCCACTCCAACTTTCTACCAAGACTGCGGCCATCATCTCGTCTGACATTTCTCGCAGGATGATCTCCAAGTGTGTCTGCCGCCTCGAAAGGAAGATTGGCAAGAAACCCGCTGGCAGCACTGCAAGCACGGCAGCTGGCTGCGACCAGGTCACCGTCGGTACGGATGACCCTGACCCTTTGAAACAGGCCTCAGTTGTCCAAAGAGCGCACGTGCATGAAAGCTACAGGCAATCGGCCATCTACGAAACGCATGCGACCGCTGCGCAAACTCCACAACAGCGTCCCCAAGGCCGCGGCCGCATGCGCTTGGAGTAGGGCCCGCGGTCAGCCTTGCAGCTGTGGACGTAGAGCCGCGACTTGTCCTGCAAAACTTGAAGTTCACGACATCCTACCGTGTGCGGGGATTTGGGCAGTCATGCGCTCCCTTACCCAGAAAACGCACGTGAAAGGAACTATGCTGCACGGCTCTCCGATCTTCGCGCAATTTCAACGAGTAGCAGGTACGGTTGGAAACTAACACTACACTAAAACAATGCTGCTACTACAATAGGCATGCAGCTTCTCATCGTGCTATGCAGGGATCAGACTGCAGTCTAATGCTTCGGCACTGTTTGGAGCGCCAGGGTCAGCTCTGTCGAGGCAATCGAGACCAATCAGACTTCAAGACAGATGGGAGAGGCCAACATCGCACAGATTGATCAGGACCTTGCACGATCATGCTATGTGGATGCAGACGGAGGCATCCGGTCCATGTTGAACTGGTTCTGGGCGTTCGCAGCTGCAGACTGCAGGGCCTTGGCGGGTTTTCGAAGGCGGCTGGTTGGTGTGTTTTTCGCCAATGTTGAGCCCACCGTAGCTTCTAGGCCTCAGACGACCAAAGTCGGTCTGCACGCTCGCCAGGGCATGAACCTCTCAGAGAAGATGATTCCGAAACACCGAAACAAGGTTTACTCCTCCGGGCTCAAGATGCTTTGAAGCTCAGGGCCCATCTCCAACAGCATCAGGGCTTCGCGGTATGGCCTGCGGATGTGCTTGCACGAAAACCGGAACATCATGCGACACTTCCTCGCCATCGCCTCCCACGGATTTGCCAGAGGACTCGGCGGAATTTCCAGGGTGAGCCCTGATCAGATTAAACAATTTGCACCCTATCGTGACCTCTGCAGTTCCCTGATAGCCGCGGCCTTCAGGTAGCGTGCCCTGCACTTTGCTTCAAGCACCTCCCCCTCCTGAACTGGTGCGAAGTCTCACACATTTCATGCAGGACTCAACAAACGCGCGCTTTGCTACACGGCAGCGCACCTCGTCCCTTGTGAAGTAGGTGTCGTCCAGCTCATCCTGCGACAGGACACAGCGCATGGCAGTGCATGACAGCCCTTGCTGCCAACCCGGCTGCTGTGTCAAACTTCTTGAAAATGATTCCACCTCTTCGTAGAGAACGTCGTCGTCTTCCTCGTCGTCCTGCCCACCAACTGCCCGATTTCAAGGACGCTTGGTTTCCACCACTTGCATGGCTCCGACCTCAAATCCTTCCTCTTCATCTGCCTGCCAGTCGCAGTGCCATTGCTGCGGCTTCAAACTCAACCAGCTGAACAACTTCATCAGGCCATGACTTCTAAGAAACTACATCATGCTGTCGGGTTAAGCACAAGATTTGAGACTGGGGTCGATCAACCCCGACTTGACACGAAACTGCTCGATATCGACGTGCGAAGCCTCAAAATCATCGTCGTCGTCATCGGTGTCCATTACGATCTCCTGCAGATGGCATGGATCTCAACTCTTTCCTGGCAGCTCTATACCAAGTACCCTATAGCTAGGGCCCACACGTCCAGATCGTCTTCCTCCTCCTCGTCTTCTTCCTCCGCTGCTTCGCCCTCTTTCTCTTGAGCCTGTCACCGAAAAGAGCGACATCATACAAGATGGTAGACCCGACGATTCCCGCAGCTGCAGGGCTCATGCAGGCCTTGCGGATCACACCTACTCGACAGCGAATCGTGCCTCGGAGCCGAGACAACTCGGAGGCGTCTCGCTTCTGCCGTGGTCGCTATGAGGCACTTACCAAGCTCCGTACCCGCAGAACGTACGGAGCGTACCGAGCGCACTGGCGGCGAGGGCACGAAGACCTGGGATCGCGATGCATGGCCAAATACATCGAAGCACACAGCCCCGCAAGTCCCAAAAACAGTGCCACAACAGGCTTCCACTACGATCATCAGGGGCACGGGCACGGATATCACAAGCACTTTTTGCCAGACACTGCTCTGGGTCTTACTTCTCCGCGGCGGACCTCCCCTACATACAGTCTTCCTGCTTATACTCTTGCGAACCGCACATGATGCTCAAGGCGTGTTGCACACATGATGGGTGCAAACCAACTTTGATTCCTATGCACAAACCAGCAGATGTGTGTGTGTGTGCTGATGAGCCCGCTGCTGACAGCAAGCTTCCGCCGGCATCGGTTAGCCTCTCAAAAGAAGACATGCCATCAGCCCAGCACGACAGATGCAGAAGACTCCGTGCCTTCCTAGCACGCAGAGCGCGAGCGCGACGGCAGCCAAAGCACCATGGGGCAGAAGCCTGGTGCCTGACAGCTACCAAAATGCGGGGGAGACAACTTACACCAAAGGGCTCCCCAAGCTGTGCCTCGCTTTAGCATCATCGCGACGGCGCACCGCTAGGCGAAGCCCCCCGCAGCGCCCCTTACTGCCCCGGAGCCGAGGCTTCGCCACGAAGACATATAAGACATGCCTTCTATTTCTATGCCGAGCTGGTGCATCCGATTAGGAACTGTTTAGGGCACACCAACGTGGGTGTAGCCATGTGCCATCTCTTCCTGGAGTCGAAACTTCCGAAACGAGTTGGGAATCAAAGGTGCCTCGGTCCTGTCTGTATGCATATTGTACAGGAAGTTCTATTGACCAGCCCAATGCACCCAAGAGCTTCCTCCCGACACTAAAGACAAGTGTGCTAAGGCTAAGGCTGCTAAGGCCTCTCGGCTGGATGTACAGTAATCCAAACTTCGGGCTTGTGCCAGCCTTTCCACATCCCTGACACTGAAAGAATATACCTCTGGAGCCTCTAACAACATAGTGAATAGCTCACGAAACGTGCCGACACACACATAGAGACACACACACACACACACCACACGTATGCGGGTGCACCTACAACCTTGCGAACTTGTTGGGCTGCCGACATGTGAATCATCTCCCGTATGAGCTTTCTCGATGGATGTTGAGCACTCGCACTTGTGTATCATGCGGCAGTACTAGATGCCCGCTCAGCACGCAGGAAAGCAAATGTGCTCTTGTAGAGGAGCCCACTGCGGCAAGCAGCAGGCATGTCGAAGCGAAATGAGGCAAAATCTGCGAGCAACAACCAGCACAATGCCCGCAAATACCTGGAACCGTTCTCCTGAAGTGCAGTAACGATTGCACGCACATCAGCGGAAGCTTGGCTAAGCATCACGGCAGCAGGCGTCGTGTTGTTGTGCAAACCGCCGTTTGGCTTCATCGTACTTGTTCCCGTCCAGCCCAGGACTGTCTCCATGGCTATCTTGTCCTGCTCATCATTGGGGTGCAAGCCTAGCGATTGATCAAAAGGTGAAGAAAGGTTGCACTGGTGCACTCCGAACATCCTTGTCCAATCGTCTTCCATGCTCTCTGTCTTACCAATGAAACCCATCGGCACTGAACAGCCGGCATTTGGAATCATAAATTCCAGCTGAGGCTTGACATGACCATCACGGTTCACGCCGGTGCGTAAAAACTCCCTGAAGAACGCGGCGGCTCGTCGCGGACTGCCCACGGGATATTCGTTCAGAGTGGCCGCGAGGTCAGCATAAGTTGGATTCCCATCACGTGCTCTGCCCTCGATCTCCGCATATCCGGAGATGAATCGTGCGATTGGATGTCGCACGAAGGTGAAGCCGACGTGATCTTTGCCGTCGACGGAGTTGTAGCGCTCGCAAAACTGGGCATAGGACAATCCGTCTTGGCTGAAGTTTGTGGAAACCTTCTCGAGATTTTCGAAGACACTGTGGCCGGCTGACTTCCAAATATGGCGATAGTACATCGCCTTCTCCTCGAAGCAGCTGACATCCCCGATAGCTTGCTCACTGTCCATTCCTGCAGGCAACCAAGCCGAGCCCGACCAGTTCGTTTCTTCTTGCACGTACGGCCAGACATGGAGCCGCAGATCGGTTAAACTCGAAAGGCACCTCTCCGTGGCCTTGGGACATTCTTCGCCGGCGCGTTGCAGCAGTGACTCCAAGGCTGACCTCTCTGTAGAAACAGCCGTGCTGCTGCTCATGCTGATATTTTTCGCACCTGGGATGCTAACGGCCATCTGCAACAGTGATGCATGGCAACCGACATCCTGAAACATATCATCTCCACAGGCAGCTTGCAACGCTTGCAATGTGCCGAAGACAACAGGCCATCGTGTGAAGCCTATCGAGAACATGTAGGACGTTTCAGTCGGGCATTCCTGAGCCGAGAACTCTGAGAAGAGTAGCCTTCAGTCTTCAGCTCAACTTCAAGACAAGAGCGACCAAGGTCGAACAGGTGGTGCAGTCTCGCCCGTGCTCGATCTCAGATTGTGTGCTTGTGCCCGTAAACCCGAAGGAAGCCAATCCGAGAGCGGGCGCTTTTTCATGATCTGCGTGTGACGAAGGTGACGTAACCTCGAATCGGTTCTTCGCAGCCTGGCCGCAGTTGGAGCAGGCTTCCAAAATGAAGGCTAACGGGTGAGGGAAAAGTGGCGGAACCAAAGTCGGAAACAAGGAGGCACGAGTCGGGAAACAAAGCGGCAGGAGTCGGGAACAAGGGGCGCAGCAGTCGGGAAGGTGAAGAGGCAGGAGTCGGGAAACATGCGGGGAAAAAAGGAACGCATGAGAGGCACCATGAGCATCCGGCACCTGATTCGTACTGCTACTACTACTACTACTACTACTACTACTACTACTACTACTACTACTAATACTACTACTACTACTACTACTACTACTACTACTACTACTACTACTACTACTACTACTACTACTACTACTACTGCTACTGCTGCTTTACTACTACTGCTGCTACTACTACTACTACTACTACTACTGCTACTGCTGCTTTACTACTACTGCTGCTACTACTACTACTACTACTACTACTACTACTACTACTACTACTACTACTACTAACACTGCAAATACTACTCATACTACTCATACTACTCATACTACGTACACTGCTATACTACTCATCTACTCATAATACTACTAATACTACAAATACTACTAATACTACCAATACTACTAATACTACTAATACTACTAACACTACACATGCTAATGCTAACTATAACTAATACCAATACCAATACGGATACTAATACTAATGGTATCACGACTACAAACACAAACACTGATTCTAATATTAGTACTCATACTCATATGCATACTAAAGCTACTAATACTAGTACTAGAACGAATACGAATACGATACGAATATACATACAGATATCGATACCAATACCTAGTACTACTAATACGACTAATACTACTAGTACTACCAATACTAGTAATACTAGTGATGCTACTAATACTACTAATACTACTAATACTACTAATACTACTAATACTACTAATACTACTAATACTAATAAATACTACTAAGACTACTGATACTACTGATACTACTAATACAACTAATGCAATTAATGCTACTAACATTACTAATACTACTAATACTACTAATACTACGAATACTACTAATACTACCAATACTACTAATACTACTAATACTACTAATGGCTATGCGCGCCTCCAGGCGCCTGGTGTTAACCTCTGTTTTTCTGCGTTTTTGGGCCTTTTGCTAGGGTGCCGGGGGGGATGGGGTGGGGGAGGGGGGGTTAATAACGACATGGTTGACCGCAAGCAGTAATGCAGTAGCGCCTGTAGCAGTAGCAGTAGTAGGATGCTTGTGACAACATGTCTTGCTCCACATCCTTGTGCAGCATGTGGTACAAAGAGCAAAAATGATGTAAATACCGGTGTTTTGGGCATGATCGCCAAAGGCAGTGACATGAACATTAACCTGACCATCACCATCTTCATAGCCATCATTTTCGCCATCTTCAACATCATCGTTAACTTGATCATGTTCATCATCATCCTGATAATCATCATCCTTATCATCATCCTCATAATTCTCCAAATCATCAAAATAAGCCCACGCAATTAGTTGGATCGAAGTTGGCTTAACTACAATTTCTAAAGACAAACACAAACACTGATTCTAATATTAGTACTCATACTCATACGCATACTAAAGCTACTAATACTAGTACTAGAACTAATACGAATACAATACGAATACACATACAAATACCGATACCAATACACAGATCGCAAGATGCAGATGTTGCATTGACACGATAATGCTATAAACCCCGAACCCTATAAGACCCATGGTACCCGACATGCTGGATTCCTGACTTTCGCCCCGGTTGTTTCCCGACTCTTGCCTCCTTGTTTCCTGACTGTTGCCTTATTGTTTCCCGACCCATGGTTCCCGACAATCGCGCATGGTTCCTGAATTAGTCTACTCCCATGAAGGGAACCCTAAACCCTAAACCCTCCAGAGGCTCAATGAAGTCTAAGCTTCAGGGACCTGGCAGTTGCAAGGTTGCAAGGCCTCCTCAAGGCTTGGCTTTGAGACAGGGGCAAACAGTAGACAGTGATCGGTAGGACCGGAAGGTTCTCACGGCATGCCTTGATGTCCATGGCCATGAACTCGCTCCACGATGTTCGACGCTTGGCACTTCCCGTGTGGCGCTCCATGCTAGCTGCACTAGCTGAAGACCGCTGGCCCGCTTCCTTCCTTCAATGCTGACACGTATAAGGAGCTACCTACATATATATCCTCTTTTCGTGGTCCCTACCGAAGAGCCAATCGTGCATGCTGGCTACATCTCAGAGCGATATGTCAGAGTGCAGACAGAATGCGCTGAGCGATAAAGCTTTTCGGTCTGCGCGAGGAGCAATGGCTGACGCGGGAAGAGATCTTGGATCAGCTCGCACGCTCGCACAAAATCCGCAATAAAGGGACACAACGACGATTGGGCGGCAAATCTTGGATTTGCCACCAACTACCTGTACAGAATGCTACAAACAGCCAAAGCTGACTCCTGTCTTCGTGGTTTCCGGCACAAGTGCTTTTGCCCCCACAAAGTATGCTTAAGATGAAAGGACGCGCCAGGAATCGGGACTTTCTCGCTCCTCCAAAAAGTATGCGTTTTTTTGCGCGTAATCTGCAGCATCCAAGCCTGCCTGCTCGGTACGCTCTTCCACTCTGAGTCCCGCAGCCACTGTAAGAAGCTTGATAATCACGAAGGACCAAAACCCAATCCACACAAGAACACAAAGAATGAGCACGAATTGGGCAGCGAGAGCCGTACCTACGACACCTGCAATGCACGGAGGCTGCAGATCAGGGTTGGAGGGCACAGCTTGAAGGCATGTCCAGCCGTATCGTCCGTGGTAGTAGTCGAAGCCTTTTCCCCAATCAAAGAGTGTAGCCGCCAAGGTGCCCCAAATACCGCAAGCTAGGTGGACCGCACTCGCATCTACTGGGTCATCTATGTGCATTCTCTTCAAGAGAGCGGAGAATCCTTCGTAGACCCACCCACCAACAACAGCAGCTGCAAGTGCACTTCCAGCATCCATGTTTGCACATCCGGCAGTAACGGAAACCACACCAGCCAGAATACCATTGCAGAGGCCTGCAAGATCATACTTCTTCGTGACCACGAGTCTGAACAAGAACACAGAGGTCCCTCCTGCAGAACCAGCCAGCGCTGTGTTGACTGCGATTTGCGCGGCCAAAGTTGCGGTCTCCCGGGTGTGCATGGACAGCGTGGAGCCTGCATTGAAGGCGAACCAGCCAACCCAAAGGAAAAGTGTTCCCAGAACAAGGAGGGGCAAGTTGTGCGGCTCGAAGGCAGCTGCACGACCCGGATGAAAGCGATGGAGTCGAGGTCCTAGGAGTGCCGTGCCGATCAGCGCTCCCAGCCCGCCGGAGACGTGCACGATGCAACTTCCGGCAAAGTCTGTGTAGCCGACATCGAAGAGACTTGCGAGCCAGCCATCACTCCAAGTCCATGCTACAATCACTGGGTAGGCAAAGGCCGTCATGAAGAAAGTATAGACCGAGTAGGAGGAGCTCTTTGCTCTTTCCAGCACGGCACCACTGACGATGGTGCAAGCTGTAGTGCAGAAACCCCAGTTGAAGAACCAGATAGCCATCTTGGTGGGACAGACCCCATCATCGCAAGACACCGTAGCCTTCAGTTCAGACTGGCCGGAGCCTGCTTTAAGCAGGTCCGAGCCAAAGAAGCCACTCGTCCCAATAAAGCCTTGGAATAAATCGCCCGAGGCGAATCCCCAGCCGAAGGACCACCAGCCCAAAGTGCCAACACAGAGGCACAGCATGTTCTTGATCAGAGCATCCTGAGGAGCACAACATTTCACAGAGACCGCGAGCTTGCACAGGAGACTGCACCAAAGACGAGACTCAAAGAGATGCTAACTCACCTGGGTTCCGAAGCATTTCGGGCACGACATGTCCCACATTCCACCATGGCAAAACCAACGTGCATGAACATTAATATTGCCCCACACAGAAGCAGCCAGAGGTTGTCCGCAGCCTTGGCCATGGTGTCATCTGCCTTCTGCAGAGCATGGACCTTGGCCCCCACGCACACACATACGAAAGAGGCAAAAACATCATCTGCCTGCGACTTGCAAGATACCGGTTATGTCTCCAAGCGACGCTCTCAATCAGGCGGTCCTCCAGATCCAGCCTTCTGCCCGCCACATGCTCCTGGCGGAACGAATGACTACAGGCATATTATAATGCGCATGCCACACAAACGTGGAATGCAAAGTCTGCTTCAGACCTCCACAGCTCCCAATCGCTTGTCAATCTCTAGCTGCAAAGTTTGCAGCTCCAAGCGTGAGCGGGCCAACTCTGCCTCATGCTCACCGCGAGCCGGGTCCACCTCAGGCAGTTCAGAGCTGCTTGTCCATGTCTCGAAGACGGTAACGTCACACGAACTGCGGACAAGGCGCGGAAAGCAGCAGAAATAGAGCTCGCCAGCGCATGACGCGGCCCCATGGAAAGCGCTCACTTCTGAAACGGCTTTGGGCGAGGAAGGCTACCATGTCCTGGTGTAGCTTTGTCCAAACATACTAACCAGGGTGTTGGGCAAGCTACAGGCTTGCTTTTGTCCCTGAGCTTAGTTGCGATACTTTCACAGTGACTTGTGTCTCCCTGCATGTGAATGCGAGACTCCTTTGAAGTCGCATAGTTTTGTTGAATTGTTTTGACGACTTCTCGACACCAGAATGTCAAGACTGCCAGACTAACACACAGAATGCCTTCGGCATTTGCGAATAGGTGCATGTCGCTGCTCAATGGCGTCCGGGATGCCGTCCTCACCGATATCATACGCCTTTGTCTGCGCATGCTCCATAGCATCAATGCCCATCTCCTCTGTGCTCTGCTCGATTCGCAGAAAGCCGCTGAGGGCCAGCAACAGCAAGACGATCGTCGACAAGGATAATACCCAACTGAGGACTGCCGTCACAAATATCAACTGAGCCGCCAAGGCCTTCGCAACTAGGCCCGTCTCACAGATCCCTGCATCTCCAACGCATTGGAATCCGGAAGAGCCATGAAAATAGCTAAAGCCTTCTCCCCAATCAAATATTACAGCTGCCATTGCACCCCACACTCCGCAGGCTCCATGAACAGCACTTGCATCTACTGGATCGTCAATCTGCAGACGCTGCAAGCTCATGGAGAAGCACTGATAAATCAAGCCACCTAGGCTGCCGACAGCCAGGGCATTGCCACAGTCCATGTTTGAACATCCCGCCGTGATTGATACGAGGCCAGCAAGAATCCCATTGCAAAGACCGCACACATCATACTTTCGCGATAGCACGAAGCGGAAGAGGAAAACTGTAATTCCACCAGCCGCAGCTGAAAGTGTTGTGTTGACAGCAACTTGCGCTGCTTGTGCTGCCATAACATCATCATGAAGGGCTAATGTGGAGCCACAGTTAAACCCATACCATCCAAACCACAACATGAGCGTCCCGAGGACGACCAGCGGAAGACTGTGTGGTTCGAAGGCCGCCGGATCTTCAAAGCGGCCCCGTCTGGCACCGAGGACTATTGCACCTGTCAGCGCACCGATGCCACCGACCACGTGCACAATACAACTCCCGGCAAAATCAGTGAAGCCCACGTCAAGAGTCGCAGAGAGCCAACCACCGCCCCAGGTCCAGGCAACGACTCCAGGGTATATAATGCTGGACATGAAGAATGCAAAACCAGCATACGTCAAACTGCGAACCCTTTCTGCAACGCCCCCGCTCACGATAGTCACGGCAGTTGTACAAAACACCCACTGGAAAAACCACTGTATCAAATTGCTCTGGCAGGACTCACCTGAACAGCTTTCTACCGGTCGTATGTGTCCATCTGCGATGGTTAAGAGGTTGGAGCTGGCAAAGCCTGTTGTTCCAAAGAGATCGTATTTCAGATCACCGTATGCGAACGCCCATCCGCAAAGCCACCACCCCAGGGTTCCAACACACACATTGAGCAAATTCTTCATGAGAAGATTGGACGCGTTCCTTGCACGGCAGGTACCTGTCTCCAACATGGCAAACCCACCGTGCATAAGAGCAGCAATGCTGGCACACATACAGAGCCAGATGGTGTCCAGAGCACTCGCGATGCTGACATCTCGTTCGTGCAAAGCCTCGACCTAGCAGTGCCAGACTCGGACAGCATATCGTACATTCTATCTGCCATGAATTCATTTCACTCATGTGTATACTGAACCAACTGTATTTATTGCATTACGTTATATCTCGTTTTGTTGCATTATACTGTGTTACATTGTATTGTGGTTGATTGGACTATAACGTGGAATATACCAAAATGCAGTATCAAAAACCTGTATGCTGCATTTCTGCTCTACTAAGATATACTGTGGTATGATATTACATTGAATTATGCTACAGTGAATGAAAGTGTATATGGCTGTTTATCTACTCAGACTCATGTGGTGACCTGTTGTGATCCAACAAGTTATGTTCATAATCTATTCGGATGGCTACTGTTTCATGTCTCGCCATGGTCTGCTATCAGTACATCAATATTCTATCATGTGATATGCTGTTAGACTAGGAGTTACTACTACAAAGCATCCCATCGTATGAATACGGTGCTACTGCTAAAAGTTCACGAAACCAGATTTTCATATAGTAGATCTTTACAATGTGTCCTTCAACGTTATAGTGTTTAACTCAAGCCGTTACTCCTACAACATGATATGTCTTTTTTCACAAAACCCAGCAGCCGTAATCAACCCTTGCTACCTGAGACACCTGCTAGCCATTGTTCGGGAAATGATTGGTTAAAGGCAACGGGCTCTCAATACAGCGAGGGGTATTCACACAAACACGAGCCTGCTTAAACAAACACTGCCGGTGCAGCGCCGATCAAAGGGCTGCGAAAAAGGCAGGCTCAAGAAGGGAATGGCTTGCCCAACTATTGGCCGATATGAATGCAACTGAAGGACTTCTGCCAAGAAGAACGACGAAGACAACGATGTTTGCAGCCCGCGGTATTCTGAGGCAGACCGATCCTGGCGATGGCATCATCCAAACATGACAGAAATGCTTTGGGGATTTGGGATATGTGTGGGGAAGTCGCCGAGTCGCCTCCAACCTCCGCAATCGGGCATCGACTTCCTCTCGCAATGCGTACACCTCCTTGCGGAACTCAATACAGTCTCCAGTGCATTCTGCAAGGCAGCCCACCACCCAGCCGACCTCGGCAAGTGCAGTTCATGCAGTTCGTACCAGCGACGGGCTGGCTGACAAACGAAATGAAATCTAGAGCATGGCTCCCATGTGTAATGCACAGCACGTTTACATCACACGAAACTGAGCTTCCGGCGAGCACGCAATAGAAGAGTACTATACGCATTTAAGTTGACGGCATCCTGCACCCTATCTGCAAGCTGCACACCTTTGAGCATTTGAGCATCGCCACATGTCGTCGTGGTCGCCTTCTGCTTCCACGACTCGACGCTCCCCACACTGCCGTTGGTTGGAAGTTCAAATTTTGAACGAGAACAACCACGACCACGAGCGAAAAGACACAGACCGGTTTTTTCAAAGATAACAAACGAAATAAGGCAAATTGAAGGACGAAACCTCGGTGTACAAAACCTGAACATGCACAATCACGTCAGTATCATCGAATGGTTAACCGCCGCATCACCCAGGCCGTCGCCAACATGACATCTTCTTCCCCTTCGTGAGCACTCAGCTACTTCATTTGCAAGCGTGGCAAAAAATGGAAACTTTCTGTGTATGTGCATGCGAACACCATCCTGTTGTTGAACATGGGGAAGGGCGCGAAAACACACGTCGCGTTTTCGTTCCACCACCCCATGTCGCACCACTCCGCTGCAAGCAATTTGCGTTCTGGTTGTCAACATCTAAACTGCGAAAAATTGACGATAAAATTTCGGCAAAAACTGCCATGTGGTCCTTCATGACGTCATAAGCATCGACCAAATCAGTCCTTTCGAAAACAAAGTCTAGTACCCGATGGAGCTTCTGAGGATTATTTTTGGCTTGCGCGGTGTTCGTCCACAGCGTCAGCTTCACTCAGTCCCAAACTAAACCACGAAAAGACACAAACAAAAAGACAGCGGTGAAACAAGAGCGCAGAGACCCAAATAACAGAGGACAAAGAACTGCGGCGAATCAGTCTTCCACCTTACTACGGCCTGGCTTAGCAGCTGGTCAGCAGTAGAAGGAAGCCGTCGCTTCAGACACCTTGTCTTTGATCCATTGGCACTTGCAGGCAAAAGCCAAGCACCGTGTTCAATTCTTGCGCATTGCAAAGCCGTCTTCTCAAGTCTCCTTGATTTTGGAAGTTTTCAAACCTTTTCTTGCTTGAATGTTGGAAATCGGCTTCCTCTCTTACAAGTCCTTCAGCTTCCAAGCACAAAAAGCACAAAAAACTGTGCATCAGGCAAACTGTGTGCGGCCTGCAAAATCAAAACGAAAAACCCTAAACTCTGAACACGAATCGAGCTTGGCGTGATTCATCTTGGACCGCAGCGCACATGAAACGTTTCCAGGTCAAAATGACTGCACGTAAAAACACAATGACATCGCTTTGCAAGTTCCGCTACGACAGCCACTGCTGCAGTCGGGAACTAAATCACAAAATCTGAAACGTGCGAAAAATATGAAACAAGCAAATACCTCTCAGAAAAGAATCGCCACTCACCGTCTGGCCACTGTTCTCTTGTTGGTCAGTCCCGTAAAGCCGCTGCACACTGAAATCCACAACTCTAACTGCGTCGATTTCCAGCTAGAATTCTCAAAGGGCTTGAAGCCCCTCTCAAGCTCTCTTGAAGGGAGTTTGGCAGTGCCGACACATCGTGCCAAGTGTCATGGACAGGCCGCGACAATTCGATCTGAAATGAGCGCCTGCGTCCAGCTCAACTGGTTCGGTGGTTGTGTCGAAGACTGACAAAGCCTTTTGATGAGCCTGCTTTTATTTCAAACTACTAAAGTATTCACAGAAGGGAATCCAATCAAATGTACATTGATTGCATAAAGAGAACATGTGACTGCAACTCAAGCACTCGGTCGAACCCTTTAATTTCTCTTTTCACAGCAAGCGAGGTGTGTCGCAGTGAGCAAAAGCATGCACAGTGAAGTCGAAACGGTGCACACACCCCGGCACATTGCACACAGCATGCCAATGCATATGTAGATGATCGGCATTCCGTCAGATGGCACTGACAGATGCAGCTCGACAACACTCGCGAGGATAAGGCCGAACTTCTCAACGTTTTCGCCCTTTGGGGAAGCCTAGAACTCCTTTCGCTTGTGCCTCCCCGAGCGCCCACGCTCCTTGTGCCGAGTGAGTCTTCGGCTCTTACAAGAGCCCATGGCGCGACAGGCTGACCTCTGACCCTCTGCAGGCGTTGTTCTGAATGCGGACCTTCGTGACTCTTTTCAACAGTGGCTGGCCCAGCTGGCACAACTTCGAGACTTTAAATTTCCTGACAGCTTGGAACCTCGCTTTTACATGGCTTGCAACAAGCCTGTCTCACCTGGCCGAAGAAGAGAGGCCGAGCGGCGAAGCATCAATCCGGAAAACTGGCGTCAGCATTTTTGGCTTTCCACAGCGTTGAGCTCTGGACCCACACGAACCAAACGCCTGGACGGGAGGCGGCAGCATACAGATCCGGGTGAGAAGTGACTTTTTGCACATGGAAACGGGAATCGCTGGCGCGCAGGCAGTCAACCGATCGAAAGTGTCAGTTGACGTAGAGATTGGAAGGCTGAAGCGATCAGGACTTTCTTGGATTCTGTGAGCATCCTGAGAAGAGCTGGAACAAGACCATGAAGGAGGTGGCTGAGAGTTGGCTCATTGGGTCTTTCGACTGACTGGGAATCGCTGCCTCCAGATCATCTTCTCCACATCCCACTGTTGCAAGCAGGAAACTGCGTCCCCTTCTTGGAAGGACGTGCCTTTGATCTCACTCGTTTTCATCGTCAACTGTGTGTTGCTGTGCGCTCCCGCAGATTCAGTGATTGCGGTGTAAAACCCACACAAGCAGAGATTGGAACTCTTCACCCAGGTTTGTCTTCCATTTGGATCACAGACATAACAGCTTTTATGACTTGGAGGCATCTGGTGATGCATCGTCGTTTTCCATAGAAAGGAGAAACTTGAAAGCGACGCTCTAAACACGCATTCTTAAGGACGGTGTATTGTCGTCCAAAGGAGAAACTCTTTCGCGAACTCGCAAGTTACGGGCCAGGCAGGCATTATGCACGAAGCATGTCAGCCAAGCTCAATGCTTATGATGCTCTTGGTTTTGTTTTGGAGCGCATACTTCGGAGAACCACGAAATTTTTAGAACACCCGTGTTTATCTTCACTGAGGCTGGGAGTCAGCTTCGTTGGAGGGTTCTCCTTCCGGCTTAGTGGCTTGTCCCAATATGCGAGAATACGCGAGAACGACATTCGCTCTTCCTGAATGCGCCCATTACGCTTCAACGAAGGGGGGCCTGAGGGCTCCCTTCAAGTCCCCGTTGAAGGGGCCTTCAAGAGTTACCCTTCGAGCCTCCTTGAAGGGGTTCTGAAGGGGCTTCGATCTTCGTTGAAGGGGTGGGTCACACCATTCAAGCTTGAATGAAAAATTTCACTAGCGTTTCGAGAATCACCGGGAGTGTGCAATAATCAAGCAACAACAATCAAAGGGAAATCTCAATCTGCTCCAGAATGCAATCACTCGGTCTCAGACTTTTGTCTGGATTCAATGAGCCAGTCTTGAGCCAATGCCAATTCGTGGGCATTGTGTCCATGGGTCCAATATGAGCAGGAGAATGACCATGCAATCTAACACGGTCCCTTGATTGCGACGGGGCACGTCGACAATCACACCTGTACAGTCTCCGCTCATTTATTGGTTCTACAGTCATACTGGAATAGCAACGAAACAAGAATTGGAAGCAATATCGTGTGAATCGAAACAATCAAGCAGTCAGTCTACCGGTTGAAACGCAATCACGAAACTAAGCTGGCAATCTCACTGGCAATCTCACTCCTTTTGCAATCAGAACTGAGCAATGTCATGCAGTCGCCCAATCTCCAACTATGTGCAATCATCATCCAGGAAACAATGTCTCCGTCGGTACATTGCAATCATAGAAGCAAATGGAATCAGCACTCAATTGTCAGCATCCGCAGCGAATGTCCAGTTTGTCCAGTGCTCAATCCGAGCAACTTGTTGCCAAAGCCAGAGCAATCTGAGCAGAAAAGAATCAAAACCAAAATCAATGCTGTTGAGAGGCAGCAATGCAAGCTCCTCACTGTCGCAAGCACAATCCACCTTTGCTGTGGATCCTCAATCCACACGTGCCGTGGATCAATGGGCCAATCTTCACTGGCCTTTGCGCTTCTTCTGCGCAATGGCTGCGGCAGTCGCAACCATCACGCTGTATTCTTGGCTTGTCAATGATGAAGACGAGGATCCGGAATCCGTTCCGGGTCCAATTCCTGCACTTGTTGCAATGTCGTCGGCCGGAACTTCTTCACAATTTTCCAACAACAGCATGAGTTCTGGGGACGCTCTCAATGTCGGGAACCAATGTTCGTAGCTCGAATTGTGCATCAATGAGGCCAATCCTTCTACATTCACTGTTGCCAACTCAAGGACAATGCAATGCTGGCGAACAATCCCATCCAGACAATAGGTGTACGGACCACCAATCTGGTTCTGGTCGATGTCAATGGTAAGACACCAGGAACAACTGAGAAACGAGCAATTGTGATACTTAAGGAATCCGCCAACCCCTTCAGGATTTTTCAATCGTGCGTTCATCATGAATCTCCTTGGCCTGAAGATCAATACTTTCACCAATTCTACGCACTGACTGCGCGAGAATCGGCTTTGGCGGTACCAATGGCACAATTTGCACAATGTTGCATCCACACTGAGTTGTGGATTCAGTTGTTCCAATGGAGTTAGGATCTCTGTGACGCGTCCGCTCGCGAATGACCAATGATCGAAGCCGGCAATGCCAAACAAGCAAACCAGTTCGACCAATCCATGAACTGGTCCATACTGACGACAATTGAATGTTGTCACTGCAATGGCCCGTCTGAAAATCGACTTCAATGCAAAACAGCACTCGACAGTCTTGTCCAATAACAAGCAGAAATGACAGATGAGAATATGGGACTGCCATCATCAATGTCCGTTGCTTTCATGTGTGCAATGCAACCGTTGCAAATGTGGAGCAAATTCAGGAAGCGCAATTTGCGTGCCCACAATGGACAGAATAGCCATCTGGGGTCAATGTGCGTTGACCATTTGTTGGCAATGGTCCATCCCAATTGAACCTCAATTCCTGTAATCCTCCCTGTAAAATCGCGACAACTGTTGGCAATGGGCAGACAATGCATCATGAATCATCTCGGCAATCTCTAGAATCACTGGGCAATCCAGGTGAATGATGCCTTCGTTCAATGTCACGGTGATATAATGGTCAATGACCTGCGTGGACTCACTCAGCGCAGTCTTCCACTGGTGCAATTGCAAGGTGGAGGCCAGTCATGCCAAATGCACAGATCGCAGTTGCTTCACGCAATCGGGTCAATGCCATGTGTGCTGGCCACCGCAATTGGTGGTTGGGTGGATGAATGTGGTCTCACCTGACTCACAACGTTCAAGAACTGATCCAACGGAGAGCTCTGCGGCAATGTCACGGGCGCTCCCACGACAAATTCCGGTGCCAGTGCTGGCGCAATTGGCAGCCATGGCAATCAGGATCAATCTGAACAAGAAGAATAACGATCTCTGAGCCGCCTCCTTCCCAACCATACCCGTTCGCGACGGCACAGTCCGATGAGAGCCAACGCAAAGCAAAGAGAGAAGCGGTCTTGGGGCGAGGAGCCTCAAGCCGCTAAGCGAAGCCAAATGGCCAAAGCAGGGCTGTAATGTGGCACTTTTTTTTTGGCTTATGCGGGTCTTGTCAACTGCGGCTGCAGCACTGGGTCCCTACAAACGAAGAGCTGATGTGGCACTGTTGCGATCCATAGCTTATTCACACGCATGGCTGCAGGCGACCTCCGGCGCATGCCATCTAAACTGTGCAGCGCCAAGTTGTGCTCATTGTTGAGACTGTTTGAAAAGGTCCGGAAAAGGACAGCCCTCCTTGCTCTCGGAATTGCCGGACGCAGCCACTCACTCCGCGAAGTTGATTCCGACCCCAATGTGCAGGGCGACTGGACGAAAGGGAGCATCAACACATCCGCAAATTTCCTTCAAACAATCTCTGCGAAGTGTCTCTCCAGAGTCTACTGGCCCATGAAGAAGCGTTCGGATCCACAAACTTGCGCATAAGCCAGACGGCTGACGCCGTTTTGTCGGATCCACTCGGGCCCGGTGGGATCTGGCTGAGCAAAGTGGACGACATGACAACCAGATCAAACTTCCTGTGTGGGAAACATGGGACCTGATGACACCTAGATAAGACCCGGCGACCACAAAACGGGATTCGGTGATGCAGAGGTGGGGAGATGGGCCCGACCCGGTTGGAACTCCTCCCAAAAGCGGAACCTGACCGCAGAGATGATGTGGCTTCGAACCCACACGTTGATGTGGCTTCGGAACCACACGTCATGTCAAGTGGCTTTGATGTGGCTTCAAAAGCACACGTATGTGGCTTTTGTGGGCGGGAGCTGGCTCCAAGTCTTGCTGGATCGAGAAAAAGCTTCCACAAGCTTTGTGATCTTGGCTGCTGACTCCATAGAGCCCTAGATCTTGGCAATCCTGGACAGAAGCTTTGATGATTGTGTTGCAGTGATGCATTCTAAGCAACGTCAAAGATCTCGATTGGCTTTAAAAAGACCTTGAGATACCTCGATGACATTGCAAACTGACACAGATCTCCAGAGGCAGAAACAGAAGGTCAAGAAATCATGCTGCAGACGACCCCGTTTCTGTGCAGAGATGCTCCAGATTCGATCTCTTCGTTTGCCCTAGCGAGACCCCACTTGTGGAAGCTGGATTCGGACTTACTCATGTTGGAAGAGTGCAAAACCCGCTGTCTTACCACATGTCTGCATGTGGTCTGTCCACTTACGACCATGCTTCCCACCGCAATGGCTGCACGGGTATGCGATTGCTTCCGTAGCCTTTGGCTCAAGGCGTCTCGGCTCGAGTGCTCAAAGAGCATAGTACAAGCTAGGCGCGGGTGGGAGGCCGTAACTAAAGGTTTGTGTTTCTCTTGCCCCCTCTGAAATTTGAGGGCTTAACTAAACTTGGTAGTTGAGGCCCTGGGGGGAGTGTAGGCTGTTTGCTTCGCTGCACGCACTTACGCCCTGATCCCACAAGTAAGCCTTGACCTCAGCGTCTCTCAAGAGTTGCTGCTGTCTTTGCACGCTTAAAACTTAAAAGGTCCCTGAGACTTTGGGAGTCTCCTGTGAACGGAGCCGCTCAACTACTGCCATTGTGAGTGGTTGGCTGTTGTTGTTTTGTATCTGTTATACGGACGGCAATTCTGCTGTTCCGTCAGAAGAGAGACGCTGATTGCTGTAGTGCAGGCAAGCTTCCACACAGGTGGATCCTCTGCTTGCCCTGGTGCGCATCATCCACGCCAGTTGTTGGTTTGGGTCAGCTCGTTGAGAATGAGATGAAGCCTCATCACATCGGTGGCACTATTCATGAGGATGCTGCTATGGAAACTTGCAAGCAGTTATGGCAACACTTCCTTGGGTATGCTATGGAGCTCTCCATTGATGTTGACATAGTACTTGCTTCGTATCCTTCAGTTATCGAAGAATGCCAAGCTTTTGCGGCGAATGTCTTAAGAGTTGGAACATTTCAGGCCGAGGATGTCACATCATTGTTGACCTCTATTCGCCCCGATATGAAGATTGCGTTAGTTGATCCCATCCCGAGCAAGGCCAAACAAATCCTGAGAGCTATTGACACCACCAATCAGGTGTTCATCGTTTTCTCTTCACCTGCAGGATATCCACAGGATATGGTCTTTTATGATGTTCAAAGGAAGTATGAGTTACAAAGTGACTTCTCTTTGGAGCTCAATCACTTCAGAGATGGAAAGGATCTTGTGCCCTCTCCAGTTCCGAGTCCACCCGATCGCCCACAACATGTAGCATATCCTACGTGGGCTATGATTCAGAGGAAGGACAGTGTCGAATCCGGACATCTAACACTGACCGATGTCATCAGCCAAAGGTGGACGATTTCATTCTCAGCGACGATTGGATTCCATCAGCGAGATGCTATTGATGTGTGGCTTCAGCTAGGCTTTACTGTCGCCCAGGATAAGACCTACTTCAAAAAACAGTGCAATGATAAGATGTATGCTATCACTGTCTGTATTGGTATTGCCCAATTGACAGGTGATATAGTTCGTCAAGCCTGCAACATTATACGACACAATCTTGACAGAGCTCGAGATTTGAGCAAGACATGTGTCTTCCCTTATTTTCAAATCTACGTCAGTCAGCTGCCAGCGAGCCTTCTGTTGGAGTTATCGACACTGATTGACAAAAGGGACTTTGAAGCTTTGGATGCCTATACAGTTTGTCATTGCAGTGGCATCAATAAGTCGCATCTTTATGTTGAACAAGTCTTATCCAAAGCTGCTTCCCTACATATATGGGCTGCTTTCATCAGAGACTTTGCAGTCATCCGCGCTTCCGCTCCACAGTATCAAGCGCTTATTAATGCCCTTCGAATTGACTGCATAGATTTGCCAGAAAGCTATGGTAGAGGGGCCATAAAAATTGTGCCTGAACAAGAATGCGCAGCCACTTTCCTCTCGGCACGGGTCCACAAATTGCGAGTTTTGTGCCCCTCCACAACACATGAGGTCCACCTCCAGTGCTATTACACGGATAGAGCTACTTCGATCAAGGAGGTCGGCGATGAACTTGAAAGCCTTGGCGCTTTGCCTACATACCTGCGTGTCACACAAGTTGAAGGTGATGCACGTACGATCATATCAGTTGTTCACGCAGTTATTGGAAAAGAAGCGCTCACGACTATGTGGGATCACTACAGTGGCAGCAATACAACGCTTGTGATTCAATACCTTAGCAAAGAGGTCGCTCCCATTGTGCCCAGTATACCGAGGGTTGCTCGCCTGGAAACGCCACTTGAACACTGGCAGAGATATAGCAATGAATATCAAGTGCCAAATACTCGTTTATCCTTTGCCTTACCGGCTGACAAACACGACAGGATCGCCCTGACGCGAGTGGCCTACACAGTCAAGAGTACTGTTACAGGCAAAGAATGTATTTGGACGCAGGAGCCATCTCCGATCATACACATTGCTATTGATGATATGCATCAGCATGGCTACCTCAAGCTACTGCATGATGTGCTTGAAGCATATGTGCAATCGGTAGGGTGTGGAGGCGCCCTTGGCCCAGCGCACACCATTCTGAGAAACATTAGGGAAGCCAGATATGAGTGTGATCAGAACGCAGGCAGCTCTAACTCGGGAGGATATGCCGTTTATGCCATCTCGGGTAGAGATTCTATTTGCATACCGAAGTTTGACTTCGCTGCAAATTCCCTGCAGGCTGCTTTTCAAGGCACAGTCAGGTTCTCAAATTTCGGCAAAGGACTGCTCTTTGCTCCTTATCGAGAGGACTTTCAGACCGTTTATGGACTTGGCTCCTCCGTCGCTGTCAGTTTGGTAGGCTATGTTAAAGGTGCTGAGGACAATACCAGCTCCATCAGCGGCGGCTTCCTTAGTAAACAGGTGCCTCAACGGGTGCATCAGTCCACCACCACTTCTCCAGGAGTTAGTGCCACGGCAGGTGCCTTAGGAACACCTACTGTTGAAGAAGCATCTGCGACTCGTACCCTAAGACTACAGCAGGCTGTCAAGGCCAAGCTTGACGCTGTCAAAAGCAATGCCGTTCCGCCTACAGCGCTTGATGTCACTGCCACGCCGCATCTTAAAGGGCAAGCAGTCCCGTCCGAACCCATTGCTCAGAGGGTAACATGCGTTACGGGACAGGCGATTCCGCTTCGACCCAATGTTGAGCTTAGCCCACCAAAAGCTAATGTTATGCCTATCGAGGAAAAAGGAGCCCCACATTCCAAGCTTGCTGGAAGTGAAATTCAGTCACGACCCCCCAAAGTTGTGACAACGCATATTCCATCTCAGCAAGAAGACGTTCCAGCCAAAAAAGCTGCCAGACATACACCTGCCATTCCTGTCAGGGAGATTGTGTTCGCTAACCTTTCTTCGCTTGTCTGCCATGTTGCCTGCGCCTTCAGAGCTATGGCATCCAATCGTATAGGCAAATCTGAGTTAACATCTTCACGTAACGCAATTCAGCAAGCCTTTGTTTCAGTTGGAGCCGGGCTAACCTATAATGATTGGGGAGAACATATCCGGTACGGGTTTGCGGATGCCCTTGTCAGGTATGATCGAACAGACCCTGACAAGATTCATTCCGTCAATGACACTCTTGTCTCAGCTCTCAAGTCATTGCAAGGAGTTTCAAAGCGTACCAACCTTGGACTACATGTGCACGCCAAATGCGGATGTAAGCAGCACAAGAATGGAATCAAGGACTGTAGGCGAGTATACAAACGGTACACGCTGCCTCTAACAGCACTTACAGCTGAAGCAGACTTGCTCAGCAAATTTGGTGACGCCTGTGTTGCCTCGATTGACACGTTCCTAACAGAAGCCCTTCCTCGTGAAGCCTGTGCCAGATGCGGTCAAATGCTGCTCCCAGCAGGACTTCTTTTGCCGACAGCGTTTCCTTTCGTATTTGAATCTCATGCCCTTGCATTCACACATGGGGTTTTTGATTTGCTTGGTCATGAGATTATGTTAAATCCCCGCAAGAGACATGCCTATCGTGTTGCCATTCTCGTTGTACATAGTGAGAGCAGGCAGCATTACAGTACTCTCGAGTTTGCTGACGCTGGCTATGCCAACGCTTATGACAACTTGCAGGGACTCAAGTTGGTATACAGAAAGGAGCCACCAGCGGGTGGCCTAAATGAGGCAGGTCATCAGCTCTCATTTGAACAGTGGCTTCATCTACAAGGCCCGGGCGCCTCAGTCACCACGGTTGTTTTACAGGCAGCCAAAGCAGGGGCGAGAAGAACCCAGCACGAGTACATCAAGGCTGCTTCTGATTACAAGCTACCTGCCTCACCCTCTCCCTATGCACTTTCTGCATCAGGGATTGGGGTAATAGGAACTAACTTTAGTAACGAGGCAATTTGCCAGGATCAACAAGACAGTCAAGTCGCTGAGGACTCATGCGTACTTGATCATGACGAAGCAATGCCTACACTGACTGGGCTTGAACAGATACCCATTGTCATTGGTTCTGATGATGAGGAATCAGACACAGAACGTACAGCTGCGATAAAACGCAACAATGAAGTCGCAACAGATCCGGCTGAGTTCAAGCGCACCGAGCAGCGTCAGCGAGTCGCTATTCCTATGCCTTCCGATGAGCATCTTTCCAAATTGCGTGCTTCCATTGCGGCAGATCAAGGAGCAACCATTGGATTTATTCGGAACATTGAAGACAAGCCGCGTGATTTCGCCAAATTTTCTGATGCACCTCCTTATGCTGTAATTTCCCTCTTTGATGGCTCTTCGTCAGCCCTTGACATCGTCAGGGGCAAGATTGGTGGCAGGCCATTTGCGTTTGTTGCTGCGGAAAATGACACAAATGTACGGAAGCTTGTAAATATGCTCCGTGGGTATGATCTCACTGAGAAGTGGACACACTGCGCTGCTGGATTTCCTGTCTGCTATTTGACAGACGTTGAGCATCTTTTCCATGACCAGTGCCGGTGTCTCAGGGAACTTGCACCTATGTGCCCCGATGAACCTTTCACGCTCTACATCATCGCGGGGTCGCCTTGTCAGGATCTTACGTTAGCAGGTTACAGCAACGGTGCTCTGGGAGTCACCGGCTCACGCAGTGTGGCCTTTCACTTTATCTGGGCAACGTTAAAAGCACTTGAGTGTATTCTTCCCGGCAATGTTGCCATCTGCCCGCTCGTTGAGAACGCAGGGTCTATGAAACCGGAATTTAAACACTATATGCAAAGATGCCTAGGGCTTTCAGAAGAAGGGGTGCACACTGTCGATGCTATTCACAGGAATAAAACTATGAGCCGGAAACGCACTTTCTTTTCGAGAGTTGCGAACAACAACCAACTACCATCCTCGGGTACTGCTATCGAGAATGGTTGGTCACCATGCTTTACATTCGATGGCGTTGGCCCTGCTCGCATTAATTACCTTCCGCCAATCATGAGACCGCGAGCAGAGCTAGAGGATGGTACACCAGTTCTTTCAACACGTTTTTACCATCCAGCACATCTTCTGCACCGCATCTCCTTTTTTGGAGACCAACGCGCTTTTGAAGCAGCCTGCATACGAGGACGCACGAGTGGAGTGTGCTATCCCGACATTGCCTGGGATACCTTTATACCTGGGGAATTGCTTCCTCTGTGGCACATCCTTCTTGGCTGGGACGTTGGCAAAGGTGTTACTAAGCAGCTCGATGATGCAACGGAAAGGTCATTACTTCCGCTTATTACGTTCCTGCATGGGGCAACTCTCCCTTTTCGGCCCATCAAGCTTGTTGAAGCCCTTGCGGATGTTGAGCTCCTTCAGGGGCTCCGGTATATTCCGACGCAGACCGACCGTTGCACAGTTGCTAGCATCGCGGGGAACTCTGTCATACCCAGCATTGTCGAGGAATTTATCCCCACCCATACCGATTGCGTTCTTCCTTACAGCGGGGCGTGCTCACTAGACTCCCTACTAAAGTCCTATGCGGAACTTGTCATATTTGTTGAACAAAGTTTAGCCGCTGACGCAGCTAACCGAAAGTTCACTGAGGGACAACTCTCTCGCATCTCCCAAAATTTGCATAAGCATCCACTTCCGGTACAGCTTCTTGATCCTGCCTTTTGGCAGGCTCTGCAGCTCGCCTCTGCTGTCCGACGTGAAATTGCCCCCAGCCCTGAGCTCGCCAGTGACCTCATTCCGATTGCTAGATACTGCCTTGGCGGTGTCGGACAAGTAATCATTTGGGAGCCACCGGCCTTTCTACAGCAGCTTCTCCTTCAATGGAGCCGGCCACTCAGCTTGATTGTTGAATCTGTCTTTGCGCCGCAGAATGGGAGTCTTGGCACAGCAGCTTGTGTTTCTGTCGAGCAGCTCCTCTCTTACTTCGCCGGCAGTGACCTAATACGGAGTATATCCGTTGTCACGTCAAGCCGGGAATGGGCCGGGTTCCTGTCTGGCCTCTACATACGCCTCCTCTTTCTTGCGGTCTCACAACTTCCGCATGCTTTGCGAGGCAGAAGGCTAATTACCTACCAGGAGGACGGTGAAGCCACCAGGGCTCTTTATCTAGACCCGGCCGCAGAACCCGTTGAGACGCTTGCAATAGTTCTTCCAGGAACTATCACTATGCCTGTTCTGCTCAAACAACGAGCACATAGAGGACCCCCGAGCCTCTCCTTTGGAAGGCCCTTTGTGCCTGTCCAAGTCAAGTTACCCTCTGCAGAGTATGAGGCAATTGTTAACTACACCGACTCAGTTTGGTCAGTTGTCATACAAGTTGATTGGAGTCAAGGTGTAGCCCAGTGCTTATTCGGAATCGGCAAAAAACCGTTAGTCGAATTTGCCATCCTGCCTCTTGCGCAGGCCATTTTCGTTGCCGCCTTCCATCGTATTGGTGGGGCATTCATCCCTGACGAATATTGGAGTATGCAGACAGGAGATTTACAGCCTGAAACTGACATGCTCCATATTGTATGGAGTGTTTTCGCACACGCCTTTCATCGCAAGACAGTTGTCACTTTGTACCAAGCTGAATGGTTTGAATACAAGCGGCCTAAAGTACACCGCATCCTACAGCTACCTTCACCACCACTCCCACAAGACCCGCGACACGTCGCCATCTTTCGCATACAGCCAACGCCGACATACGATGCAGACTATTATTTCGGGCTGTGGTACAGCCGAGGCAGGACGAGTTGCGTTGTCTGGAGGATGACGCGGCCCACACAGTGCCTCATAGATCCCCTTATTCGGGGATCAGCATTAAGCTGCATACGTATCGTCGCTGTTGGCTGTAAACCATTCAAGGGATGCCGGGTCCGCACTTTCTCTACTGCCCTCCACGCCGATCAAGTTCCACCATCATTCGCCAATCTCTCACACATCCAAAATACCTTCCCCTTTCTCTTGTCCAGACCGATTGTTTCGGCGAGAGGTGTTTTACAGTCTCTGGAGATCCTTCAGGATTTGCTGCAAGACACCTCGAACAGAACTGAGCACACCCTACTTGCACCGGGTACCTTGCTTCGGCTTTTGACAGGCCGATATGACCCGGGGTTAGATGGAGCTTGCTTTACAACGGCGCTAGGGGATTGCCTCTGCTGTCTTGCTCGTGCTATTATTCAGTATAAGCAGCCGACCCAGCACGCACCCACTGCGTTGAACATGACCCTTTCGACTTGGAATATTTCTAGCCTGCGCAGCTGGGACAGCACATCATCGTCTGTCAAAATCAGGATGATAGCTGCCCTCCTAAAGCAAGGGCCGGTCTGTCTTCAGGAGACGAATTGGACTGCGCGTGATGTTGAAACGGCAGGGATTACCTTTCCCAGAGCCACGATTTTGAGTACGCTTGCCAATGGTCAGGGTAGCTCGGGTGTTTCAATCATTGTGCCTTCCCCCTTTCGGGTTGATAGGCAGCAGGAGATACTCCCAGGGCTTGTACTAGCGGCGGAAATTTCGCACTTCGATCAAAAGTGTGAAATTTTGTCCGTCTACGCACATCCTCAGCGACTTGTTGAAGTTGCTTCGGCGATACAAACACATCTTGTCACAAGGAATATTGGGCTCGAGCTCTTCGTCGCCGGAGACTTTAATGGATTGAGTGTAAAACACCCCGATGCTTGGGATCTTCTCGTGTCAGAAGGCCTCTTGCGTCAAGTGTCCTTGCGTGCTGACACGTACCGCTCGGGTCCGCATTCATCTCAGCTCGACCTTATACTCCACAATGAGCACGCTGAAGGCGCTAGAAAGTTTAAGAGTAGGGTTTTCTGGTCTAAACATCTACCCAGCGGCCATGCGGTCGTCACTCTCAGAGCGTCAAAAGCTCGTCTGCTTGTTAATGATGTACAGGCTGTCAAGTATTCAGCCATACCGGTGCGGGCTTTCAAGCAACACCTTCAGCAGCCTGCGATAGGCATTCCTTCGCGCAGCTCACATCCAGCACAGGTTCGACTCCAGCGTATGGCCTGCCTTTTGCCGGCTGCACCCACCTTGGTTGAGTTGCAAAGCCTCTTCCACCTGTGGTGGCGACAGGAATTGCCCTCGCACACAGAAGCTGTACGAGACGGGCTCCTGGGTGCCCTCCCGTATCTTTTGCGACGGCAGCGCTCCAAACCCACGGCTGAAAAATACGAGATACCTGCTACCATCTACGAAACTTTTCGACACCTGCTAGGCCATTGTAGCTTTACTACAGATGGCCGTGCAGGAATCCTTACACAGATTGAGATTCAGCAGGTAGTTGCGCAGCTGACGGTCCTGGAAGTTGCCCAGCTTGCACCACCACCCGTCATTGGTGATGCCAGGAGATTGGGATCTAAGCTGCCCGCTAGGCATCCACGCTGGGATCTTCACCGTGCAACTTTGGGCACCTTTGGGACAAACCAGGTGTTGCTTCCTACCGCCACCAACACAAGCACTCACTTTTATTCCCAAAGCTGATACTGGGCACTATGCGGATAATTTCCGCCCGCTGGATATGCCTGACACGGCTGCAAGGATTGTTGATTCAGCTGTTTTCACTAGCCTCATGCGTACGATCTGCCCCCTTCTCCATCAATCCCAGGCCCTTGTGTCGGCCATGAAAGAAGCGCCAGCCAACTTTCTCACCATGCAGGACGCCTTCTGCGCCCAGGACTCTGATTCGGTTGTCATGTTAACTGACATGGCCAAAGCCTTTGAGAGGGTAAATCCTGGCTGGCTCTTGGATGTGCTTCGGCGTCTCTCAGTTCCTCACTGGGTTTCCCAATACGCTGTCCACCTTCTATATGGACGACGATCACTGCACCGCATTCAAGGGTTCCTTCTCCCTCCCCTGCGCATGAGGCAAGGATTGGCTATGGGCAGAGCCACTTCAGTCCTGTTCTTCTGTATTGCAATGGATCCCCTCATATGTAGCCTGCATGCCATTCCAAGAGTACGGCTCCTTCGAGCGTACATGGACGATAATTCCACGGAAGGCAGTGATGTAGGCTGGATGAGGCAGGCGCAACACAACTTCATGTCTCTAAAAGAGGCGGGATTTCATGTTTTGCAGCACACCTGCTTCTTAGGTGGAATTGTCACGGCAATGACGAGAACTTGTTGACTCGCTTAATGCTGCCGATGGAATCCGCATGTTGACGGAAGAAGAAGTCAACCTAATTACCTGGTCTTGCCGCCATGTAGAGGGCGAAGGGATGCCCAGCTTCCTCACTTGGTGTCATCACATACGGGAAGCTTATGACGCACCTCCTGTCCCTGCAGTCGAATGGTTCTTTTGTACTGCTGGCATGCATTCTGCTCTTGTACCTCGTCATGTTATTGACTCCTATGTTACTGGGCGCCTTTCGGGGGAGGCAGCTGTACCTGCTTTGCTCCTGTCCTCTCCTTGCAAGTGCAAATGCAAATCGTCCCTCCTCTTCAGGACAGGCAACTCCATCAGCTAGATCGCACACCTTGGGGCACTAAATTGTGTACTGACCGTGCTGTTGTACTCGGCTTCTCTCTCAACGGGGCTCCCATTGACATTGACTCGGAAGCCACGGCGCTGGTGCTGCCCATCCAACAACGCCAGCAAACGGCAAGTAAGGCACTTGCTAGCATTACACGGAAGCGGCGATTGTTCGAACCGCTTAGGCAATCGCTCCCAGAGAGAGCCTTATGCTGCCGGGCTTACCTTTCCAGCTGTCTGCACTATACTCAGCAGATTACCCCGCCGATCCCAGCTACTCAGGACCGTATCCTGGCACGGAATGCACGTTTTGTCTTGGGCAGCCGGGCTTGGATTCAATCCAGGCACCTCGAAGTTACGTTTAGAATTTTCAGACTACCCCAACCCGGCTCGTGGTTCTTCGACGCGCCGGCCAACCGCCTGGGATTCCTGCTCCGCTATGAGCCTAAACTTGCTCTGATGGCACTTGGAGGCATTGTTGCACAAACGCAACATAGGCGCCCGCTTCTGCATCGACTGCTTCGCCTTGTTGTTTCTAGCTTACAGGATGGCACATTCGCGCCTATCCTTGCCACTATAAGAGGCCAGGCAAATGGGATGCTTGCTAGGCAAGCTTCTCCCGAAGAAGCCACCAAAGTGCTGCTACCGCTGTACAAACGGTTCTTACGCGAAAAACAGGAACGGGAGGCCATGCACTACCTTATAGACCGCTTCCATAGCACGATCTATAGTGACGCCAGCATCGCTTGGTTCCCGCACTTTGTCAACTGCCCGTCGACTGCTACTGCAGCTGTCTCACGCGCGTACACATTGCGATGGTTGGTTGCCCAGGAAGCTGACACTGACTTCGTCTATCGTATGCATTTTTGCCGGCCTGAGACGTGCGGTAACTGTCTGTCGCCTGTGCCGAAAGAACACCTGTACAAGTTTGCCAGACATGTTGATGCATCTCTCTGCTACCCCTGCATTGCGCGCCTGGGACTTTCAGTCCAAACACGGTGGAAGTGTTGCCCTACACCCACACTCGAGCCTTACCTTCTTCCCACCGGAGAAACCTGGACTCCGCTAGACCTCCCGACTGTCAGCCTCACGCCTCGCAAATCAGGGCCGCACGCTGTCGATGTTGTGGAGTATCTACAAGCCGCGTGTGTCCTATGCCATAACGGCGATAACTCTGTGAGACATTGGGTCGGTGGCTGCCCAGTTATCATAGCTGCAGCCAAGTTACTGGGTCTGCCTGGACCGCTTATATTGCCGGGAGCGAGCCCCAAGTGGGCGGCCGCATCCGTCGAATTATTAGCGCAGACTAGGAGGTACCTTAGGGAGCTAGGAGCCATGTGGCGCCCGGGATGGCAACAGCCAGAACCACTCGCCCAAGTTAGCCCGCTAGGACACGCTGTGCGAATCGCATCGACCACCTACTGGAAAGCTCCCCCTCGGTTTCGGGCCATATATGGCCCCCCAGGGCCTGCTATTGAGCGTGCGCACGTTGGCGGATGCCTTGACCATAGTGGACTTCAGTTAGATCCGGCATCCGTATTTACTACGGAACGCCACCAAGCGAGCCGTGGTCAGTCAACGCTCCGAGCCGCTGGTGCCTTTCAGCAGGGGCAGACAATTGCTATCCTCGACCCATGTTGCCCCGAGGTAGGGCAGCTTTATCACCCTCATCAAGGATTGCGGCCAAACGTGCGCCTAGATGTTAAGCCCTGTGGTTGTGGCCAGTTGCACACGCATGTTACAGCGTTGTCGCACATCCCGATAGGGAGTATACTCACTGCGTACAGTAGAGATTTCCCGCAAGACGCAATTTATGTGCAATTTGACGGAGGCTGTGATCGCTTCTTACGAGTAGGTGGTGCGGGTGCTGCATTGTGGGAAGGCAGCCCAATAGGAACAGCACACGTAGGAGCGTCTAAAATGCTCACCCCCTGCCCGGACGCCTATGAAGCTGAGGCTGAAGCCGCTATCCTGGCAGTTGAAACGGCTTACACTTTCTACCTTGCCGTACGGGCCAAGGGGTCAACCACCCGCACCATCCACTTCCAAGGTGACAATCTTGCTATTGTTGCCTACTTTGCTGGCTACGGACGGGTACGCCGGACTGAGCTTGCCAGACGGTTCCAGATTGCATGGAGTCGCCTTTGTCGCTTCCATGCCGCCACTACGTGGGAACACATCCCTCGCAGTGCAAACGATGTCGCTGACCGTTTGGCCGGTGAAGCTCTCGATGCAGCTAGGAGACTGTTACAGCGCGGCAACGACCCGTGCAGTGTAAGCTATGTCAGTATTTTTGATGCGCCTTTTGAGGTCATGCCCGCCACGCTACATCTAGCCAGAGATCTTGGCCACATATTCCGGAATAGCGAACAGCAGCGGGTGTGGACGGGATTCCATCTTGATACGGCAGTTACACAGCTGCGAGAGGCTGCACCCGTTATTGACCTACCCGAGCCTGCGCCCGCCCATTATAATCTTGTTGGCAGGATCGTTGCCAAGCTTGGCGAACGCCACCTTCGTGGTCTGGCCGCCATCAGGGACCTCTGGCAGACGACTGTGTCGCGAACCGTTCTCCCACTCCCCTACTGGAGGTCAGCTGAATTTCCGCAAGGACGCTATTATACCGTCGCTGGTATCAACACCACTAGGCCCATGCGATTAGCCGCACTTGGGCCGGCTGCGTGGGAGATTAACCTGGTTGGCGCACACTATGAGGCCCTACGGCTCCTCACTGCCGCGCTTGGGCTTTCCCCACCGTTAGTGCCTGTGCAGGAGGCACGGGCTGTGCTGCAAGCCGGATATCTACACGATCCTTCTAGATGGGACTACCTACCGCCCAAACGCCTCACTACACTATCAACAGCAGCTCACCGCCGCCCGTCGGCATCTTCAGCAAGGTGGTCTTTTCTTCCTTAATGAGCCTGCCGAGCGCGTTCTCGCGCGTATAGACACCGCCAATCACGCTCGTACCCCCCAATTGGCTGTACTTCCTCCTGGAGGCGGTTGAGAGCCTTGTCGCGCGCAGAGTTATCGAACTCCTTCTGCCAGGGTGCGCTGGAATTGTATGGCTGCATGATGGCCTCTACCTCAAAAAGGCACCTGCTGATCTAGCTATAAAGCAAGGTATTGCCTCGAGTTTTCGCGAGATTCTAAATAACATCCCGGGAGGGGATCAGGTCCTGCCTCTTTTTGAGGTTGCGGATCTTGTCAGGGCCGATAGTCTTGCTTGATGCACATGCCTCATTTGTCCGTAACCTTTTTGCTGGCACATTTCCGCCTCCGCGTACGCTTCCGCGCCCGACGTGCTGCGAGGGCCGCATTCTTGACACATCACAATGAGCATCGCATGCAGGCGGCACATCGTAAGCGGATCTTGCAACAGGACAATCGTGAGAACAAACGACATTGCAAAAGCATCAAGGCGTACTTTCGAACGCGTGTCTACTTCTCACTGCTGAAACTTTGCGAGGGGACGGCGAGGTGGGTGCATGCGCTGGGAGCGAGAGTCAGACAACCCGAGCCCTTTGACATCAAACTTGCCCGTGCCCCATAACCCCACTACTGCGCCTCATACTGCAGCTTTGGCTACAGCTTCTCTGATAGATGCCACATTCGTGGCTGTCTCGACGATACGCCAGGTCTGATGACTCAGCGGCGCAATCCGCGGGCGTCTATCGCGTCTGTGGCTCGCTCGGCTCATCTGCCGGGACCCTGATTGACCAGCGCCCGGCACAGTTTTTGACGCCTACTTTGGTCATACCTCAGACCGCGGCCGCAATATTGGGAGCACAGACTGGTGCGCAAGGTGGCCGCCAGATGGCTCGGCGTTCCGGAAATCTTCATCCGCCTCACCTCGCCGGGACCGCGTGATGACTTAAGTAGCATTGGGGTCGTCGTCAATCCGCAAAACGTCTTTTTGGAGTCGGCCACACCCCGCATGCTCCCGGAAGCTTGGGGCTTACAGGCCGGTGAAATGGATGCCGCGGTTGCACTTATGTGCCATCAGATGGCACCCTGCCTTTGGACACAAGGGCTTGCTCCCCCATTCTGGCTGACCCTGCTTCATGGGACCTGAAAGGACTGCAGAAGGGAGGATGGAGATACCGAGCAGCCCGCGTCTTCATGTTAGTCCATACTATCGTGAGCAGACCGTCCTTCCATGCCGCAGTAGCTTAGGCGGTGCCTCATTCGGCTACCGCGCCTGACAGATTATGCTACACACAGGCTACACCCTCTTTGCAGTTGCCCAATACGGTGCATGCCGCAAGGTTTTCGGTCTGTAAGGGCCCCCTCCTGACACACACCATATGGCAATCCACGCAATCGATTTGCATCGAATTCTTCAGCAGGACAATCGTGCTTGCGAACAGATAAAATTCTGCTGGGACATCAGGGAGTAATATCTCGCCCGTGTTGTTGTGATGTCAGCTCTGTGTGCCCTCCTTACTGTGGTGCTCGCTGGCTGCTGGAGGAAGTAGCTGACTGCACCTCGGGAGAGACCTGTACCGTGCACAGTTATGCTGGAACCACAAGATTGTCTTCTCGCTCATGATGCCTGCCATGCGCTTTTTGCTGCAGATTTGGCCACAGCTTGTGTAGCAGGGATGCCACATTCGCGGCGATCCCGGAGGGCACTCCACATGCGCGGGGCTTTATCGCGTCTGCAGCTCAGGGCAGCCCATTTGCCGACACTTTGTCGACCAGCGGCCGTCTGCGACTCTTATACCATACCGCAAACACCTGAGCCCGACAGTTGGGAGCTAGGCCAGGTCTGCAGGGTCTTTGCGAACATGCTCGGAGTCCCTGGCGTCCTGCTTCGCATCATCGGGCTGCCTCGTCATTGTCTTGGACCCCCAGTCATGATCCGAAACCCGCAGGAGGTGCTGATTGAGGCGGGAACCCCCGGACTACTGCCGGAGGCGTGGGGATTAGCGGCCCTGATATGTCTCCTAGAGGGCGAGGTTGATGCCGCCGTTGTGATGATGGGCCCCCAGCTTGCCCCCTGTCTGCGTAGCTGGGTGTGGGACGAGATGCTAACGATTATCTTGAGAGAGCACTCGGAGCTATTGCCACTGGCCTACGTCCCTGTCGCACTTTGCAGCTGTGCCACTGCGGGGAGGTTCCCCTCCTCTCCTGGTGCATTGCTGAGGGGCTGCCGGTGGCTTACGTCATGCTCGTCATGAATGCTGATGTTGAGCAACTAGATGTCAAAGGATGCCCCCCTCTCCTTCATGCCCTCCGACGAGGCGATGAGGTAATGGCCCGCACGCTGATCCGGAAAGGGGCCCGTATGGGTTCCGCAAGGCGCGGAGACTCGGTGGGCGACGATGGTGGCTTCATGCTGCGAGGCCTACGATGGACCTCCTCAGTGGTGCCAGGGGGCCACAGTAGCAGTCGAGCCACCTCTTATTTGTGCAGTGGCGACACGGAACAGCCCGACATATTGACTGAATGGCCGGACACGGCGAAGGGGTTCCCTAGGGGCGGCGGTCCTAGCCGACAGGCTGGACATCGCCGCCGCGGTGCTGGAGGCATACCTCAAAGTCCTTCTGGAACCATGGCCGGACGGGGGTGATATTTCTGTGACTAAGAAGTTAGCGGCCTCTAGCCCAGCGTGCCTGCTGCCGTGTTTGGAGCATGTAGCTCAGCAACCTCTCGGCGTCACGCCGCCCGACATTCTTTCGGGCGTGCTCCTTAATGGTTCTATTGAGTCTCTGACGATCTTGGCCACAATGTGCACCTGGGCACGTATCGGGTCGCTTGCGTCCCAATATCTCCTGGCAAGCCCAACGTTGCCGGACTGCAGTACCCTGTGCTTACTGGGCAACCTGCGGGCTGACCTCGGCTCCTTCTCTGACGACAAGGCCGACTGGTTTGTGGCGTCTGCGAGCGCGGCAAGCACCTGCTCGCTCAGGCACCTCCTCCGGGCCAGCCGTCTGTCGAGGGGACGCGCTGTGTATCTTTTTTACCGGGTTACCCCTGGCTTCATTGCGCGGCAGGATTGGCCTGGACTTTTCCTGCTAGTCGCATGGATACAGGGCCGACTGTCTCCAATATAGCTCAAGTCTGAAGCATCCATGGAGTCAGGAAAAAGTGGATTTGTGTTCACGTCTGCATGTCGTATGGCCACTGTGACACATCGTCCCTCTTCGGCTCTGGCCTAGGCGGTGCTTCATTCGAGGCTACCGCATTAGGGGGACCGGCCCGTAGCCCTACGTAGTCCCCAACGCTGTGTGGAGATACACACGTGGACGTTGCTGGTGGCGTGCCGCCCATTTCAGGAGCCATGGACTACCCAGGCGGATGTCTCTTCGTGGAAGTACATGAAGATGCGGTCCCTATTTGCACTGATGCGCTCCGGGGCGTAACGGCTTGGGCGGAGGCGCCTCTGCGGCTCACATGGGCGCTCAATTGGGATCTGGTTGGCGCTCGCATTAGTGCGCTTTTGCTTACAGCTCCCTCACTGCTCTCGCTGAGCACTCCTAGTGGCGACCAGGCGCCGAGCGGCAGCGCGGGCGCCTACCTTCAGGTGAGAGTAAGTTGGCGCACAAGGCCCTATGATGCTGACGCCTGGGGGCAACTTGCCTACCACCATGCATGTGCCGGGGAGCTCGAGGCATTGAACGCAATCCTAGGCAGTCCGTTGTTACCGCACTTGCTCGACAAGGTCTGGGATCAGGCTGTCATTGCTTTGTGTGAACGGCATTGGCAGGGAATCGTCTTGCTCCTTGCGCGAGGGTATGCGGTTAATCGCATGCTGCCCGCCCCTCCGTGACCGGCCACCCACCTGGAGCGCACCGCTGATTTCACAGGCCATGCTGCAGGACCACGACCTTTCACTTCTGCTCTTGGCGGCAAGGGCTGGTGTCAACCGCCCGGACTCTGGAGGGCATGTGCCGCTTATCTACGCGATCTATTCGGGTCGCGGTGAATGGGTACTGACATTGCTGCAAGCGCGGGCAGACCCCATGCCGGCCACTGGCTTTCAGCCATTGCTGCTAGCTACGGCTCGTCGGTTGGACGAGGCGGTGGTTTGCCTTGTGGCTCACCGCGCGGACCCTCAGGCAGCGGCCAGAGAGGGCACCCTGCGAGGTATCTCGGCTTGGGATCTTGCGGTTCAATGGCACATGGAGTATGCCCTGGGTGCCTTCAAGGCGGGAGGAGCGGTCTGTGATGATGTCATGGTCCCGGCAAGGAGTGCCCTGTCGGGCGAATTGGTGGGCCTCCTGACAGCCGGTGCCTCCCCACCCCTGCAGCAGTACGAGCTTCAGGAATATCTTCGTCTCCCCTTGTTGGGCCTGGATGTCCTCCCATTAGAGGATGGCTTGGGGGTGTGTCGGCGGCATTCGCTGCCAACGGAGGTTGCCCGGGACACGGAGACGGCACGGGGCTTGCAGCAACTACTACTGGATCGCAAATATGACATTGCGTTGGAGGTGGCTATGTCGTTTCCAAGCGTTCTGAGCTCCTCCACTTACTGTTGGGGAGCGCCGCCATCGCCGATGCACTGGGCCATTCGCAATGATGTTTGCGCGGTGCACACTTTGCTTCGAGCGAGAGCGAGTCCCAATGGAGTTCTTGGCCTGGGCACCCCTTTGATCTATGCCATTGCTAAGTCCTCTGATGTGGCAGTGCAGCTCTTACTGGGTGCAGCTGCGTGTCCCAACATGATGAGCCACTACGGGCAGGCCCAGTTACAAACACCATTGCACGTTGCCACCATGGTTGGGTCGCCCCATATGGTACGGCTGCTACGGGCTGCCTACACCGACTCTGGCTTAAGCACTCCCTCCCTTGCCGCGCTCATGCAGCTAGCCTATCAGCGCACTGACCCAGCCGCGCATTTGCCGGCTGTCTTCGCCCACTCAGCGCGGAGTCGGCTCTCTAGGCAGGATAGGCAGGAACTCGCGACAGTCCTACTCCCCCCGCTTCTTGCGCAAGGGAACTGGACGGGCCTACTGTGCCTTCGGATGCTGTGCACCCACTGATGCTGAGGCCTATAAATGCAGCGCGCATTGCACGGAGGCGGCAGCTGTGATGACGCTTTCGCGCCGCGTTTTGGTCCCCGCTTGGGTATAGGGCCTGCTGAGGGCAATTCTGCCCGTCGGCACGGCCACGAATAGGCGTGGAGGAACCGCTCGGTAAGAGAGGATGCTGAGGCCTAAATGCAGCGCGCATTGCACGGGGGCGGGAGCTTTGCTAACACTTTCTCGCCCCTTTTCGGCTCCAGGCCCTAGGGCCGCTTGAGATTAGGGCCTGCTCAGGGCAATTCTGCCCGTCGGCACGGCCACGAATAAGCATGGAAGAACCGCTCGGTAAGAGGGCGCGCACTAGTAAGGCTGTGCGATCACATGCGGTCCGCGTGCTCCCTGCCAACATATATACAGGTCCTGTTTAATTTCTGCCTACTTGGAGAAAACAAACTTTCAGGAGTTATGGGCGGAGACGGCCTTTGTGGGCGGATGTAGGGTTTGATCATTATGAATGGGCGGAATTGATGCGAAGGGGGCTAAATCACTTTGTCATCACTGCCGGCATCCTGGCTCATATATAGTGTAGGGTGAGAGGCAAGCAGCCCTCCGTCCACCGGGGAGACAAGGCCCTGGAACGGGCCTACAGGAAGCACGTGGACGAGCGTGCCAAGAAAAACCCCGATGCGAGGCGCGTGTCGGTTTCCAGCTTCGTGCGGAACCGGAAGCGTCCCCCTCGCAGCCAACGTGAGGCCTTAAAGGCGGAGAGGGATGGGTCTAACCCTCCCAAGGCCCAGCCGGACAGCAAGCCGCCTAGAGTCCGCACCCCTCCGCCCTCTAGGCGGACCGGCGGCAACAGCAAAGGGGCGTCGAAAGCTGAGCAAGCCTCAGCAAGCGCCTCGGAAAGCTCCGGGCATAGCCCTCAGACGGAGCCTCCGCCCATCGTTCAAAAAACGACTGCGGTCAAGTCGTCGGCAAGGGCCAGGTCGGCCCACGACCCACCCAGCAGCTCTGAAGAGGTGCTGGAGCCTGACCCACCCTCTGCTGCGCCGGGTACCGGCTTAGAGGAGGCACCCTCCCACCAGGGTGCCACCTTGGCGCCTGCAGCCGCACCCATGGAGGAGGTGCCCACTCAAGACGAGGCCACAAACAAGGCCTTCCCCGAATCCGGGGCACCGGTCTCAACGGGTTCAACCTCCCCTGACACGTCCTCCGCAGGACCCGCTACCACTGCCAGTGTGCGGGAGTCTGCGCCCCAGGAGACGCCACCTCACTCCCCTGGTCGGGAGACTCCGCCCGCGGGCCCTCCGGTCTCCTACGGCCCAGGGGAGGCCACCCAGAGTGAGCAGGGAGTGCCACCCAGACTGACCAGGGACTGCACGAGTCTCCTGGGGCTCTTCCAAGCAGCCCTGCACCTGCCAGTGCACCGAGGGTTGAGGGGCCTCCTCCCCTCCCTCTCGAGGGCGCCGTTGCCCCCCGGAAGAGGAACAGGGGAGAGGTCCCAGGCAGCGCCCCGGCGTCGACACAGTTCATGCGACTTGACATAGAGTGTCGCCAACCGCCGGAGGCGCGTTGGATCGCCCTGGCAGTAAAGCCCTCCGCTTTAGCCTCTGAGGTGCTCAGCCTGTGTCGCAACAGGCTCAAGCTGGGGGGCTTGGACTGCCTCCAGGTCTGGCCCGACGAGGCGATCCTGGCCTTCGGTTGCCCATGGGCGATCAACTTCGCGAGGGCGAAAGGACCCTCATGGCTACTGGGCCTTCGGCCCCGCAGCCGGAGGTCCCCGTGGCCAGTGGGCCAGCCCTGAGCGAGGGTGCGGGGTCCGAAGGAGGGACGGGGTGCCCCCCCCTCAAGAGCCTTCCTCCGCGGATTCGGCTCTTGAAGAGGTTGTGGTGGCACCACCCTCTTACGGACCCCACCGTGCTGTCAACAGCCCGGATGGGCTTTTCTGTTACGCTTGTAGGGTTCGGTCCCCTACAATCGAACATATGCAGGCACATTTCATGACGCCCGGGCATCAGGAGAGGGTCAGGCGGTTTTTGGCCTCCTATAGCCTGACCCTCTCCTGTGCAGAGACAGGATGCTCTGCAGGGTGAGGTGAACCTCCCTTTCGGGTGAGGCTCCCTCCCTGTAGGACTTTTCGTCCTGTTTCACTGGGACGTGGCTCACCACTCCCAGGAAGTGGTTTCCACTCCTGCCAGTAGCTCAGGTAGGTCAGGTAGCCTGCAGCTCTTGGTAGGAGTAGCCACTGCCGCCACTTTGGCGATGCCCGCAAATGCGGATGACTCCAAAATACTTGGAGTTAATTAATGCATGTCGGACAAGCCTACGGGCTGCTTCTGCGAAGCGTGTGCGAGAAAAGTTTGCTCCTTTTAGGTGTGCCCTTGAGTACCGACATGCTTGTTTTGCGCATGAGAAAGGGTTTCATCCTTTTTGCCTTGAACTGTTTTGTTTTGGAAGCTTGAACAGGCATTTGCATGGCGAACACATGTTTTAGCATGTTTGCACTTGTCTTGAAGACCATGATGAGCGCTTACAGCACTAGAGATGCTTTTGGGCATCCTTGAAGAAGTGCGTGTTGCTCTGACTGCACTGTTGCTGTTTTCCGCCGACCCTCGCTTCGCTCGTGCCGGTGGGAACAGGCCAAGGGACAGAGTGGCTGTGCACTGCTGTTTGAGTGAGTACAGAAGTCCTGAGAAGTGTTAGGACAGTTGCATGTCATTCCTCCTTTGTTTAGCAAAGTTGAGACGGAATTTGCTGCGCGAGACTCCGCAAGAGACCTTGCTGAACACTTCGGTGTTTGGCTCAAGCGTGGAGTGAAAAGAGACTTGCTCTGCGTTTTTCACAGTCTGGCAGAACTGTGTGAACCTCTGCAACACTTGGCAGATGACTTGACGCGAACTTGCAGTCTCACATGCGGAGATCGCGTCCATGATGGCTACCAGCCATACACTCTGGGATCTCCAGAAGAACTGGATAGCTGCTACTCAGCAGTTTCGGACACAAGAGACTGTTAACAGTCTTGATTGTCAGTTCTTAGAATTCCGGCTTGTACCTGACCACCACACTTCTTCCACCAAATTCTGGTACACTTGGGCAGCTTAAGAAGCACTGGAATAATGGAAAGTGGAAGTTTCTGTCGCATGAAATGACGAACAAATGGAAGATCACCGTGACTTCGGCAGGACACTTTAGGTTGCCAAACGCTACTGGCGCGACATGCGTCTAATGTCGCTTATAAGGTGCGTGGACGATCGATAGATCGATGGTTGATCTTAGTCGGCCGACCACAGCAGCTGTGTGCTCGTTTAGTTCTGGTCATTTGGCTACGGGTAGATATGTAAGTCCAGCAAGCACAATGCAGTCCGAACCCTAATGAGCCACCTTTTTCAGTGGTAGATGGCTAGCAACACAGCCGTGGATACTTTTTGCCAGGAGCCTTCACAATGTACCTGGCTTATCTTGCGAAGTTCTATCACTAGCAGAGGGCAAGTAGCCAGACGTAGCTGCAGTTCAGTCGCCTCCATGGAAACGTTGGTGCTACCGTTTTGTGCTTCGGGCAGGCTAGGTGAACGGTGTTCGTTCTTGCGCTCCACCTCAGTCGTACTTCACCACCTAGAATAGCCATGCGTTGCGTGTTGTGGCTCAAGGCCAAAATGGTGTTCTGGTTTGTTGACCTCAATGTGTGAGGTGTACCCAGAGTTGCTGGGTGTATCTTTCATGAGTTTGCGATTGAACTCTTCGTTCTTCTGCTGCATGGAGTCCTTTATGCGGGACGTCGGTATAGAAAGTCGGGGAGAGTTCGCTTTCTACTTTACCAGTCGGTAGGAGGCCGAGGTCGAGGCAGGACCTGCTGTGGCCGACGCTTGGGAAGCCGGCGCGGGCTTGCGCCGATGGTGCGGGATTTATACAGGCAGCAGGAACCCGCTCCATGTTCCTTAGCACGCGAGGCCAGCAGCAAGTCGGTTGCGAGTGGCGACAACCAACTGAACCCTCCCGCCTTGATTCGTGTACCATGTGCAGGGGTAGTGCGGCTGTGCCACCTGCAGAGGCGAATGCTGGGCATCACGCGTGCCTCGTGGACATTCTCCGAAAGGCTAGCAGGTTCGCTGGCCAGTTGCTAGGCGAGGCGGAGACCACCAGCCGGAGGGTGTTGGATGCTATAGTGAATCCCATCCTAGCGTCAGCAGAAGAGCCCACGCTTCGCAAAGTAGTGCGCGCGTGGTCTGAGCTGTGCGAGTGGGCGCAGCGGCAGGGAGCATGTGTAGCGGAGTTGTCCGCTGTGCAGATGGCGCAGTTCGTGTTGGATAGTCAAGCAAAAAGTCGTGTGCTGCCTTCACTATCCTTCATGCGAAAGCACCTGCGTTTTGCGCCTGAGCTTGATCTAGCTCATTCGTTTCGGGCTGCGAGATCAGCAGCCATTGGGCACGGTGCAAGACAGGCGCCGGTAGCGCAGCCAGCCATGGTGCTTCTGCTTGAGCAACAGCTTGTAGCTGCGCACAAGAACAGGAACCCCGACTGGTTAGCTTTCTTTGCCACTTGGTGCCAAGCCACCGGTTGTGTAAGGTTTGTACACCTGCAGCGTAGCCGACTCATCCAGTTGGATCAGCGCACTCTGCTCTTCGAATGCTTGCGCGGCAAGCAGCGCCACTTGAGGGCTGGGTTCCTGTGGAGTTGCCCCAGGCTCTCGATAACTGGGGTTGACTTCGGTGGCATGTTCCTCCAGGAGCTCATGAAGCTTGAGAAGCCTGAGGCAGCCAAGTGTGTGGCATTCAGAGCTATCTCGGGCGAGGAGTTAGCTCCCCAGGCTGTGTGCAGCCAGATAGGACTAGCTATGTCGGCAATCCTGCCGCCGTCGGAGTCACGCCGGGTCAGCTCGAAGTGTTGGCGTCAGGTTCCTGTCACTTTGTCCTTGCTAGGAGGGCTGGACGCTACCGAGGCGTGTGCCTTAGGCAATTGGCTGGATAAGCCGCCGCGTGGTCAAAGTGCAATGCCTTGGCGATATCACCGCGCAAAAATCCAACAGGCAACCCTCCTCAAGCATCAGGTCAAGTTTGTTCTGCAAGAGATAATTCTCGATCAGTCTTGCTCTTCCTGGGACAGCGCAGACGCCGAAAGCATTCGTGCGTCGTTCCAGCGGGCGCGTAAGGTCGTGGCTGCTGAGTTGGCCAGAGCGCCTGAGTTAGAGTATCAGTGGCGAGGAGCCCACTGCATGACAGGCGAGCAGGCCTTCCGCCTGCGCTGCTCGAGCTCCATGTGGATGCGTCGAAGCTTAAAGACAACGAGCCAGAAGCGTCGCAGGCCGCGACTCGTAGCAGTGCCTGCCGAGATTGAGCCTTTGCCTAGTCCTCCTTGTCCAGTGCCTGAGGACAGCTCGGCGGGGAAGCCTGTACCTAAGAAGCCTCGACTCCTCCTTGACAGACGCCCTTTACCCCAGCCTGGCCTCGGCAATCCCCACACAAAGCCAGGTCAGGTGAAGGTGCCTTGCGCGGAGGCAACGGAGAGTAGCCTGTGTTCTGCCAATGCAGGGAGGGTGCAGCGTCAGGCCCCGGAGTCCCAAGAAAGAATGTTTGAGCGGTCAGCGCTGGAGTCGTCCAGCAAGGCCTAATGCTCAGCCTGAGCCGCCAACTGTTGTGGCCAGGTGGGACCCGAACCGTTCCTTGCCAGTGGTGTTGTTAGGCGGCGTTCCTAGCCTAGCAGACGCTTGTGTTTTTCAGAGCAGCTGCGTTAAACTCGTCGTCTCTTGTTCCGACAAAGCTGAGGAACAGCAGGGTTGCAAGCATCCAGGAGCTCTCCATCTTAACGTTGCGTTTGCGCATGCTGCCCTCAGACAGGAGGGCTGGAGTGCTGTCCGACAATGCTTGTTCAACACACTGGATGCCGGCGCTTCTGTGTACATCCATTGCTTGAATGGCGCGCAACATGGGCCGTGCCTGGCCGCTGTCGTAGTTGCGCATGTTCGAGGTGTGTCTTTTGATGCCGCACTTGACCACCTGCGGCAGATACGTGCAATCACACCTGACACTGTCATTGCTCGCGATAGGTGTGGAGAGCTGTTCAAATGGCTCCGACGCCAGGCAGATTCCTGCGCGGCGCCGCCCCTTTCCATAGCCTTGCCACTTCAGCTAGTTGCCAGTTGTCGCGAACGTTCTGCCATTCATGCGTTGGCTGCGAAGTCCAGCAGGGCGGTGCCGCAGCCAGCTTGTCGCTGGCGCCAAGCTCAAGAGGGGCGGCGTGCCGCTTTCAGGGACGGTGTTATCTGGATAGATGACCTGCTTGAAGGTGTAGCTTTAGAGCGACCTTGGTGCAAAGCGTGCGTAGCCATGTTGCCTGCGGGGGTGCAGTGCTCCCTCAAAACAGAGCATGCGGTTGAGTTTCGTTAAAAAGAGAACGCTATAATATCGAGCGTGCGGCTTGTGCGGGTTCATGTCATGAGTAGGCATGTGCAGCTTGCTTAGCAGTGATGAGTGAGAGCTGTTGGTAATGGTGCTGTGGCGCGCAGGTAGGAGTTGGTAGGATTGTGTTGTGATCTGAGCTTGTGTCGCGGTGCAGGTGTGCGTGGAGTAGCATCTTCTTGCTATACAGATCTGCGAGTAGGAGAGATGTTCTGCCGTGTCCTACGCCAGGTGATCAGCGACAACAACATCTAGCTCGTTTTTTTTTTTACCTGCGGGTGAGCAGGTTCAGAACGTCTGTGTGTGACTCTTTCTAAAAGCTTCTTCGGCTTCGAGTCAGAGCCCATTCTTTCCTTTTACAAACCCATAAACCTGTGCCTGAGGATGGGCAGGAGGTCGCGTGTGAGTTGCAGGCGTAACGTGAGTTGCACGTGGTAGAGTCAGTAGCACGTGCTGTGCTGTGTGGCCAGTGGCGGGTTGAGTGCGTGTATCTGTGTAGCCTGCGTTCAGCTCAAACCGTGCCTAGCCACTGCCCGCTGCTTTGTCTGCCAGCGTCTGTGTGATCATGGCCACCCCGGAGCAGATCTTCGACGATCTTGCCCAGCGCTTCAAGTTGGAAGCAGCTATCACAAAGCAGATCGTTGACTCTGGTGTCACGTCTTTGTCAGAGTTCCGCTTCTACTGTCAGGATGATAGCGAGTTGCTGTCGTCCTTCTTCACACCGGTGGAAAGTAGCCTGGGCAATGCAAAATTGCAGAGAGCGCGACTGCGCCAGGCTTGGGCAGCTGTCTGTCAGGCAGAGGCTGCCCGTGAAGACAAGGGTTCAGCTGCCGCGGTGTCTCTCGACGAAGAGGATCTCTTGCCAGCCTCGCAGCTCAGTAACATCAAAGAGATGTTCTGGCGCCGATACCGCCTCGTCATGCCGCCAGACAACACGCCTTCAGACAGATGGGTGTCGAAGGCGCAGCGTGCACTCACCAAGCGGTCCATGGATGTAGTTGATGTGTGGGACGTGCGGTCTATCTTCAACCAGCGCACATCCACGACCAAACGCCGCCGTGTGGCTGGAAGTATGCTCTTTATCGCTGAGCAAGGAGATGAAGATGATGCAACCGCAGGCGAGCAGACGTGGTTTACCTATCTGCAGCAATTGCGTGTCTACCTTTACTCCCTGGCGTTGCCCGGGGCTACAGCAGTTGATCCGGCGCCAACTGGCAAAGAAACGCCAGAGAACAGTGTGGAGCATGTGCAAGTGCCTTTGGATGTGCTGCTCAAGTACTTGTACCGTTGTGAAAAGCTGGCACTCCAATTGCCGGAGCGCGCTAGGCTGCAACACATCCAGAGTCTGGACCGAGCTGAGCGAGGCGAGTGGGCGCAGCGCTTTGCAAACAGCTCCGCCACGCTCGGACAGTGTGTGCTGGCGGTCTATCGCGAGCGTGATGCACACTGGCTGGCTCCTGCGTTCATAGTTCCAGGCCGGGAGATGCCGCCATTGCCCCCAACGCCCAGGCGTGTCAGCACTGAGGCTGCGCTGAATGAGGATTCGCACAGTGGCCAGCTGGCTAAGCAGTTCCGCGATGGCACGCGTCTCTGTGACGCATACCAGCACGGCCGCTGCCCCAAGCAGGGTGAGACCAGTTGCGCAAATGGGCAGCATCGGTGTGCGATGACTTTCCGCACTGGGCGAGTGTGTGGTTCAAAAGACCACATCGGAAAGCATTGCAAGGCCCAGAAGCGTGCGCGTTGATTGCCGCATGAGAGCGAGGATGCTCGCGGGCGCGGAAGCGTGGCACAGTCTGCGCCGTTGCGAGGTACCCAGCTTAGTGGCACCGCATTCCCTCAGCATGTTCAGCAATTAGAGTCTTATTGGCAGTCCCAGGCTCAGCCGGTTGATGACCAGGCCCCAGTGCCCGTGTTTTTGGACTTGCTCTCCGGGCCCCGTTGTCCTCTTGCACGTGCGTTTCAGTGGGCCGGTTGGAAAGTGCTGCAGCCGTCTGACATTGCCACCTATCCTGATTTTGACGTCGCTGATCCGTCAGTTCAGCATGCAATTGGGGAGTTGTTGCCCTCCGTGCACCTTTGCGCTGCTGCAATAGCCTGCAGCACAAAGTGCAAATCTCGAGAAATCCCTGTGTCAGGCACCAAACGCGTGTCTAAGCCTTTGCGTAGTCCCCAGTTCCCGAGGGGCGTTCCCAATGTGAAGGGCACAGAAGCTGCCCGGATCGCAGCCGACAACGAGTGCTCCGACTTCTTGCTCGCTGCGCAGCATGTGTTGCAAGCGCATGGTAGAGGTGCCATGCGCGAGAACCCTGGCAACAGTCTGCATTGGTTTGATACTGTGGAGCAGTATCTTGAAGGCACAGGAGCATGGAGTGATTTCAAATACTTTGCATGTGTCTTCCTGGCCGCGCGGAGGAAGTTCCAAGTCATCCGCCACAACCTTGACAGCATGCAGATGTTGCCCTTCCACCAGTGCGGGCACCTACACGATCAGCATGAGTGGTCTCCAACCGTCCATGATTCAGGGGTTAGCTATCCTGGCACAGAGGAGGCTGAATACTCTGCTTCGCTCTGTTTCACGCTTGTTGCAGCTGCTTCCCACTGGGCAGTGGATAAAGGGTATGCAGTGCTGAGAATTCAGCGTCTCCCTCCCGTTCAAGTGTCCGGCGACTGGAGGGGTTTGCTAAAGTTGCCGCCTCAAACATTTCGTGAAGATGCCATGGCCCTGATGGCAGTGTATGTTGGCCTGAGACCATCTCCAGATTCTGCGGTCCGAGTGCAGGTGCAGGATGTGTGGTGCAGGGGTGAACCGTTGCCAGCCGATGTTGTATACATAGGCCACAGCCACTTCTCGCATAGGCTGCCCGTCACGTGTTGGGAGAATCCCTTTGTGGCCGGCCGGGACGGCAGCCCTGAGCTGGTAGTGTTCAAGTACATGCAGTGGTTCCGCGACTCCAGCTTAGAGCAGCGTTGCCGGAGCTTCGAGGCAAGAAGCTTGCGTGCGACTGCGGGGCCTCAGATTTGTGTCATGCTGATTTCCTTCTGGGACTCATGATGCCGAGCACAGGCGCATCCAGGCTTGTGAAGAAGCCTGAGCACGTCAGGCGCATCCTTCTCGCAGCGGTAGCAGGTCTGCAGATCCCCGGGAGTGTCGCCTACCCCGTCAGTCAGTCATCCATAGTCTCTGCTGCTCAATCCTTAATTCAGGGTAGTTCGCGCCTTTCCTTGCGCTGGCCATACATTGAGGATCTCGTCAACTCACCGCACTTTACAGCTTTTGGTGACTGGCTGCGTGAGCGCGGGCTGCCTGATGCCGGCGTGCTTGGCCCTCGAGCCCTGGGCTCGGCATGTGTAATGGCCCGTCGTGCCGTACGGACAGACCGCGGACAGCCATTTTCAAGGCGCCCTCGATGTCCAGCTACACGGGTGCCCTCTCGATTGGGAAGCAGTAGTGGACCACGATGTGCGGTTCGCAGCAGCTAGCATGGCCTCTGACCTCGCGCGTCTGCGGCGCACCAGAGCAGAAGCCATGGAACTCTTGAAGGAGCTTGGCAGGCGGCTTTGGCCTGTGTCGCAGTGCTTGCATGCTGTGCAGCATCCGGACGTGCATTCCGTCAATCCGCGTGTGCACCTTGCATTGTTTGCAGTGTGTGTCGTGCTCCTGGCCTGGCCGGACACGTCCTTTGTTCAAGGGCTGTTGCACGGCTTCCCGGCTGTCGGCTACCAGGAGCCTTGCGGGGTGTGGCAAAGCAAGCCCGCGCGTTTCTGCACCTTGCAGGATGCCCTGAGTGAGGGCAGACGTGATGCCGAAGCCATACTGTCCTCTCTGCGGCCGTCAGAAGACGACCAAGTTGTGTGGGAAGCTGGGGAGAAGGACGAGAAGGCAGGGTTCTGTCACCCGAGCGTGGGGTGGCAGGGGCTGACTGCTGGGCCGCTGTTTCGCGTGATTCGTCGCTTTGTTGTCACCCAGGCCAGCGGTAAGAAGCGTGTCATTGATGATGCTCTGGCTGGCAGGCAGAGCGAGTTCAGTAGTGATGCCAACAAGCTCCAGTTCTGCTCAGCTATTCAGCCGTGCCTTCATGCGCAAGCCCTTGCAGCAGAGTTGGTTCGCCAAGGAAGGAGTTGTTCCACGTGGCCTGATACCCTGGTCACAGCAGGGGAAGACCTGCCTGATGCATATCGCAAGATTCCAATGCACCCGGACCACGCCTGGGCATGTGTTGTGGCTTACCACGACTGTCAGGCTGGGGGCCCACGTTTTAGGCGATATAAGGGCATGCTGTTCGGGTTGCCGCTTGCAGTTTCCGCGTTCAATAGGCTCCCCATGTTTCTGCAGTGTGTGTGCAGGAGACTGCTCCGTGCATTGGTGTCAATGTATTTTGACGACTTGACACTGCAGGATTGGCGCAGCCTCGCCGCCGAGACACAGGGGCAAGTAGAAGATCTGTTTGAGTTATTCGGGTTCCCTTTCTCGACCGAAAAGCGGCAGGAGCCGGCGGCCACCGGAGACTTCCTCGGGCTCATGCATGATTTTTCTCAACTGCAGCAGGGCACCATCCGGGTCTGGGTGCGTGAGAGGTTAGTTGAAAAAATCGGAGATATCGTCCGTGAAGCCCAGGAAACCGACACCCTCAAGCCAGGGCTAGCCAGCAAGTTGTACGGGTGTGTTACCTTTCTCGATCAAGGTGTGTTTGGGCGGGTAGCCCGCGCCGGCCTCACTGCTATAAAGGACCGGCAGTATGCTTCTCGGGGAAATGCTCGGCTCACTGACGAGCTGCGTACGGCCTTTGACACCATCCAAGCTGTGCTTGACATGCGGCCTGAGCGTCTTGTCCGCGTTCTTCCCCAGTTGGGTAGAAGAGTCTTGGCGGCCAGTGATGCTGCCCAGGATGCATGCCGGATTGGATCCGGAGGGTTCCTTGTTGTTACTCCCAGCCAAGAAAGGCTAGGCGCAGTCGTCCCTGTTGATGATGCCGTGTTCCATCTCTGGGACGAGCAAGAAACGAAAATCGCCCAGTTAGAGCTGCTTATGGTGTTGCAAGGGCTCCTTACGTTCCCTGAAGAGTTTCAAGGTACCTCCGGGGTGTGGTATGTCGACAATATAGCAGCCTTGATGGCATTGGTCCGGGGCAGGAGCGATAGCCCAGAACTTGACCACATGGCACAAACCGTTCACATTCTCTTGTTCCAATTGCGGTGCTATCTCTATTTCGAGTGGGTGCCCAGCGGCAGCAACTGGGCCGATGGCATCTCGCGAGATGGCTTTGAGGACCGATGGTGGAGGCGCCACAGGTTCAAGGTTCACTCCAGTGCAGTTCCCGTCTTCCTTTGGCGGTTTCCTCTTGCAGTGCGCTCTGCTATTTTCAGCTTCTTGGCGTAGAACGCGCCTTGCTGGCAGCGGATCCCACCCAAGATGTGGATGAGTAATATCATTTGCTACACCCCAGAGCGAGTTAGGGGCGAGGTATGCTGCAGAAAGAGCCACTGTTTGCGTTCCCTGGTTATAGATTAGGGATAGTGCGTTGGGGTGACCAGCGCCAGCGGGCGCAGGTGTCGAAGTGCTTTGGGAGGTGTGTATCCCATGTGCCATGAGTGTTCGCTGAGTATACAGCGCGCCGCCGGGCGGCCCCTGTGTGTTCAGGGACCACCAACGCACTATGGGCGAGTAGCTCATGGAACGAGTGATTGCTGAGTTGCGAGCCTTAAGGAAACACTGAGCGTGAGTGCATAGAACGTGCTACCGTTTTGTGCTTCGGGCAGGCTAGGTGAACGGTGTTCGTTCTTGCGCTCCACCTCAGTCGTACTTCACCACCTAGAATAGCCATGCGTTGCGTGTTGTGGCTCAAGGCCAAAATGGTGTTCTGGTTTGTTGACCTCAATGTGTGAGGTGTACCCAGAGTTGCTGGGTGTATCTTTCATCCCACCGCCTTCGCGGCGGTTGTGGTAGAGGCACTGTGTGCCGCTTTGGCGTATGGGAGGTGTGTATCCCATGTGCCATGAGTGTTCGCTGAGTATACAGCGCGCCGCCGGGCGGCCCCTGTGTGTTCAGGGACCACCAACGCACTATGGGCGAGTAGCTCATGGAACGAGTGATTGCTGAGTTGCGAGCCTTAAGGAAACACTGAGCGTGAGTGCATAGAACGTTGCTGTCATTCCTTGGATTGTCCTACAACGGATTCTAGCCCTCTTTGGAACACCGCCATGTGACGTCACCCGGCACTTCATGAGGTCGGTCGGTCGACAGGAACGCCAAGCTGCCCGCATCTTGCTCCAGCGCCTATGATGCCCACTATTCCCGAGTTGAAGTGCATCTCGCACAGTACAACCTTTACAGCTATCGCGTGGTGCATTCATACAATTGATCTAGAGCATGTTGTCACGCTGGCATCGGTGTCTCGGCCCCCAGTGGGGCAGCTTGACAGGCTGCCCATGCGTGCTTACGGGCGTCTCTCTCATTGCTTGAATGATGCCAAGCATGGGCAGCATCATGGCGCATCAAACCGGCTGCCGGGTTCACTGGTGACGACAAATACGCTATGGCATAGTCTACGCCCAGCTCTGCATTGCATGGCCCTCGGAATGCCCAAAGGGTCCATCGATCTCCGAGGACTGGCCTTACCATACGTTCAGTGCCCTTGCGAGACCCGATTGGGAAGCGGGAAGCTGGGCGCGATAGGGCCTCGAATGCAGGGTAATCGAGGACCAGCTCTGCGGGGCCAGTTCGTACAGTGTCTGGATCTGGGAAGATAGGTACTACGATTACCATCCCGGGCGGCGGGATAACCGGCAACGGCCAAGCTCCGCGACTTGAGACGCAGACTATGCAGCTGCCACCAGCGTCATTGCTGCAAAAAGTTGAATCTGCGGGTGGCAGCGATCGTGCCCGCCTGCTAGGGCCCTGCGCCTGCATCGGACTTAGCTCAGCCATGTGACTCCACTACACGCTCGACATCTTTTCAACTGTGCAGCTGGGCTCATCATATGTGCCTTGCCCTTCCGTAAGGTTGTAGATACCTGGCCATGGCGGATTTATCAGAGAACACTCTCTTACGTGTCGCCACCTATGTCTCTGTTCAACCCCTCTCGCTGCTCTACTGCGCTCCGCCGAATGTCGCTACGCGGCAGCTATTGAGTGCTGTGGGCTCGCGAGAGCGCAAAACGGCCGGTCTTGCCTTTCGGCAACAGCTGACGGCATACCAACGGTCGGTAGCCGCATACCTGGATCGGTGTGTGTTTGTGTGTTGGCAAATAGAGCGCAGACTCCAACTATGGGTTCGGCTTGGCTTCCAAGTCGGCGCCACTATTATCCAAGTTGATCTCGAGGCATTGATGACGCTCGCCGCGGTCTCCCGCCATACCTGTCGAGCGGTCGTTGGACTATACGAGGGCACTGACTTTCTGCGTGCGTCGGCCATCCATGATGCAGTGGATGGTATACAGCCGTGGACCTTGGGTTGGCCTAACTTGCGCACTACGCCTTCTTTCAACTTGGAACCGATGCAAGCACACGCGCTTGCGGTCTCCGATACCTTATTGGATTGAGATGTGGAGGAGTTGCACTCTTGTGGTGCTCCTTCTCTATTTGCCCTTGCGAGACCCTGTGAGGGAAGCTGGGCACTGACATCCCAGGATACAGCGGCCTGTTTGTGACGGGCTGCTCTACGACACTGGCTCTCTGAATGAGTGATTCGCCCTTGCGAGACCCATTGGAAGGGAAGCTGGGCACATGGCAACTCACCTTTTGCTCTTGTGTTGCGAACTGCCACCAACTTGACAATTTTGATGATGGTGGCCATTGCGCGACCCATGTCTTACGGGGAGCAGGGCCAGTGATCCGAGGGCCAGTGTATATATCAGAGCTGAACGATTTCGCCGACCAAGTCTGTATGTCGCAGCTCCTGTTTCACCTAGCATTTTTGTACAGCTTATTCATTTCTTGTTAGTTCCTCTCTTTCTTACAGGGACCGAGTGCTGCAGCGTGTAGTCGACGAGGCCCGCATACGCCAAAAAAAAGCACGGGTATGCGATTGCAAGGCGCGGTGGAAAGCTGGCTCATCTTACTTCAGTGCTTGTTGGCCACTGTTTATACGCTTCCTCTGCTAAATCATTTCACAGCTCCTCATCCGTTACACATGCAAACCATGCTCCGGCAGACTGGATGGAGCAGTACGGCGCTTTCGAGAGTTGGGTGGACTGGCGAACGGCCTGGACTGCTTTCTTCCGATTGCTGGTGTCTCGAACCACCACACAGCCTTGCGGCAGCGGTTTTTTGTCACCAAACCACAGCTTTCAGGCCGTCACAGCCGCCGAGAGTGGACCCTGTGTCCTAAATGACGAGTATATGGATGCCGCCCACTGGAGCGTACTCTGCTTGAGACAACCACGCAATGCTGGGCATGGAGCGAGTCCGACATACGTCTTATCTCTTGACTTGAGGCCTCTTCCTTGCGGCTGCTGGTGTTTTTCTTGCTTTGAGTCACTGTGCGAGCCACACCAGATGGTCGGCTCTCAACGGGTCGGACCCATTTGGTGGATGAGGCACGCCACTGCACGACCCAAGTTTGCGTGGAGCGGAACCATTGTAAAGTGCAAGGCATGGATGCAAAGACAAGAGGCGACGGTTCAAGAGGCGAGGGTTCAAAGTGCAAGGAGCGAGTGCAAGGGGGCAAGAGCAGAGGGCCAGAGGCCGAATTTCACAGTTCTTGTGCTGTTTCACGGTTCCGCTCTTTTGACAGCTGTTTCAACAGTTTTGAGAGCCAGCTTTTTTGGTGAAATTTGCTGCAGGAACGTTTATGGCCGAGACGTGTGAACGTGGTTGGCTCAACTGCAAGTGTAAATCTTTGTATACATGGTCTTATGATTGATCTTGTGCACACACAAAATACATTCACATATGTATATATATGTTTCGCTTTCGGAGGCACAAGGTCCAAGTCGGACGTAGCCTATAGCATGCACTAATTACACGACTGCGAGGGCACCACAACCTGGAGCAGAAATCTCGTTCGAGTGTGCACTCAGGCAGGGCAACCGCACTGCAAACGGGCAGTTGGCGCAAGGGGATACAACCGGCAGACCTTCGGCCCAAAAGCCGTCCCCAAGCACTCAAAGACCCATTACAAAACTCAAACCCAAAAAAGACCCGGCCAGCAGGCAATAATCTTTGCTGCTACAGGCTCCCTTAATCGGAAACCGAAACAGAATTAATCCGCCATAAAGTGCGATGCGAAGCAGGCCTACAAAATGCAGGATCGTTCCTCAAGGGTATGAATTGAGGCCATCCCTGCACAGCTACATACCCTGGATGCCGAAACACCATCTTCGAGGTGATATAAGGACATCAGTACAGCACAGAGCTTGAGCCTTGTTCCTCATGGGGCAGAGAGGCAAACTACAAGCTTTATGCCCCGCATGGCGGATTCAAAAGGCCATGCCCTCCCAATCATGTAAACACCGTCGCACTAATGGTGTGAGCAGCCAGCTTCCTCATGAGAATGTTGAACGCATAACCAAGCGTCGAAGTCCGCAGGCTGCTGGGTCGTTGGCTGCCCTCTAGGCTCCGGTTGAACGCATAACCAAGCGTCGAAGTCCGCAGGCTGCTGGGTCGTTGGCTGCCCTCTAGGCCCCGGTTGAACGCATTACCAAGCGTCGAAGTCCGCAGGCTGCTGGGTCGTTGGCTGCCCTCTAGGCTCCGGTTGAACGCATAACTAAGCGTCAAAGTCCGCAGGCTGCTGGGTCGTTGGCTGCCCTCTAGGCTCCGGTTGAACGCATAACCAAGCGTCAAAGTCCGCAGGCTGCTGGGTCGTTGGCTGCCCTCTAGGCTCCGGTTGAACGCATAACCAAGCGTCAACGTCCGCAGGCTGCTGGGTCGTTGGCTGCCCTCTAGGCTCCGGTTGAACGCATAACCAAGCGTCGAAGTCCGCGGGCTGCTGGGTCGTTGGCTGCCCTCTAGGCTCCGGTTGACCGCATAACCAAGCGTCAAAGTCCCCAGGCTTCGGTTGAACGCATCAGCGAACGACAAACTGTGCGGGCCACCGGCTCCAAGACGAACCCCGTACCCCATAAGGCATGGAAGGGGGTTCTGGGGCTACAGTTTTCCTACCAGACCTCGCTGGTGAGGCGATCTGAGCCCTTATATATATGTTTATGTATATATATATATATATATATATATATATAGTTATCTGCTTATAGATACCAGCACACATGCAAGTGATCACAAACATACAATGGCAATGTAATGTTTCGATGCTGCCCGCAAGTTCACGAATTTGCAGGGCCCCATCGCGTTGGAAAATTGTAAATTTAACGCTTGAATGCAAACAACAAACTCAACTGGCATCTCATGTTAAGCGCTGCGCCGGAAGCCACAAAGTTTGTATGCCCTTCGGGAATCCAGAGATATTTCGCACAATTACATTCCAACGACTCCACGACCACGAATCTCACAACTGGTTGATTTTGTTCCACTACTGCGTTGGTTTTATCGATTCATCCACAAACCTTTGCGCCTACTTAGTACTATTGCCTCAAACGATCTAAAATCACCGGACATCCTGCTGAAACACACTTCTACGTTCAAGATAGTGCAAGCGGTAACGGAGCTTGGGTGTTGTGGTGTTTTCGTGCATGCTCGGCAACTGACGCCTTGATTTCACCCTGCCGGAAGGAGTTTCTAGGAACCGGCTCCTGGAACCAGGGTGTTTTTGACCATGACCCCAACTATCGGGTACATAGGCCATGACCCCAACTATTGGGTACATGGAACCCCTGGGGCCACGCGCAACCCTTCACAGGGATTAGCGTGGTCGAGTGTTGAAATGTGTGGGAAAGTTACTACTTTTCGGGGCTCTTAGGCGCCATTCGCAACCCTTCACAGGGATTGGCGTGGTCGCCCAAACGTGTGGGAAAGTTACAACTTTAGGCCGCCACCCTTCACAGGGATTGGCGTGGTCGAATGTACAAACGTGTGGGAAAGTTACTACTTTTCGGCGCTTTTTTTTTGCAAGCGTAGGGTCCGCGAGGGTCCCGTCTGCACCGACCGTTTCAGGTGCGCTTGTGTGGTTTACGGCTTGGTTTGTGAACTACAGAAACCCAAAAGTCTCTATTTCTGGCAACACTCGAGACTTGGCGGTACAAAGGAGTGTTGTCCATCCATACCATCGAATGAGAAGAGTGCTCCTGACGGATGTCGGCTGCTGTCGGGATAGCGAAGAAACTGTGATCGATTGAGGAATGCGGTGGGGCTGCATCTGACTGTAAGTGCACAATACGACGTGAAGCCTCCACTAAACAAGATTCCGCCCAATGTGCTTTGGGTCTGCCTACCCTATTAATGCCGCTGAGGGCATAAAAGTAGATTGGAATTCCAGTGACTCCGGATGTCGATATAAGTGACCAAGGAGATTGAGACGTACTTGCGAGTACTGCTGAGAAGGAGTAATGACACGCCGAGAAGAGAAAGCTAGTTCCGCGAGGTATTGGTTCGAACATGGAGCAGCAGAGGGGTTAATAACCCTGTGATAATAAGAAGACTTGATCTTGAAGATCCTCCGTAAACACTTGTAGTGAATCCAATTTGGTGAGTTGAGCTGGGGTAAGAAGGAGGCTGTCCATCGCATACATCAAAATAGACTGAACGACTGAGCGATACACCAAAAGCTTCCAATTGGGAGGAAGTTGTCCGTGTTTCATAAGTGGTGCTAGCTTCTTGGAGGCTTCCATGGCTCTGGAAATGCGAGTTGAAACATTCTTGTGATTAGTGGATCTAGGGTCCAAATAGACTCCAAAGTACTTAACTGCGTCCGAAAGTGGTACCTGCAAATCATCCACCGAGGAAAGGAGATAATTGGGATCGAAAAGGATACGATGAGTGGAGTTGACAGACAAGTGCTCACACTTGTCGTAATTGAGGTAGAGTCCTCGGCGGGCTCCTTCTTTCTGAACTAGATGGAGAAAGAGCTGTCCTTGGGAGAAGGAGTTAGATAGTTCTAGATCCCACAGTTTGGAGCCGAGGAGTAAAACACCGGAGATAGCGCCATGTTGGGCTGTGTATTGGCGCTCAACATCCATCTTCAAAAAGGTGAGTGAGCACGAACCCAAATAGGTACGGGGAGAGGGGGCGGGGCATCCCTGACGAAGCCCCCGGGTTTGCGTGCTCTTCTCCGAGCGCTGATTACTATCCCGAACTGTAAAAGTAGGATTGTGGTAGAGAGAGGAAATAGCATTCCGAAAGGCAGCGGGGACTCCCATATACTGCAGAGAAGCTTGAATGGCGGGGAAAGTGACTGAATCGAAGGCCTTGGCCCAATCTAAAAAGATGGCATGAAAGGCTTCTGTTTGGCGCTCAAGAACCTCCAAGAGACGGCGTAAAATATGTATAGGCTGAGTAACGGAGCGTCCAGAACGGAACCCAAACTGAGTATGGCGCACTCTGTGATCGAAGTGCACCGCCAAACGTTTCTGAAGGAGCGAGGCGTATAAGAGCGCCTAAGAGCGCCATTCGCAACCCTTCACAGGGATTGGCTTGGTCGAGTGCCCAAGCGTGCGGGAAAGTTACAATTTTAGGCCACCACGCACAACCCTTCACAGGGATTGGCGCGGTCGAATGTTGAAATGTGTGGGAAAGTTACTACTTTCAGGCGCCGCGCGGATACACGGCGCAACCCCTCACAAGGATTCGCATGGTCGAGTGCACGAATGTGTGGGAATGTGATTACTTTTGCGGTAGCTTTGCGGTGCTCGGGAGAGAAGTACATAGAGTGAAGTATAGAGTGAAGTGCATAGTACATAGAGTGAGTGAAGTACATCGAGTTACATGCATACTACATAGAGTGAAGTACATAGAGTCAAGTGCATAGTGCATAAAGTAAAGTGACGCTATGATTCTATGTACCTGTGTACCTGACATTTTTGTACTTGACTCTATGCACAGGACTGGACTAGACTCATATGACTCTATGTATACATGTATACTTGACTCTATGACTGTTTAAGGTTTAGGGTTTAGGGCTGAGGGTCTAATGCCTTGGGGTTTAGGGTTTATTGCTTAAGGGTTTAGGGTTTAAGGTTTAGGGTTTATAGGCATTGGTTACTGGACTAGACTAGTATGACTCTATGTACATGTATACTTGACTCTGTGATTCTTTAGGGTTTGGGGTTGAGGGCTTAAGGCTTAAGGTTTAGGGTTTATTGCTTAAGGGTTTAAGGCTTAAGGTTTAGGGTTTATAGGCATTGGGAAAGTTACTGCTTTTACAGTGCATTGGGGTGCTCGGGAGAGAAGTACATAGAGTGAAGTGCATCGAGTTACGTTCATAGTACATAGAGTGAAGTACACAGAGTCAAGTGCTTCGTCCACAGAGTGAAGATGTACTTGACGCTAGGACTCTCTGTGCCTGTGTACTTGACTTTTGTACTTGACTCTATGCACTGGACTGGACTAGACGAATATGACTCTATGTACATGTATACTTGACTCTATGACTCTGTAGGGCTTAGGGTTTCGGGCTGAGGGTTTACGGCTTAGGGTTTAAGGTTTATTGCTTAAGGGCTTAGGCCTTAAGGTTTAGGGTTTATAGGCATTGGTTCACCAATAGTAAACCAATACATCTCGAGATTTTCGTTTATTTCAATCATCCAATAAACTCTTGATGTTTGGGGCCCTTGAACCGGAAACCTGACCTTAGCCCAAAAAAGACACCTCCAGTACTAAAGTTTGTATAAATGATTCGATTCTAGATCCAATCTGGGGGACTATGCATCTATGCACTGGACTATACGACTCTATGTACTTGACTCTATGCACTGGGCTATGCACTTGACTCTATGCACTTCACTGTATGCGGTTGACTTCATGTACTTGAGCTCATGCACTGATTCGAGAGCTCTGACAACATCGAGTGAAGTACGCAGAGTGAAGTACATAGAGTGAAGTACATAAAGTCAGGTACATCGATCTCGGCATTATTGTGTACTTGATAACTATATGCACTTCACTCTATGACTCTGTGGCTCTATGCACTGGATTCTATGACTGTATCTATTTGGCTCTATCACGTTACGTAGTGCAAAACTCTTGGCAAATGATGCTTTCGGGCCACTTGTCTTTTAGTTTTTCTTCGCTTTTAACCCCTAAAGCGACTTCGTGTGGGCTTCTCCTTCTTTCGTGTTCGGGGAACTCTATGTTCGAATCCTGAGATCGGGAAACTCTATGTTCGAACTCCGGGTTCGGGGAATTCTATGTTCGAACCCTGGGTTCGGGGAAGTTCGAACCCTGGGTTCGGGGAACTCAATGTGTGAACCTTGGGTCCGGGGAACTCTATGTTCGAAACCCGGGTTCGGGCTCTGCGTCCCAGGGTTTGGTCTTTAGGGTTTAGGGCCTAGGGTTAGTTCCCCGAACCCAGGGTTCGAACATTGAGTTTCTCGAACCCAGGGTTCGAACAAAGAGTTCCCCGAACCCAAGGTTCGAACATAGAGTTCCCCGAACCCGGGGTTCGAACATGGAGTTCGAACCCCAGGTTGAACTTGAGTTCGCGAAGTTCGAACCCAGGGTTCAACCTTGAGTTGCGATGTTATGTTTGCCCCGCTTCGGGAACATTCCAACAACCTATGCTCCAAAACTTCGGTTGGCAACAAGGACGGCGTTTTCGCACAGACACCGAAAGATACACCAGTGTCGCAACCAACCAAGACAATTATCCGACAAGCGTCCAAACCCAAGACCGGAGACAAGCAGGTTTCCACGAAAGACTTTGTGTCGCTCGCGCCAGTCCGCGAGAGCACGAGGGACAGAGAGAGCGGCTCCTATGCGACGAGCGGAACAATTCTATCTCAGTCCTTTCGACGGGTGTCAGAAAAATGCGGGAGCTGGAAGAATGCGGGAAGAATGATGCGTTCTTTTTTTCGCCGTTTCGGGTTGGAGAACCAAGGAAAACAAAGTGAAATGTCGATCTTTTGAGATAACTACAAGTCAACCAACAATCTTCACCAGCCAAAAGGCTGGTCTGAGTCTGATGCAAACACGCAAAAAAGCAACAAAACCAGCTCACTTCTGCTTGCGCGAAATCTTGTTGTGGGTGCAGGCAATCCACGCTCAAGAGCGGAAGGCCCAACAACAATGAGCAACAACCCAAGATTTCCAGAGATCGTGTTCTGCGCCAGGTGCCGCTCACAACCCAGCAGATAACCGTCTGCCTGCTGCGACATGTCCCCGTGGAACGTACCAAACGAAAAGTTTCCCCTGAGCAATTTCCACGTCCAGAGAGTAAGAGGGCGCTGACCGCTTGCCAGGGTGCTTCATTTTTGCAAGAATACCGAAAGCAACTAACAACCACAATTCTTTGCTTGAGGCAAGAGCATCACGTTGCACGAGTGAATTTTGTTCAGCCACGTCGATTGGCAATCGTTTTGCTCCACAATAACCTCAGATAACAAGTGTTAAGGATCGACACGCAGATTTCAGAAGCCACAACTTAGCGATGCTGCAAACTGAATTCGCTCCGTTTAGAAAGAATTTGCCATCATGTTTCATTTTTTTTTGGTTTTTTTGGCCATCAAAACGACGACGTCTGCAGTGGGAGAAGAAGTTTTCAAGCATATTTCATTTTTTTTCGTTGTTGCCCCCTGAGGCGAATTCGTGTGGTTTCTTAATACTTCCCTAAAGTGAACTCGTGCAGCTTTCCTCGTTGTTGGTCGGAGAAAACGTTTCAATTTGACTTCTTTGTTTGCTGTTCTTTCTTTGCCGTTCAGGCATTCGTGTGGCCTCTCCTTCTTGTTTGTCAGAGATTCAGAGAAGACGTTACAGTTGCGAAATATTTCGTTTTGTTTTCCTATCATCTCAACGAGGATAAGAAGCAAGCATTATCAGCTCCATGCATCTTCAGCAACATCGTTTGTTAAAAGTGTGCTTCTGATGATACCGCATGTTTAAACAGCTTTTGTCGTGTCGATACTTCCAAGTACGTGTCTCATGGGGGTCGTATGATTAACAAGTTGAAGCGCCGTTTTCATCATCTGACAGCTGTGCAAATTTGGTTGGTGCTGCAGGCATAAAGCTTCGCGCCTCAGACGAGAAGTCGGCCAACAGATTGTGATATTGATACATGGAACGGGCAAACCATGACAATATATTTGTTGGATTGACGGGTTTGGTTTGTTAGCATCCATTTCTTCTTTTAACCTTCCGGACAAGGGCTAGGCAGGTGTAACATGTTCAATGCAATAGTGCATGTCGGGTTTCTTTGTGTCAAAGCCACCGTGGAAACACGCAAGCTGATGCTGTTGGCCTGGTGCGCTGCCAAGAGCCATTCGCTGTACTGCCGGCATGCAGACTGCAAGGTGCAGTGTGGCAGTGTCAGGGCGTCAGACCCGATTGCAGCTTGGAAAATTGAAAGATGTGAAAAACTTACACTATTTGCAGCATCATGGGATATGTTGTGGTGGAGTTGCAGCATCCTGACATGTTTGTGTCGATGTGGGTCATGCGAATCAGGATTGAACCTCCTCATCGTTTACAAAGATGTGTGCCTTCCCGCGTGACGCAGAAGCAACTGGTTGTACCAAAGCCGTATTCCAGAAGCTAGCTCGCAAATGGAAACCGTTCGGTCCAACAGGCACTCGTGTGTTAAACCAACTGAACATTTGCTGCTCGTGTGTTTGGATAGATTAGGATGGCTATTCTATTCTTGCGGGCAGTTTTCCATGATGACGGCGGGGGCCGCCGTTCACAGGCACAGCTTTGTTGCTTTGTCTTCGAAGGCATGCATATTGTGTCAGAAAGAGTCTTGCATCAAATCATTGAGCACTTCTTCGTTGCAGGCGTTGGGGTTGCTGTTGCCTTGGCTTCCTCGTTTGCTTAGCTGGCCTGAACTACTGGCGCGACCCTACTTTTGGGTTGCGTCGATATACGGACATGGCGGCTGTCTCAATCACAGTGATGCACCCCGGCTTTGAATCAACTGGCTTGTCGATGATGGCCACAGACGACGGGTGTAACGTCATAGAAGAGTTTCGGTCAAAGACTCAGGTACCACATGTGCGTGGCTTTGGGCATAGTCGGTGCCGGGATCAATGCCTCGCTGGCAGCTTTGTGGTGCCCACCCTTACGACCATTGATGGGAGACTTGGTTGCACTGGATGACACTGGATCAAAAACACGCGCACCCTCCGAAGGAGATGTTTCTCTCTTTCCAAGGAGCTGGGCCATCAGTGCCAGCCCTTGGCCCTGCAGGCCCGGCGGTGTTAGGATTTAGGGCCTTTAGGGTTTGGCGGTTCAGGGGTTAGGGCCTAAAGGGTTCAGGGTTCGCAGGTGTTTAGCCTTGCTGAAAGCTTCAACCTCAGCAGGCTATGCGCTGCTGACTTTCGCCTTTGTGGCAATGTACATGCGGGCAAGGCATCATGCTTCGCGCAAGGAGTTTCACATCAGTACCCCGTGGCATTTGGGTGTACATCTTCTCGGCAATCTTGGCAATCTTATGCTTTATCCTGGCTTACGACCGAACTGAGGGCCGTCGGAGAAACGGGATGTGTGCGGCCTGCAAGACTGCATTTCAGACTGAAGCCATGCAGTGTAAGAGGCGAGAAGTGATGTCTTCCGGTTGGACAAACTTGGCTCAAGTCTAAGCAGCAAGCGAGAGCGCGGTTGCTGACATGCTGCTAGAAGCCCAGCATGTTCTGCTTCGACTTTGGTTTCATGGTCGGCGCTTGCTTCTTGTCCACAGTGCCGACCTACAAGAGATGCAAACCACAAAGGTTCGTTCTGCCTACTCATGCCACGCCACATATGAGATCATGCAATTTCATGTCTGCGGTGATGGCACCCGCTCCCCTACGCGCCAATCTATCGTTTGAACACGAGCTGGTGTCATGTCATTTCGGGCTGGTGTGACTGTTTTCAGCTCCTGTTGTAGACGGCTGTCATCATGGTTGGAGCAGGCTCAAGCCGAAACCCCTCAGCCTCAGCCATAGGCCCGAAACCTTAGACCCCAAAGCCTGAAATCGTCCAGTGAGTCCAGTGTCAGCTGCCTTCTTAGGCCGAAGATGACTTGAGCACAGCCTGGTCAGATTCCTCCAAGAGGACGGCGTCAGGGATAGCTGGGGTGTAGCGTTCGGGCTTAGGGCCTAGGCTTAGGGGTTTAGAGCATGGCAGTTTCTTGAAAGTGCCAGAGGGGTCTGGCTCACTTGTTTTGAAGCTGCGAGGAGCTTCGTGACCTCGTTGGCAAGACATGGACTCCAGTGCTAAGCCCTCAGCCGAAGTTTACGCATCTGTACAGGTCCTTCGCCGACTCCGCCAGAGTGTAGCCTAGCCACCTGTGTGAGATTTTTTCTCTCTCTCTCTCTCTCTCTCTCTCTCTCTCTCTCTCTCTCTCTCTCTCTCTCTCTCTCTCATCTCTCTCTCTCTCTCTCTCTCTCTCTCACTCCTCTCTCGATATATAAACAGCATACCGTACCGTACTACTAAATCAACAATTAAACAAATTGATAAATAACTAGAAACATAAATATCCAAACATGTGTCTACACATATATATATATATAGATATGTATGTATATATATATATATATACATATATATATATATATATATATATGTATATATATATATATATATATATATATATATATATATATATTTACATATACACGCACACGTGTATGTACATATGTATATATGTATGTATGTCTATATATATATATAACTCTTCAGCTTCGCTAGGTTGGGCAAGTCAGTTCATACTACTGAAGGCGATCAGGACGATGTCGATTTTGGCTAGGATGTCCTGGGATTCGCTAGAAAGACTTGAGCCGGTGAGATATCGAAGTGCCCCAATCCATCTTGGTGTGCAGAACTTGGCACTCTGCTTTCGGAATCTCATCCAGAGAACTGTTCACCTCGCCATTTATGCTTTCGAAGGGAGCGTACTTGGCCTTCTAGAAGGCCCAGGCCTCGTTCGAGCCTCAGCCTGCGGCTGAGGCCACCAGGGTCTCGCCGGGCAAGGGAGGCCGTGCCTGGGAGCTGCCCGGCAAAGGTCGGGAGCCTTAAGCCTGCCTTCCGGTGTCTCACGGGGTTTCGGGTTTTAGGATTTTAGGGGTTTAGGGTTTAGGGTCCCATGGTTCCAAATTTCCAAATCTCCCTGTTGCTCTCCGAGGCTTTTCAACTTTGGAAGGCCAGAGTCGGAACGCTGCAGAGAACTCCTTTCCCGAGTTTCGGCACCTGCAGTCCTGCAGGTTCGGGGAAGGAGCATGCCTGCTTCCAAGGTTTCAGCATCACCAACCCCTCAAACCCGCAAAAAAGCACACACCAAACACCCCTCCAAGAAGCTAAGTTGGTGGAAGCGGCCCAAGACCGCCTTCTTGAGAACGTCGTTGCTGGCATCAACCAGGATCCGAGTCTCTCACTGTGGATCTGCTCTAAGACTCTTTTGGGGGAAGATGGGTTTGGAGTTTAGGGTTTAGGATCTACTCGGGACTTCGACACATGGGCTGTAGAAACCCGAGCTTGTGTTGCAGGACACCGCGCAAGGAAAGCGCATTCGCGAGCAGTGGACCTGTGCACAAGCCTCCAATCTTCAGGCCGGAAAGGGCATCGACTGATGTCGAGAGGGGCAGAGAGAGAGAGAGAGAGAGAGAGAGTCCAATGTTCAATCTACTTTCGCCATAAATCGGGGGGATTCAATCAATTTGCACACTCCTCCAAATGCCCCATAACAAATGGGGGGCCGATGCTATGCCCCGGTGAAGAAGAGAGAGAGAGAGAGAGAGAGAGAGAGAGAGAGAGAGAGAGAGAGAGAGAGAGAGAGAGAGAGAGAGAGAGAGAGAGAGAGAGAGAGAGAGAGAGAGAGAGAGAGAGAGGGAGAGAGAGCGAGAGAGGGAGAGCGAGAGAGGGAGAGCGAGAGAGGGAGAGCGAGAGAGGGAGAGCGAGAGAGGGAGAGCGAGAGAGGGAGAGGGAGAGGGAGAGGGAGAGGGAGAGGGGAGGGAGAGGGAGAGGGGAGGGAGAGGGGGAGGGGCAGTAAACGAGGTAGACTGAAGTGCTAGGTGAAAGAGGCTCTGCGAGCCCGGAACTTTCCGACACAGCTGCCGGGGCTGAGTGCTTCAGGCTGCGGCATGACAGCACATCATAGCGATATTAAGCTATATGTGCTGCGCAGTTCTCCACAGGACATGGTCGCAAAGCCACGAGAGATGCATGTGAAGCTTGACCCCTAGCATCAAGTGCTGATCACCGTGGTCACTGCTAGCAGCGGTAGACTTTACACGCTCGCCGAGGAATTTTGGCCGGAGAAGTGGCCTTGCACTTACTACTTGCAACGTTGTGTTTTCTGCACATCGTGACGAATCTTGCAGCCTGGTCATGCAAAGAAGGGCTCAAAGGCTTTTTCTACGGTTCTTTCACCAACTAGTTCACGTAGGATCTCAAGGATCAGAACGACCAGCTCAATATCTGTTCTGCGGAATCGCACGGCTTTCGACATGGGCAGTTAAAACTTGGGCCAGGTGTCAGGTACTTCACGATGACGAGATTCTCGCAGAGCTCGTCGTCTTGCGCATAGCCTGACTCGACCGGGAGTCGAGAGAGTCGACTCCCGGGCGGTTGAATCCCAGCTGCTTTTGTCAGCCCTCCGAAATCCATGTCAGGTCGATTGCGCAATCAACTCCATCGTGGATTCCTTCTTAGACTCAGCTATAGAGTTGCTTGAAGCTCACGAAGGCGACGTGAGAGCTTGGGGGCCTCGGATCAGAGCTTCTCTGGTGATTTTTGCTTGGAAGGCTGGGCGCTGAAGAGGCGGCTCTCGCATCGCAAAGGGGGGGAATTCTGAGTTAGTTGCCTTCCCTGTGCAGTACTGGCAGTGGGAAATCTACCCACCGACCGGCATGGCGCTCAGGAACTTGTCACTCTCTACTGTTCTTGCGTCCTCTCGGCCTCAGGTGGGCTTGGGTAATCCACTGGTGGCTGGTGGCTGGGCCAGGACCTCAGCTGCAAAGTACTGTCCAAAGATGTTCTTCGAGTCTCTTTTCTGCCCGCCTACTTGAAGCAGTGCATCACCAAGAGGAGGGCATGGTCGCGGCAGTGACATGTCTTGCAGAGTTGTGTCAGGCTGCAGTCAGCAGCTCGACGTTTCAGCCGAACAGCTTGCGCCCCAGCTGAACCCTGCACGATCTTGCACGTGGTGGACATGGGCAATCTTTGGTGTGGCGGGTGTCGCGCTCGTGAAGCAAAATAGCGGCCCTGGATGGATGCCCCAGCCGTCGGCTTTGTCAACCCCACCATGTTCAGTTCCCGCAGCCCCGCATCGGGATGGCTCATTCCGACCGTCAGGTTTTGGGTCTGCGGAAGGCATCGTTGCGAGTTCCTCATGTTCGTACAGGACGTGACAACCCGACAAGGAATCACGCTGAAACTCCACGCTGCTCGTCCATCGAATGAAGGGAACATGGACCTTTGGGCTGCCTGGGCCTAGTGACCAGGCGGTCCAACTGCATAACTGTACCTGCGCCGACCGCAAAGCCATACATACTCACCAGCACATGTATCATGTGTATAAAAGGGAGGGAAACAGATATAGAGATACAGCTATAGCTATGTGGACAGGTTCTGTAGATCGGTGAGTGTTTGGGGCCCCTGTGATCTCTGCTCGCTCTTCCTAACAACTCGTACCAGTGACACCTGACCTGGCCGCATCGTCTTCGGTGGGAATCTCTTGACATTCGACTCTTTTGTTCGACACAGAGGAACTCTCTTTCGGGTAGTTTCACGGACATGAAAGCTGTCTTGATTTCCCTTGCGAAGCATTCTTGTATGTACCTGCAGTATGAAGAGGTGACACAGAGTCGGCTAGACACACGGACCAAGGAGTCTAGCCCTTGTGCAAGTTCTCAGGTGTCAAACCTCTGTGCGCAATGAAGGTGACTGCTGGGATTTTTTGCACCAGCAACCGACCAATCAATTGGGAGAAGTTTGAGGAAGAGCATGTGTGTTAGGACCCACTCTGACGGAGGCACGTAGCGGTACTGACGTGCAAATCGTTCGTCATACGTGGGTATAGGGGCGAAAGACTAATCGAACCATCTAGTAGCTGGTTCCCTCCGAAGTTTCCCTCAGGATAGCTAGAGTTGAACAGTTTTATCAGGTAAAGCGAATGATTAGAGGAATCGGGGACGCGTTGTCTTCGACCTATTCTCAAACTTTAAATAGGTAAGATCCACAGTGGTTACTTGATTGAACTTCTGGGATAAATGAAAACTTTAAGTGGGCCGTTTTTGGTAAGCAGAACTGGCTCGGGCTAAGGTGCTTAATTGCACGCTCATCAGATGCCACAAAGGGTGTTGGTTCATTTTGACAGCAGGACGGTGGTCATGGAAGTCGAAATCCGCTAAGGAGTGTGTAACAACTCACCTGCCGAATGGACTAGCCCCGAAAATGGATGGCGCTCAAGCGGGCGACCGATGCCCGACCACTGGTGCAATTCTCACCGGTGAGTAGGAGGGCGCAGAGGTTGTGGTGCAGCTTCTGGCGCAAGGCTGAGCGAAACAGCCTCTGGTGCAGATCTTGGTGGTAGTAGCAAATATTCAAACGAGAACTTTGAAGGCTGAAGTGGAGAAGGGCTCCATGTGAACAGCAATTGGACACGGGTTAGTCGATCCTAAGAGAGAGGGATGTTCCGCATATGTAAGCATTGCTTCGCTCCTCGAAAGGGAACGGGGTTAACCTCGCAGGGAGATGGTTCTGAGCTATAGCTGTAGGTACTAGCTACGGATTCGCCCATCGCGGGGTGGAGCCTGCGTGCCAGTCCTTTGGAATCTTCGCCAGTTCAGATCAGTTTTGTCGGGGAGCACGGGCGTTCTGGGATGTTGTTTCGTAGGGCGATGCTTAAGCCGCAGGGATCCAACATGTTGCCCTGCCTCAAAAAATTTTCCCTCGTTGGGGGACTGCCACGCTCAGAAAGAGATCAAGATGTTCTGCCCCCGAAAACGAGTCGCCTTTGCACACTCAGAAAGCAACAACGCCGTGAATGCGATCCCGTGTTTGGGTTAGGGCAGTCTGTGAAGACTGGTTTGTTTGTTTTTGGGGCACCCTGGGATCGGTTTGTTGGGACACTGACACATCTCCCTTTAATGAAAGTCCATCCCCAACAAACCTGTATGTCACTAAACTGGCAGACCCTATGTATTCTTGAATACTAGCTTGCCAAATTTTGGGTTTCTGCTTAGCCTTTGGGTAGGGCGAGCTTTGCAGCTGCTCTTTCTTGAGAAGGCATGAGAAACTTCCTTTCTGTTGCACATGGGGGTACCACTACCTACCTTCAGGGGGGAGGTAACGGACCCTTCGATACTGGTGTTTATGTCGAATCTAGCTCCAGGAAACAGGCTTCTTTTGGACTTGTTGATATCAGTATTTTTCGTTTAGGGTTTGGAAACGCTTCATTGTAAGCTTTAGTTTTGGACATGCCAGTCGCGTTTGCGGCCTGGCGAGGTTCTCGGCCGGCAAGAAGCTCAGAGGTCACTCATATTCTTAGCTTGCTCCTCCATGAGAATGTGGCTTTCGGAAATCCAGTTCCCACTCATTGTTGCAGTACTTTCTTAGCAAGCATTTCTGACATGGAGATCGTTTCCGATGCCTCTGACGCTGGCGAACTGATTCCTTGGAATTTGGGGCGAAAATCCATGTGGAGACAATGTTAAGAAAACGAGTACGCAGTTTCTTAATCTATTGTTGGCTGGATTTGACCCCGCCCCATCCCCCAGGTCCAAATCCATGTGGAGAAGGGTGCTAAGAAAATGAGTACTCGTTTTCTTAACACTGTCTCCACATGGATTTGGGCCCTCCCAGACCCCAATGCTCCAAATCCACGTTGAAAGGGTGCTAAGAAAATGAGCACTCGGTTTCTTAACATTGTCTCCACATGGATTTGGGCCCGCCCAGACCCCAATGCTCCAAATCGATGTGGACAAAGGTGCTAAAAGAGTGGGGCGTCAGGCAACCAACAATCGATGGAAGATACATGTATGCCACTACTTGAGGAAGTCAGTCCTCATTTCCCCCATCAGAGCCCCGGACACGGACACAGTTAAGAAAACAGGGTCCGAACGTCAGAGGGCACTCATTTTCTTAGTTAGAAGGGGCATGTATCTGGAAAATCCAGAGCACTGGTTTTCTTAGCGAGTGTTTTCTTAAACAGAGCCGGCACTGTAGACTGAAAGTAGCATTGGCTAACATACCGAATGTACCACACATGTCACACGAAACAGGGTTTGACATAGGATTGTGAATCTAGCGAAGCAACCCTTTGTATGACATGACATGACATGACATGACATGATACGGTATAATATGACATGCGATGGTAAGATATGCAAAGATATGATATGTCAGGGCAGGACATTTGATGTGTTGATGTGATTTGGCATGGCATGACATGGTATGATCTGATTTGATATGATATGATGTTATATAGTATGAGATGACGAGATTTCCTATGAGATGATATGATATGATTCGCAAAGAAATGATGTGTCACGACATGACATGACGTGTGACACCCCCAGAAAGCCAGCGAAAGTAGGCATGTGCAAATATGACCATCAACAATTGCAACATCAAGCCTAGCAGGTTGAAGAAACAACCATGACCATGGAGAGCTGTAACATCAAGAATAGCAGAGTGAAGGAGCATGGCAGCATCAACATGAGGAAAGTCACTGCCCACCATCTTCAATAAGAGAACGTCATTACTCCCCCCTTCGATCGCCCCATCACCTGTAAGAACAAACGTGGGCGCAGATATCCCCCGTCGTGCACACACTACATATGCTATACCTATATATATATATATATATATATATATATATACATTCGTACGCACTTATCATGTATATATATATATACACATGCACATACAGAAAGCGTGTATTCCGACGTACTCTCCACACACACACATATATATGGACACACCCCCCACCATGACCTACCTCGGCCTCTTTTCCATTGTAAATACCGTCAAAACCTTCTCTTGGCAGGGATTCGCGTTTGGCATACGATTCGTGTTTTGCGTAATTTTCGGGGATGATACCTTCTCTATCATGGCTGATGTGAAGTCATGTCTCTTTCCAACGTCGTGCCTACTCATGTCCGCTTTCAAATTCATATGCCTGTATTCATAAGCAAGAAACATTAAAAGAAACCATACGATACGACGGCGGAAACCAAAAAACCAAAAATCCAAAAATCCAAAGCCTTTCTGAGGGGCCCGAAACTTTTGGATTTTTTGGTTTTCCTAGGTCTTTTTTGTTTTTTTGGGCTTTGCCTTGGCGAAACCATGGCTTTTTTTGGATTTTCGGTGGAAAACCAAAAAACACAAGGTTTTTTTGGTTTTTCTGCTGTGTCTCTCGTGAAAAACCAAAAAACACCTGTGTTTTTTTGGATTTCTGCTGGAAAACTAAAAAAACTTTGGATTTTTTTGGATTTCTGCTGGAAAACAAAAAAAAACTTTGATTTTTTTGGTTTTCTGTTGGAAAACCAAAAAAACCGTAGGAAAACCAAAAAATCCAAAAGTTTCGACCCCCCTGACAAAGGTTTTGGATTTTTGGTTTTTTGGATTTTTGGTTCTCGGAGTTTTAGAGCCAATACAGCGCGCAGCATGCTTGATCGGAAATGGTTTCGTTGTTTACGCGCAGTAGTCTTCAGATTTGCATTAGGCATTAGTGTTAGTATTAGTATCTGCGTTCTAGCGTGTTGATTAGTGTTACTGTTAGTGTTGGTGTCAGTGTCAATGTCAATTCCAATGTCAGCGTTAGTATTAGTCTGAATATAAGTCTATACAATAGGTGTACTAATGGTAGTGCTAATGTCTAGTGTGAGTTTTAGTATTCGCATTAGTCTTGGTCTTAGTCTCTGCCTTATTCTTAGCGTTAATATTAACCAGTGTATAGTCTCATATCAGTATATTCTGTATTTGTAAGTCTATGGTAACATTGGAATAGTAGTATACGAGTATATTATTTATTGGTATGTGAAAATACAGATTCTTTGGTACATTGATGTGTCTGTTTTTTGTATTCGGTTTGAACGTGATTATTAGTATTCGTAGGAGCATTAATATTGGTATCAATAGCAGTATCGCTGTTCATACTATGCATAATCGTATTAGCTGGAGTATCAAGTGGTGATACTGCTATTCATGTTAGTGTAGGTTTATTTAATGTGAATATAAATACTGAGAATAATTAATAAGACTATGCGCATTAATCTGCGGAGGAACTGTATCACTTATGTGCATATTACTATTAATGTTAGCATTTGCGTGTATATTGGTAACAAATAAATACTAAAATTACTATCAATATGGGTATGTTTTTTAATATTCGTAGGAACACTAGTATTCATATTAGTATCGGTATTACTGAAAGTACCCGTCTTCGTAAAAGTATTTGTAATCATACTAATTCATATCAGTACGAGTATTAAGATGAATTATGATGCGCATATGAATACTTTCGAAGGAAATGCTGACCTTAATACGAATACCCATAGTAATGTCCTATTATGTATAATCGCAGTAGCCTGAGTATTGGTATGAATATTCGGACAAGTATTAGTATTCCAAACAACTAGTACTATTAGTATTCATATTGAGAACAGTTAATAAGAATATGCGTATTAGTATCCCCAGGAGTGTTAATATTCCCATCAGCACTACTATTCGAATTAGTAGTGTAATTTTTAATACTAGTATTAACCATTAAGCCTATTATGTTATGAACAGTAATATCCTTATTCGTAGGAATAGAAATCTTAGTATCAGTATTAGTATTCGCACTAGTAATAGCTATTATACACATTGGCGCATGAGTAACCTAAGAGCTTCACACAGAATAAACATGTGTGCACATGTAACCCTCATTACGATCCTAGGTAGGATGCACACATCGTTCTGTTTTGGTCCCGTCTTTGGGTTATGCCTATGAGTACATGAACAAAATTAAAAACAGACAATGACAAACACAAAGTTACCCGGCGCATCTAACGATCTTACGTAGGATGCAGACACTGTTCTGTCTTGGTCCTGTCTTCGGGTTATGCCTATGGTCATTATATGACCAGAGTTATGAATATCCGGAACATTTAGGCAGTATCCTATTAAACAATTGCAGGCATTGAAGCTTGCCCAAATCCGCCAACGGCGATGTCGCGCCGTCGTAGGTCATTACAGTGTATTCAGCTATTGATTATACACGATATATGTTTCCATTGTTTATGTATGAGTGTATTTTATCCTAATGGTTTCCTCAAATCCTTACATGTTCTACTACCCATTGCTAGCCGAAGCACCTCGCGGTAGGTCTTGGTGGGAGGTGTGAGCATATATATATATATATACACATAATTATGTATGTACACACACAAGAATATATATGTATATATATATATATATACATAGACACACACTCACATACATATCCACTAGAACACAAATACAGATCCACAGTCGGTAGCAGATGCAGATACAGATACGTTTGCAGAGATACAGATACACTCATACGTACACACATATACATACAGAGGCAGGCACATCTAGATCCATGCCGACGCGGCCAGAAGTATCAAACTCGCAAGTAGTTGAACTCGCGCATGGATCCGTTTTGTCAACTACTCCTGTGCATTTGATCCGATCAAAGGGTTCTCGGACGTTTGCGAGTGGCTGAGACGAATACACGCTGACCCTTCGGCACCCGGAGGGTTTTCGGGGTTTAGGGGTTAGGGCTTAAAGGGCTTACAGGGCTTAAAGGAGGTCTTAGAGGTTGGGCAGTACTGTTTTGGTGCACAGTTCGGGAGGACTCAGAGTCGCTAGTATAAAAGAGGGCCGCCTCAAGATCATGCGATCTCGACGCAGTGATTCAACTCCCCAAGTTTGAAACGGATTTCTGCTTCCTTCGCCTGAATCTGGGCGGTTGTTCTGCTCTTCGGCCCCCGAAGCCATCCTTCGAATCCCCCACGTCAAGTCTCGGATTGCTACCTCCAATTCTGACGATTTTGGTTTTCAGCCATCGGTTCGATTTTGTTTGATTTTCTCGGGTTCCGGCCGGATTGATGGCTTCTCTGCAGCTCGAGTTTCAAATGAAAGTCAGAAGTTCTTATACCATATTATATACCATACTACAAGTACAGCAGTCTGGCTTGGGGCATGTTGATTTGGGGTTTGTGCTGCATGCTTGCGATCTAAAATGAACAGGAGGTTGTGCAAGGGCCCTAGCCGGCTTTGGGTACACACTGCACAGACACGGTTGTTAGGAGTTTGGGTTTGGGGCTAGTTCTTGTTAGATTATGTTGTATAATACTATGCTATATCATAGTTTGTTTTGCTATTTTACTATGTTTTGCTATATTATACTATATGTTTTTTTGTATTGTACTATTTTATACTTTTTACATTGTGTTGTACCAGCTCTTCCAGGTTTGAGTTGAACGCTTGTGTTTGTCTTTCGACAGATAGCAGGCTAGTGTCTGTGCACGATGTGGGCAGCGGCGGGGGTACAGGTCCAGAGTTGGTTCGGGGTCGCCTTGCGGCTGGGTTTAGGGCCCAGGGGTTGAGGCTTCGGGTGGGATGACCACAAAGCTGCATACACTACTAACTACTACCCGCTTGCGCGCCTGCGCGGCAGAGTTTTCATGTCTCATTTTGTGCATTGTGCCTTGAACTTCGTCAAGCTCAACCTGCTGTACTGTTCGTGTAGGTGACGAGGAAATGCGTCACGCAAAGCTGGAGCTTTCACATTGTACATGTGAATGACTCAAGGTCTTGAATCCCCAAGCACACAGCAGTGGCCCAAGCTCCATCAGCGAATGTGACTCGTGTTTGCATCTAGTGTATGCTGTCAGCTTGGAGTACTCTGGCTCGTAGGCAGCCTGATGTGCCGACTGTGTATCGGCAGCGGACCATGCACAACAGCATGACGAGAAGCAGGACCAGACCCTCGAATTATAGAGCTTCTTACGGTATAATCGGTCTGGGACTTGCAGCTAGGCCTCATTTTTTCATATGCTCCTTGTACTTTCCTTTCTCTTCCTCTGAACTTCTGCATTTGCTCGGATTCGTGTTGAGGATTTCCGAGGCTGCTCTCTTGCCGGAACCAATCAATGCATGCAGTTAAGCCTGGCCCCAGTCCGTGCGCTTTGGAGCGTCCTGTCCTCGGTACCGGTAAGGGGTATGCCTGGACTTATCATCGCCGTAGATTCCAACATGGCTCTGTCTGTTCTTGGCGAAGCTTCGTCGCCGTTTGCACGTGGATTAAGAGCGTTTTTCGGGAGGAGCTCGGGCGAGATTGACTCTTCAACAGAAAGAGATAATAATGTCTCCCTGGCAAGTTTTCCGCGTAATGCTCCAAGCAGGCGGATGTATTGGCTGACCCAGTGTGCCAGGGTCGTTCGACTTTGAAGCATTTCAGAAGTCCGAAGCCGTTGGACCCCTTCATGGAGCGCCTGGGCTGGAGATGTATCAGCTGCGTCGCATCCCTCCAGCGTGTCGTTCTTCATGAGATTTTGCAGTTACTGCTCGATTATCTTCTGTGCCCTGCAAGCCTTGCATTGCCTCCATCTTTCCTGAAGCTTTGCTTGAGCAGCCGGTCTCGCGAAGGCAGGGGTATAGGTTTAGCCGCAAAGATGGAGGTGGAGGTTGGATTTTCCAGCGATTCTATTGCATCCTGGGGGGATGTCTTCTGCCTGGAGACAACAGGCTGCTGTTCTTTTGCTTTACTCGCCCCTTCTTTGGGGAAATCGAGCCACAAGTCGAGAGCTGCTCGGGGGCTCCCTGTGAATCCTGGGGGGCGCATCATTGAGGGCTCCTCTGGGCTCGAAAGCCCAGGCAAAGGCAAGGGCCCCCCCCCCCCCAGATCATGCTCATGATGCTGGCCAACGTTGCTGGAACCAGGTCAGCGAAGATGCACGGAACCATGGAACCACGGCGGGGGGGGCGGGGGGGGAGGGGGGCGAATTCAGGGGCTGACGCTGCTAAACCATCGAGTGAGTCGCAGCCACGGAAGAACAGCCAGGGTTTCAGGGCTGCCACTCTCTTGTCTTGAGTGCCCATCCCGACGTGGGTGTCTGCCTCCAGTCCGGCACCCAGCTAGCGCCCTGCGTGTGTTGACAACAGTGAGTCCTTAAGCCTTCGAACCCTCCCCCACACGTGCTGACAAAAAAAAATCGGCACATCTCCCAGAGCCTGAGCGCTGCGCCCGCAGCAGTATTCGGAGCACCCTTGCCAGCGAGAAGCTGCCAGGGTTGGCGGATGTTTGCAGCCCCGTCTACCAGTCTGCCTCTGCCAACGTGCGGTCTGAGGCGATTGCATGCTTTCACCGAATCTCAGCGGCCTGCACGCCGGCTGACACGAAAGCAAAGGCTGGCAAGTCGTCTGGTGCTGAAACCTTTTGCCCAAGACGTTGCACTGTTGAACTTGCTGCCGGCTGCCTGCAGTGACCCGTTTGCACCGAAGTGGAGCTTGCCCATGATGGCTTCGAACTTTCCCGAGTATTGGCAGAGTGCTCGGATTTGTGTGCATGGTTGCATGAGTCATTTGCTCATTTTCTATGCACATGTCTATGCCTATGCAAGCACGAATTTCTTTCTGACTCAGGAACAGTATCGCTCCTCCACCAAAACCTGAGCCAGTTGCAGTCAGCACGCCAGGCCGCTGACGAGAGAACAGAACATGCTGTAAGCTAGCATAAGCTAGCGCAGGGGAAATGTGAGGTTGGCACGTTCAGAAGTTGAAGTGTCAGACCTTCTTTGCATCTTTGTTAGTTAGAAGTTGTTTTCTGTTGGTTGTATGATCCGGGACTGATGCAATGCTTGGTTACAATTTTGGAAGCAGGTTAGGAAGGACCCTCATATTGAGTTGCCGGGCAACGTGAGACCGCCTTGCTAAACGCATTGTGTGCTATGCAGTCTCCTGCATTTCCCTTTACGTTGGACCAACTTGTGTGCTGTTCGCATACGTCGGAGGCGGTGGCGCACACAGGGCTTCGTTAAGCGAAGAGTGGGGGGAAGATGAGGCAAGGATTCGCGGGCACGATTTTCTTTTCTGTGCTTGCAAAGAGCAACAGCTGAAAGGTCATTCCCCCAGGGTACAACTGGCTTCAGCGCAAGGCAGGGCTCGCATTGCATGATTGCCATAGCACGAGCAGAGTGATGTAGCCGCGCCAGAATTGCGTGATGCACACTGGCCAGACACGCGATGGACAGACAGTCTTCCCCTACTCATTGGCATCGCACAAAGCATTCTTCGAGTGGTCCGCTCAGTGTGATTCACCATGACGCGTCAGCAGCGAAACTGGTCTAGACAGAATTGGAACAAACAGAGTGGCGACGAGTACGGGCTGCCCTAGAAACAAAACGAAGAGTGTCACGCAACCAGTTCCAGTGTGTTCTCTGTAAAGGTTCATGTCGTTTCAGAGCACGGGCACAGCTTTTCACTCAGTGAAACGGTTCCAGCTCTTCTCGGGCCATTGTTTGATTTCTCAATGTCTACAGCACCATGGTTTGGCATGTTCATTTTTCTGCCTAGCGTGTGCTCTGCAAGCTGGCCCGTGTCGTTGTTCTAGACAGCAGGCAAGATGAGAATGCAACCTGCTGAGTTGTCGTGCTGTTGTCATTGTCACTGCTGCTGACAGTGTTTATACTCTTGCTGAGCTCTTAGTAAGTAGCCGTCGCCGTCATCGTCGCCGTGGTGGTGCTGGTGGTGGTAGAATTAGAAGTAGAAGAAGTAGAAGTAGGAGTAGGTGTAGGAGTAGAGGGGGAGGAGTAGGAGCAGTAACAGTAGTGGTAGCAGTGGCAGTGGCAGTAGCAGCAGCAGTAGCAGCAGCAGTAGCAGCAGCAGCAGTAGCAGCAGCAGCAGCAGTAGCAGTAGCAGTAGCAGTAGCAGTAGCAGTACCTGTAGCAGTAGGAGTAGGAGTAGTAGCATGAGTAGTAGTAGTAGTAGTAGCAGTAGCAGTAGCAGTAGCAGTAGCAGTTGTAGTAGTAGAAGTAGTAGCCATGCGCGCCTTCTGGCGCCTGGTGTTTTCCTTGGTTTTCAAGCGTTTCGGGGAGGTTTTGGGTGGGTGGGTGGGGGGGGTTAATAACGACATGGTCGACCGCAATGGTCTTCTTGACCATTGAAACTCTGGCAGTGCCGGTACTTTGGAGCGTTTGACGGAGGCTTTTGTTCGACTGGGCATGGTGGGGGTGTCAATCACGACATGCTTCACCACAATCTTTGCCGGTTTCGCAATCCACACGGTGTGGCTCGATTTTCGTGTGTTCTCGAAGGATTTTCTTCCACTGGTGCGGGGGGGTCGTGAGGGCGGGGGGGCCCGCACAGTGGATCGATTTTCGTGTGTTGGCAGTAGCAGTGGCAGTAGCAGTAGCACTAGTCACTAGCAGTAGCAGTACACTAATAGTGCAGCAGCGGCAGTAGCAGTCGCGCTAGCACTGGCAGTAGCAATACCAGTACCAGTACCAGTACCAGTGGCACTAATAGTAGCACTACTACAGGTCTACTACAAATAAAGCTGCCTTGAACAAAAGTGCCAGCAACAGCGGAAGACGTGAACTGCTGCAATGAAGGCACGAGTCGTTCTGCAGCAGTGTAGTAGGCCTAGCAGTAGTAGCACTACTGGCCGTAGTCCTCACTCCTACTAGTGGCTTCTAATAACATGCACGTCGTTGTCATTCTCAACATCATCATCATCATCATCATCATCAGTAGCATCACTAGCATCATCATCGTCATCCAAAAGTGTAATTATTAGTAAATCAAAGTAGTTATTTGAAAACGTAACTGAACTGCAATTTTCACAAAACCCTGTAAACACCGGTACTTTTGACCCTCTAACACCTTCAAACTACCAGGCGCCAGGAGGCGCGCAAGCCAAGTAGTAGAGTGGTAGTAGTAGTAGAAGTAGTAGTAGTAGTAGTAGTAGTAGTAGTAGTAGTAGTAGTAGTAGTAGTAGTAGTAGTAGTAGTAGTAGTAGTAGTAGTAGTATCGTTGTGGCAGTAGCAGTAGCAGCAGCGGCAACAGAAGCAGCAGTCACACCAAGCCTGCCACAAGGTCTTACAACGATCCTGCTCTACGGGCCAAGGCCACAGAGGTCGTCAAGTGCTCAGATTTTTCGGATGTGTTGTATAGTCAGACTATGAAGATGCATTGAGATGGTTGAATTGGTTTAAGATTTTCCAAGATAGCTTAAGATATGTTAAGATTTGATTCGCCCATGGTGTTCTTCTCATCACGGGTTTCGGGTGGAAGGCTGCAGTCGTGAAATGGATTCTCGTGTAGGGGTCGCGTATCCTTTTTGTCTTTTTTTGTGTCAAAATGTCTTTTTTATGTCTCAGTTGACGTCTCGGCTTACACATTCCAATGTCTCGGCCATGTCTCGGCCATGTCACGGCCATGGTGAGGCGTCTACGACACAGGACATCTGTTCAGGCCTAGGCCAAATTAGAAACCCGCTCACGCATGGCATTGTCTCGGCCATGTCACGGTATGTCTCAGTTGACGTCTCGGCTTACACATTCCAATGTCTCGGCCATGTCACGGCCATGGTGAGGCGTCTACGACACAGGACATCTGTTCAGGCCTAGGCCAAATTAGAAACCCGCTCAAACCCTAAACCCTAAACCGTAAAGCTTCAACTCTAAAACCTTAAACCCTCCTAAGCCGTTAACCCTAATCCCTAAACCCTGGCGAACCCCGAAAAAGGGTCTCGGCCGGGTCTCGGCGGAGTCTCGGCCAAGCGTAAATCCTGAACCCTAAGCCCTATCCTAAACCCTTAACCCTAAACCCCTAAACGTTACAACCAAGTCCTTAACCCTAAACCACAACCCTAAACCCTAAACCCTACCCTAAACCCTAAACCCTAAACCCTAAACCCTAAACCAGAACCTTAAACCCTAAACTCCCAAACCCTAACCCTAAACCCTAGAGCACAACCCAAAACCCTAAACCCTAAACCCTCGTAAGCCCTTAACCCTAATCCCTAAACCCTGGCGAACCCTAAATCCGGGTCTCGGCCGGGTCACGGCCGAGTCTCGGCCAAGCGTAAATCCTGAACCCTAAGCCCTATGTCCTAAACCCTTAACCCTAAACCCCTAAACCTTACAACCAAGTCCTTAACCCTAAACCAGAACCCTAAACCCTAAACCTTAGACCCAAAGCCCAAACCCTAAACCACAACCCTAAACCCTAAACCTTACACCCAAACCCTAAACCCTAAACCGTAAAACTTCAACTCTAAAACCTTAAACCCTCCTAAGCCGTTAACCCTAATCCCTAAACCCTGGCGAACCCCGAAAAAGGGTCTCGGCCGGGTCTCGGCGGAGTCTCGGCCAAGCGTAAATCCTGAACCCTAAGCCCTATCCTAAACCCTTAACCCTAAACCCCTAAACGTTACAACCAAGTCCTTAACCCTAAACCACAACCCTAAACCCTAAACCCTACAACCAAACCCTAAACCCTAAACCAGAACCTTAAACCCTAAACCGTACTCCCAAACCCTAACCCTAAACCCTAGAGCACAACCCAAAACCCTAAACCCTAAACCCTCGTAAGCCCTTAACCCTAATCCCTAAACCCTGACGAACCCTAAATCCGGGTCTCGGCCGGGTCTCGGCGGAGTCTCGGCCAAGCGTAAATCCTGAACCCTAGGCCCTATGTCCTAAACCCTTAACCCTAAACCCCTAAACCTTACAACCAAGTCCTTAACCCTAAACCAGAACCCTAAACTGTAAACCTTAGACCCAAAGCCCAAACCCTAAACCACAACCCTAAACCCTAAACCTTACACCCAAACCCTAAGCCCTAAACCGTAAAGCTTCAAGTCTGAAACCCTAAACCCTCCTAAGCCCTTAACCCTAATCCCTAAACCTGAACCGTAAAGCTTAGAACCACAGCCGAAACATGTGTATGTAGAACAACAGACAAAAAAGACATTTTGACACACAAAAAAAAGACATTTTTGACCCCAGACTCCTCGTGTAGCTCAGTACGTCAGGTACGGTAGTACTCGTTCATGTTGGCCCAAAGTTGTTCGGATCGATTGTTTTTCCGACATTGTGCAAGCATCTTGTGATGATGTCGGTCTTTGAGCAAGGCACCCCTGCGAATGACTGAGTGGGACTGACGTGTTTCACCTGTCTCGATCTGCCTAGGACGAGATTTGCTGATGTTTCCTCGTGCGCTTGTGTCGTGGTGAATTTAAACACATGGAGTATCGTGCTTGCCTTGACTTTCAATCGTTTATTCAGCTGCATTGGGACTGTCAGCTGAATCCTGCATTCCCGCAGCCCTTTCGTGTCGAGTGCAAACGAACCGAACCGACTGGCAGCTCTCTTACTTGATACCGTAACTAGCATCCCTTGGCTTTCGAGCCTCCATCCAGCCCTTTGTCTCATAGGTAAGTCTGTTGCAACGAGAGAGCTGCCAATCTAGATCTTCTCTGCCATGACTGCTGCAGCATGGCTGGCCGTGGCTGCAACCATTGCACATCGATGATGCATTTGATCATCTGTTTTCTTGCTTCGGTCTAGAGTCTACCGACAGATCTCTCTCTCTCTCTCTCTAGACCCCGTATGGAAGAGTGCATGTGGTCTTGCTTGAGGCATGTGTGCAATGTGCGCAAGAGGGGGCCTTCTGTTCGGAGGAGGCAGTAAACGGAGCTACCCATTGGCGACCGGTCGCTCCGGCATGTGGTCTGGCATGATGCAACTAAAGCAGGCAGCAGAGAGCTTCAGAAATAATGATGTTGGGGTGCCAGGAAAGGGAAGTATCCCATGCCAGTGATGCAGACACGGTTTGGCTCCTGCCGCTTGCCAGCCACTGTGAGCGGCAAGATATGTAAACAAGTCAAGTTCAGAGCGGTTGTGGTGCTTCACTGGTCGAATATGGCATAGTGTGGAGGCAAACAGGATTCGATGTGGGCGACGAGGCAGCGCTGAAGCAGAATTGATTTGTTTGGCAACCCTAAACCCTAAGCCCTATTTACCCTAGTTGAGATACTGGTGCCTCGAGCCCGTTCAACTTTGACATACTCTTTTCACGTGTCCTACAGCAACAAGGCTAGAGAAGGGAGCCAAGGAGATGTAGTTGTTTTCTGATGTCTTTGATGTAGACGCAGAAGAAAGCAGTGGAGGAACGAAGGATTTACAGAGTGTGTTACTTGCGGACTTGGAGCATTTTGTGTTCGGGGCGGCCGATGGACATTCATGCAGGAGAGAGCTTTGCAGCTGAGTTCCTCAACCCTAAACCCCAAACCCTAAACCCTAAGCTCCAAACATCATTCACCCGAAGCTCAAAGGGGCACAGAGCTCGTCATCTGCAAACCAATGCCATCGCCGGGCGTTTTCGTACTCTGCTTTTACCCCGCTGCACATCGGGGAAGAAGGGTCTTTGAGATCACCATGCTTCGCGCCTGTCACAAGATATCCCTTAACCGTCATCAAGTCTCTGTCGTCACTGTACAGTGTACTAGTCGTTGGAGTTCTGCAGCGCAGCACGGACCGGTGCATCATCACGCCACAGGCTTGAACCTGTAGACGTTTCCGAAGTCTTCAATCGTCTTTGTCTTGGCTTTGTCGCCATGTGTTGAACCATCAAACGGAGTTGCTTCCCAGCATCTCTCTCCATTCGAGTTTTTGGTCGGAGCTGGAGTGCTTAAAGTTCTCCAAAGTGGACTGCCCCCCCAGAGCGCTCACCTGTGCTGCTGTGCAATCTTTTGGCAGTCCCGGGCATAGGAAACTCCAGTTGCCGTCGCCTGGGTATGAGCTTTGCAGGAACTTGGTTTGAAGAAACGTCCTTCACACTTGCAAAGGGTCGCTGCTGTAATGGTCCACGCTCACTGTGATTTACGCACGTGCGAGGCAGCTCCGGGACATGGCCTCAGATGTCACAGGGTAGTTGAAGATGCTGTGCGATTGGCTCAACTTTGAGGCTTTCGTGACCAACTCTCGATGCCTGCTGACTCGGCGGTGTCTCGGCTGCGAGCACGCACGAGAAGAAGTTAGAGTCAACCAGGGGAGACATAGATGGGCCGACTCGGTGTGTTCTTCAACTGTTTCTTATGGGGGCTGCCGCACCTATCCAAGGAAGCGATAGCGGATCAGATGTTTCCGGACTTTCTTTAGTTTCTGTCGTCACCTCGACAGGTTGCATCGGGTGCTAACGTCCACGCAAAGAGTGTCGAGGCTACTGTAAGTTTGGGATTGATTCACAGGCAAGGCAGTAGGTGCAATGACAAGCTACAGTGTTTGATATTTTTTGATACTTCAGTATATCATCGTATAACATAGTATAGTATCGTATCGTATAGTAGAGTGCAGTGGAGTATAGTATAGTACTACATTATCGTCTGTGGGATTAGATTAGTGATACGGTTGATGATATAAATCCTGCATGACCCATAATCAGGAATATGCCCTAATTCCCATAGTTTAGGGCCATAAAGGTAATGAAGGATTTATATCATCAACCGTAGTATCATAAAGAATCATAGGTGTCGAACCGCAGCAAGCATAATTCTTGTATGATTTGTCTCAGTTGGAGTTGCGACATCCGCCCGAGAGTTCAAATAAACACAGGGATCTGCAATGAATTCGTGGGCTCTGCAAGCAAGGGCAAGATTCATGTGAGTTTGGGTTAAGGGAGCTGGTTTTAAAGTTGAGGGTCCACTTAGTCTGCTTGGAGGATCACGGGACTTAGGAACTAGAGTAGAGTTGTAAAATAAGGTAACTATAGTAACTATACTTAGCATCACTCATAGCCCCACTACGGTACTCATAACGCTACTTTTTTGGTCCCATGCATCCCTTATAAATGCCTTCTAGATCCCTTTAAGGATACCTTTTAGTTAGTCCCATGATCCTCCAATCGAGGCCCTGAGTCTAAGGCCACGGCGGAGGCCGGTCCCAGACCAGCCGATGCAGCCTCCATGGGTGCAGAGAGGTGCGTCACATTCTGGGGGTCTTGCTAAGGGATGTGCTTTAAGTTACCATGATAGGGATCTATGGATTTAAGTTACCATAATAAGGATCTATAGGTTTAAGTTACCATAATAATGGTCTATAGATCTAAAGTTACCGTAATAGGGATCTATAGTAAATACTATGAGCATTTTGATCGCTAGGCACGCGCCCGGCGCAACATCTGAGAACGCACCGTTTCTCCTTCACGCCCGCAGTTTCGTGGAAGCTTCCAGATCCATTCCTCCTCCTCCTAATCGCAGATACGAGCAGATGTTGGAGGCCGAAACAGAGCCGGCTTCCTGGGTTCTTGATCTGTTTCTGCAGCCCTTCAAGCTGCAAAAGCCAGAGGCCGCGACGGCACATTAACGAGCGCAGGATGGAGGCAAGTTCTGACGGATCACAGTTCAGAGCGTCTGCCGGACAGAGCGTTCGCAGGTGGTGATGACACCCCGGCTTCGAGAGTTGCAGGTGATGGGGGGTTGTCTACTTGCTGCCGTTTGCTATTGCCGTATATGGCCACCTGCAGCAAGTAAGGTGCATCTAAGGTGCGTGTCTTGTTTTTTTATGAACGCCAGGTTGAAAACGAAGCACTACGTCTGCAATTGATGTCGAGCCCCGACAGAAGATGCTGGTGGCAGAAGCGTCAGGCCGACTGGCGGTACCATGTGAGCATGCGTCTGCCTCTATCCCAGGAAAGAGGTCAGCCAGAGAAGCTCCAGTAAAGCCTCGCCGCTTGCAAAAAACGGCTTCTGAATTTGATGCGGTGAGCCCCGGCATCTGCCATAGACACACTTTTCGTCTCTGAGGTTTAATGATTGGTGCCTGGCGAATTCCGTGGCCCAACCGAAATGCTGCATGCAAAGTTCTTCTTTTGTCATCCTTCGCAAGTATTCTCCGTTACGTCAGGATGTGATTGTGGGCTTCTCCTGCTTTGTGATCACATGTGCCCCCTGAATCGCACAGAGCGAAGATCGTGGCATTTCATTCTACCTGCGTTCTCCCAGCCGAGGTCATAGTGAGCCTGTGTATCCCGTGCGGCATGTCTCCGCTGCAGCTCTGTTTGGGCGCTATGCAGGCTGTCCTGCCTGCCGTGTGTGTCTCAATTCTTACATCCGGATGCCCCGAATAATTCCGCCAAATCTCCGACAATACATACATATATATATATGTATATATATATATATATAGATACAACTTTGTGTATACATAGTATATACATATGATACATATGATACATATGATATATATATATATATATATATATGATACATATAATATATATATATATATATATATATGTACATACATATGTATATGTATGATGTCTACATACATATATACAGATACAGATACAAAAACATGTATACCTAGATACCAACATTTTGTTTATGTATATATATATATATACACCCATATATATATATATATGTATGTATATGTATATATGTATATATTTATTGTATATATATTGTGTATATATTTCTACCTCTCTACTCTCTCTCTCTCTCTATATATATATCTATCTAAATATATATATATATATACATATATATATATATATGTATGGAATAGCAGGTTCATATATCACACATTGCGACAGGGGGCGGCTCCCAGCGGCGAAGTGAGCACAAAGCTTTGAGATCTGAAACCGCGTGGCACAAATCAGGAGCTCAGGGAGCAGACTTCGGAATGTGCCGAGCAGAGTTTAGGGTCTTAGGGTTTTAGGGATTGAAGGTTTAGGGTTTTAGGTTCTAGGATCTAGGGTTGAATGTTTTAGGGTTTAAGACTTAGGGTTTAGGATTTATGATGTAAGGTTAGGGTTTGCCGTAGAGTGGCGCATAAGCGGACATATCTTGCGACAGTGTAAGTTCGAGTGCATCGTAGTATGACGATTGGCCGTTGGATCCTGACTATGGATGGATTTTTTTCCTACCCAGGCCGTCTAAGGCGGCCAAACCACCCAAACTTATTCGTTTTAGGGTTTAGCGCCTAAGCTCGTTGCACGGTTTGAGGTCCTTGAGTTCTGCTCGCTGGCCCGCCCCAGCAAAAGGTGTAGGGCATGACTTCAAAAAGGGAGCAGTACTGGTCCACGGGAGAACGTGTTCCGGTACCGGGTGCGACGTTCGTGCTACGGTCGGCATGGCTGTGGAGAGGCGGGCGAGCGTATTGGGTCGCTCTGCAGGTCGAGGGGCATAGGCGCCCACCCACAAAGGTGGGCGGCCTGGGCCTTGAGTTTTATCTTTTTTGGGTTTAGGGTTTTCGGGTTTGGGGTTTAGGGGTTTCGGGTTTGGGGTTTCAGGGTTTATGAATTTAGGGTTTTAGGATAGGTTTTAGGGTTTAAGGTTTAAGGTTTAAGGGTTTAGGGCATGTCCATACCATGGTGTTACGTAAGGGGGCACCTGGAAGCAAGTTTGGTACTATTCCTATATACTCCCTAAGAAACAATTTTCGAAAAGGAGCCAGTTTCAGTATAGACTGTATATGCTGCTACATCGTTCTGGAAGCATGTGCGGGTGTGAAGTAAAGCTTGGTCCGCTAGAGCTTCTTACATTTTCCAGCTGCTCGAACCGGCATCAGTCGGATTGTGTTGACTGTGTAAAAAGGCTGTCGATCTGAGTAACTAGGCAGGAGACGGCTCACGCAAGTAGACGCTGTGTTGCATCTGTGTCTGCACTCATTGCCACTAGCATGGATGCATGGCGAGTCCTGGAAGAGGGCGCAGCTTATCTGAGTTGCGCGTCTTGCTGTGGCATATGCATATACGCTGCTTCCGGGAGTTTCAACTTTGCAGCCGTTCTTGCTTGGTCGCCGGCAAGGTCTCTGGAGCTTCGACATCCATTCTTCTTTCAAGTCTCGTCGCCATTCTGTGGTGGAAGGCCCCCGGGGCCCGGTGCCGAAAGGGTTGGGCCGGTCTTTCGTCTCCTCAGGCAGATGTGAAGAGGTGCCTTGCGGTGTCCGTGCCTGGGAAAGGCCCAGCCCAGTCGGTGCGATCCTCTTGAGCTGTGCTCAGGCTTCAGTCTTTCGTGCGCGGCCTTTTTGACATCGATTCAGAGAAGGCGGAGGGACCCAGACTCACCAGAAGTGAGGGGATGGCCCTTGAAGTCGGATAGCAGGAAGCGGCGGTTCAGAGCAAGCTGCAAGATGTCCATCTGCCTCTGGCGCGACAGCTGCGGGCTTCTCAGTCGCGACAGCTCTTGAGCCGGAGGAATGGTCGAAGCACCCAAGGACTGCAGCCGTCCTGGGCAGCTTTACGCTTATTGCTGTGAAGCTTGCCAGCATTCGGCACAGAGAGCTGGCCCGATAAAGTTTCAGGTGACACCAAGCTAGGGGTCGGGGGTATGGGCCACTTGCATCTCATTCTATTCTAACCGGCGCTAGTTCGCAACGTGGGTGCAAGAATGGATGGCCCTTGCGGCCAAATTTTTATCGCAGTTCAGGTCGATGGAAAGCTTGCAGATGCGAAGGGCTGCTGGCAATCGCCGACATGTCCTCTAGGAAGGTTCTTTGTGGTTGCGCACCAACGCCACGGTGGTGACGTCCTGGCGAAGACATCTGCGCACAAGGGATGTTGGGCGCGGCTTCCATTCACGATCGGAGCACGATGTCTGTGCCTTCTTTTCTCAGTTGTCATCCGACATCCCGCACACGGGTGGGAATTCATATCTGATAAACCCGAGTCCGGTAGAACCTCGACCGCTGTGATGTTGCCTCGTCGCTCACTTCCACACCATGCAATTGCAGTAAAACCAATTTGCTGAAGATGGTAGGAATCGCGAGATGACGAACTTCGCTAGAGTTTCACAGGCCCAACGCTAGAACTGAACGAAAAAGCTGCTTGCCGTCGTGGTCGCGCAAGCCTGCGTCCTCGGCGCTGTTTCAGGGGCATCTTTCCCCAGAAGTGTTTTCGGTGTTCGGATGTCGTGGCAGCGGCACTGAGGCTGATGGATGTGTTTTCCGGACTACGCAGGCGGGAGTCAGCCGTGACGATGTAACGTGCTCCCTCGAAGCTGGCAGGAGCAGCTCGGTTCAGTTGCTCCAAGACTACATCGTGTTTGGAGCTACGTTCGTCTTCGCCGGCTTTGCGAACAAGTGGACGATGAATCTTCCACTACTGCACAAGATGATACTTGGATGCACAGCTAGGCATTTCTGGACTTCGATTTGTAGCTGCGTTCGCCGGCGAAAGGATCGCATTTCAAGTTTGCCTGGGAGCTCTTCACACAATACTGTCTGATTCAGCATCGATGATCATGATGTCCTGCCCTTAACGAACTTGGTTCAAGGAATCAACAACATTGGTCTTGAGTCTTCGGTACAGGATGCCACTCAATGCGATGCTTCGGCTCAGTGCATCGTCGATGCTTCTTTCAGAACGCCGAATTCTCAGCATGCCCTCGTGGTGCACAGCGCGCAAAAGCTGGCGCAATTCCATTGAGGATTTGCAGTCATCACCAATGCTGCCGCCAGCATGGTGCAGCTCATCAGGATCTTGCCTCCGAGCTGCATAAAGCCTATGTGTCAATCCCTTCTCGAAGCTCTCTGTGAGCCTTCGATGTCAGGTATCGACAAGACGAGCTTGTCACTCTGCCTACCACTCACCAGTTGACCCAGGGCCAAGCGTGGCAATTTCTCCTGCGAAGCTTACACCCAGGTCACGACAGGAGAACTGGCTGCCCAGCGTTGTCATTCTGGAGCTAGGCTGTCCTGTATATAAGCTTCTGAGACACGGACATCGGCGACCCATCTTCGTCTGGAAGGCACCAGTCTGATGTCCTTGATCCCAATCGTGGTGCTGAAGTCGAGCTTTGCTGAGCAGCTGTCGAGCCCTCCGGTGGAAGTGAGGTGCCAAGGTTCCACAAGCGCATGGCTAGTATATGGGTGGTTGTCAATATTATGATCCCTTGTTGGGTCCTTATTATAATACGGCACCTAATATTTAGGCTACCCAAAAAGGGGCAATATTTTTGACAACCACCCATATAGGTCCCACGACTCCAGCACCCAAGCACACGCAGCCTGGCTCCTGACCCAGGACACACGCCAGTTCTTCGAAGAGCAATCCGCCGCCAGACGAATGCTCGCAGTCCTCTGCGACGCCCAGGCCCCTCTCGAGCTGTGGGAGTTTACGGAAATTAGAGGTACCAAGTAGCTTACTTTGGGGGTCCTTGTAACAAGGATCCCACTATTTAGAGTACTATATTAGGGTCCCCGATTTTCGGGAACTCCCATATTATATAGAAGCATATAGACCCCATAGGACTACATTAGCGTCCCCTATTTTCGGGAACTCTCATATAGAAGCATATAGACCCCAAAGGACTATCTTGGGGTCCCCTATTTTCGGGAACTCCCATGTGAGCCCTCGGAAGCCGACCCTGCGTTTCTGACAGGTCCTGCTCGGGCCAGATCTGAAGATCATCTCCCACGACCGAGGCGCCCTCTTTTTTGGGCTTAGGGTTTAAGGGTTTAGGGCGACCGAGGCGCCCAAAGGAGCGAAACGACAGAAACTTTCTGAGAGGAAAAGAAGGGAAGTTTGTGTGGGGTGTGAGTGTCCGAAAATAGGGGATCCTAATATAGTACCTTAAATAGTAGGATCCTTATTAAAAGGACCCCAAAACACGGTACCGCTGATTTTCGGAAACTCCCAAGTGAGTTCTCACACCTTCTAGGCTTGGCTCAGCTGCTGATGAGCAGCTGCTCGCCACTCGAAGGCTCCAACAGAGAGCGCCGTGTTTTGAACATTTCTTCTCTTTGCTCAGCGGCTTGTCAGGACGGGCCTTTGTGGATTTTATGGCGCCTCGTGACATCCACCGCTTCGAAGCATTCATCGAATCCGCTGTCAAGGAACCCGCATGGGTTGTGGACACATGTTGCGAGCAGAGCAGCATCCAGTCGGCCAAAACTCAATTCCTGCAGACACAGGTTGCTGCTGCCACAGGCCTGATTTTTGTATGACATTCCCGGAAAGGATCTTGCTCCGTTCCAATCATGTCTGCAGAGGTCTGGATTCCAGCAAAGCTGTGCCACGAAGGCACTCCCAAAGTCTGACCTGGTTTCAGTTCCAGAGATGGAGTCAAAGATTCCCAAGCCTCGTCACGAAACTCCTGCAGGCCTTATGTGCCACCTCCTACTTCCCTCCTCCTTCACATCACGGACAGAAGAGAACTCAGAGCCCTCTGGAGTTTTTTGCCTTGCTAAGCCTCTGCAGATGTCTCGGCTCGGTCAGGTCACGGGCTATTGGTTGCGGCGGAGCTTTTTCACATCTGTGTGCCAGGTGCACTCCTAATAGCCAGCAGCAAAAACACGGTCCTGTCAGTTTCCTGGACATTGCCGCCCGAGGTCCGACTGGAGAGCGGGCCCACTTCATTGGAATCTCGGAGGCTGCGTACCTCTTTCCCCCCAAAACCCCTAAACCCCTAAAGCTCTAAACCCCAGACCCCTAAAACCCTAAACCCATCTGAACCCCTAAAGCCCTAAACCCCTAAAGCCATAAACCCTAAACGCCCCAAGGGTCGAAGAGAAGACGCAAAGCTGCCAAAAACACAGGCAGAGAGCAACGCATCAGCGACTGCCTCCAATTCGGACACAGGGTCGGCGAGTGTGCCGGACCCCCAGCTGGGAAGAACTTTCCGAGTAGGAAGTTTCTGAAAATTAGGGGTACCTTATTTTGGGGTCCTTATAAAAAGGGTCCTAGTATTTAGGGCATTCAGCGTCCTATATTAGGGTCCCCCATTTTCGAAAACTTCCATTTCAGTGTGGCTACATGGCATTCAGCTTTCCACTTACCTGCCAAAGTGCAGGCGCTCATCACATCGCACGCCACCGCCCACCACCTGTCGAGGACACCTCGAAGACGCTGAGGACTTATCCATGACACGTGAAGCTGAGGTGTAGACTGCACTTAGACGCGCTTTGGAGCCAGACTGAGCCAGATTCTTGATCAAGGAGGTCATGACTCTCAAGACTTTGCAGATGCGACAGCAGGCCCCGGCTTTGTGCCTCACTTTGTTCCTGTGCTTCGCAACTTGCGGCCCATGCACGACGACTGCTTTTCGCGCGCCGCATGCTGAAGGGTAGGGTTCTACGGGAATTATCTTCGGCGGACTGAACAGCCACCGATACCGTGAGACGCAGAAAGACATGCCGGAGACACGCAGAGACATTAGACAGACATCTCTGGCAAGGCAACCCCAGACAGACTGGCAGACAGCGACCTGCCCTTCTCTGCCCGTAGAGAGCGATTCTTTAGAGCCTTCCAAACCTTCGACGGTGGTTGAGAACAGCTTGCATCACCCGCCCGGATCATATTTGCGAAGCAAGCCGTGGGAATATTCACTCGGGCCGCTGGAGCCCTCCAACCTTCAAAGCAAGTTAGAGGAGCGAAGCCAGCCAAGCACAATTCAAGCATGTTGTGGCACCTTGTCGTTTTTTGCGCTAGCCTGTACCCCCTCTTGGCTTAGCGGCTAAAGCTCTCGAACAAGACGGGCCACAAATGGGGCAACTCCCCGATGCTTAACCCTGTGGCAAGAAAGACGAGAGACCGAGAGACCTTGACCTTCGCCTGAGCAGAAATACAAAAAAACAGGCGTCCGTGCCATGCGGTCGCGAACGGAGTAGTCGATCTTTATGCCCAAGAGCCCAAAATTGAAGGGGCCAGGTGTTGGTTAGAATGTGGGGGGGGGGGCTTGACAAGTCCCCCAAGCATCAGGAAAGAGGGAGGCAGACGCACAGACAATTTCTGGCGAGAGTTTCAGGGGTGCAGGCAAGTTTCGCGAATGTCGCTTCACTAGCCTGAAGCTTCTCAGAGGAGACGCAGGTTCGAGCAGGGTGACGAGCTGCTGCCCAACCCGTGTCAGATGTTTACAACGCAAACTCCGTTTAGAAACAAGGATTGCTTGCGGTTTGGGCATGTTCCGTTCCCTTTGTGACACTGTGATTCCCTCGGGCGCTGTGCTCCCAACCATTTGGCGGAACTTAGAAGTGATTGTTGCATCCACCACCCTATGCTCTTCAGAGGCCCGTTCCACTTCGCCGCAGCGAAGGGAGAGCACAGAACAAACTCACAAGGGAAGGCGAGCAGGGCCGAATAGAATACGGTAGAAAATGCAAAAGCAATTCAACCCTGGACGAACGACATGCCGTGGACAGGTTTGAGCCGTATTTTGTTCGGTCGTGTTGTTGTGAACCATGGCCACACGGTGCGTTCGCATGTTCTAGTTCAAACTTGCAACCTGTCCTGTGACATGCAGGCATCTGCCCGCTCGGGCGACGGCTTCTTCCATCCTGATTTTCAAGGAGAGACCGAACATACCAGTAACTAGTAAGCTTTCACGAAGCAGCCAAGCCCTGCCAGAAGATGACGGACGGGACGGGCGGGAGTCGATTGCTTCTTCGGCATCCAGCGACTCTTCCATCACTTCTGCCGCCGGCCTTCGCAATGCAGCATCGACACCGGAGAGCCTTGCCGTGACGTTGGCACATGTTGGCACTAAGATGCCGGCCTTTTTTGGTTTGATTGCTCCAAACACGGTTGCAACATCAGCTGCAACTCGAAAAGGATTTAACCGGTACATGTCGGCAGAAACCCTAAACCCTAAACCCTACAAACGTGGCTCGCCCCCAAGCTTGCGGCTCAACGAGGCTGGACTTCGCGGAGATTTCCGTCGACCCCTTCTGCGACGCCTTGTCCATATACAAGGCCGTCGTGTGACTGCTCCGGAGTTTCTCCGGCACCTCTGGTCTGATCCTCACGAGATGCCAGGCCGACTTCGTTTTTCGAGCTGGTAAAGCACGAAGAAGGCAGGAGAAGGGCTTGAGAACAGAAAGTTCGGTGATCGGGATCTTGAACTTGTGTCTGAGGCCTTCGCTTCTGGAATGGTTGCGGCCAGGAACGAGAAAGAAGTACCATTCCTCCATCTGCCATGCTGCGGCTTGTCAGGCAAAGATCGACTTGGGTGATCTGTGCGTGCTGGTGCAAATGCCAAGGTAAATCTCGTCTTCGCACCACCTGGGAGCAAGACTGATGCAGCGAAGTCCAAGCACAGGTTGTTGAGGGATTCTCAAAACCCAAGAAAACCGTGTTTTGCAATCTGTCCAACCACCGCTTTGGCTGCAGGTTGGATCCTATCACATTCCAACTCCCTTCTTGGAGGCAACCCGTGGCACTCATCGTTCCTTGGATGTCCTTGCATTGTCCGTCATATACCACAGGTCTTGGTGTCCGGTACTTCAGGCAATGCGGGATTTTTGTCATCGTCAGTGAGACTTCGAGCAAGGGCGCTAGAGGTCTTGTCTTTCACGCGTCATCGACGAGTTGTGTCTGGTCTCGGTCTGGGTGTTCCATTATATATATATATATATGTATATATATTATATTATGTACATTATATATACATATATGTACAGAAAAACACACACACACACACTCGCTGTCTCTCTCTCTCTCTATATATATATATATATTATATTGTCTTATATTATGTCATCTTATATTACTTTTAATTATATGGCTCTCAGGCTCAAAATGTGGAGCTGCTACTTGACGAAGCACCCGAGCGAGGAGACCCCGCTGAAGCTGCCGGGACCTCAAAGCTGCTAAAACTTCTTGAAGTTGAAACGAGGAAATCCCGTCTCTTCTCAAACATTCCTCTATTCCATAAAATACTTAAAGAAGAAACTGTATCAGAAATATGGTAATCACACTCAATTAGATCATCATGTTTCTGATATTTGATAGGAACCGAAAAGAAGCGCGTCGTCCCACGGTTTATGTAGGGGCTTAGGGTATTTAGGGTATTTAGGGTATTTAGGGTATTTAGGGTATTTATGGGTATTTAGGGTATTTAGGGTATTTAGGGTTCAGGGTTCTGGGGTTTTAGGGTTTTAGGGTTTAGGGTTTAGGGTTTAGGTTTAGGGTTTAGGGTTCGGCCGGGATGTGACTAAGATGTGATGATAAGGCCTCGGAGAAGCGTGGCGCACCTCTTCTGATCAAGCTACAGCTCTCCGACATCATGGTGAAGCGGCTGGATCGCGTGGGGGCATCCAAGTCCCAGAAACTGCGAGAACTTGAGGAGCTTGCAAAGGCCACTCGGCCCATTTGCACATGCAGTTGACACGGGAGCATGTTGAGGGGAGCGGCCTTGAGTGATGCAGGCAAAGGCAGAGAGGATACGAGCAAGCTCCATGGAGACTTGGATGCATGGCTTCCCGAGCCCTGTCATGCTTCTGCACGTGTCGGACCATGGAAGTGTGAGTTCTTGAAGCCCCCGAAGCCCCTAAGGGCCCAAAAAGGGGTTAGTTTTGAACCACAAGCCACTCACACTTGGGCTCCGACGCTTTGGGGCGCGAGAAATCCTATGTTGGCACGGACACAGATGGGACTCCAAATCACGAAGCCCCACCCCAAGCCCCAAAATCTGCGAAGAAATGGTACGGAATCGGTTTTCTTTTGGACTTTCTCTGCATTTGTTGGTTCTTGGTTATTGAGGCTGGCGCATTGCAAGCGGCGCCGGAGAAGGACAAAAGCCTCGAGCCGATCCAGGAATGCCGTTGATTTGCAGGGTTTAAGGTGGGGACCGAGCTGCAGACCCTTACGATTTAGGGTTTAGGGGTATCATGTTGCAGGGTATTCGGAGTCTTGAAGCTTGGGGTCTTGGGGTTTGCAGAGTTTGAGGATTTAGCTCAGGGGGGCCTTAGGCGTTTCGGGGTCTGGCGCAGAATCCCTTCATAATTGCAGTCAGGAGCAACGGCTTCGCAGAACCAAGCAGCGGCACGAAGAAGGAGTGGAAGGGAGCCACGTTCTCAGACGGGAGACAGGTCCAGAAGAGTTGGTAGTATCCGAAAACAGGGGTACCTTCTTTTGGGGTCCTTATAATAAGGATCCTACTATTTAGGGTACTATATTAGAGTCCCCCTATTTTCGGAAACTCCCAGTTTGCGTGCACAGGCTAGCCATGAGCCACTTGCAAACGCTCTGGCGAAGGATGGGTTAGCCGCTCGGCAGGGCTGGTTTGTCTGACACCGATCTGCTGACGAGTGCAAGATAAGGGTGCTCTTGACAAGGCGATCAAGTACGACAAAGCACTGAAATCGCGGGGGCGAGAAGTTTGGTTCGTCCGTCTTGGAGTGGACGTGGACTGCGGTCAGCTGCCGTAGAAGTTTCAAGTTTCACAATCCTCCGACAGCATGTGACCACCCGGCGCTTAACACGTCCAAGGGCTGCAGCGTTGCGACTCTCCAAGTGCTTGAGCTACGACAGCTCTTCCTTTTGCACAGAAGGTCTTCCTAGGATTTGGCTCAAGCCAGTCCCCGCCGACAAGGGTCCACACCCTTCTTCGGCAGTGTACTTGTACACCGGTCCGTACGCTTGTTTCTCGGCTGGAACTGGCCGCCTTGGACGTGTCTAGGAATGCTTCTTGAGCAACCGCGCTTGGTTTGAGCTTAGGTGAATTCCAAACATTCGAGTTCCGCCCTTGCCTTGGTAAGATCTTTGCAGGCATGGAAGTGAGCACAGGTGTTATCCCGTAGTGATGTACTTGAAAACTGGAGGATGTTGATTTTCTTCGCTCTTCTGCTGGGACGCCTTGTTTCGTCTATCCGAGACTTCGCTGCTCCGTGCTGAGCCTCCGACTCTTTGCTAGGGAAGACGCTTCAGCTGGCTACGACTCAGGTAAGTGACGAGCTGCAGAAGGACTTCGATGGAGACACGCCAGACGGGTCTGCTGCCTAGACTGCGTGGATGTCACGTCAAAGACGGAGGGAACATCCCGAAGGAAACAAAGATCATTGGAAGAATCTTCCTTCACCTCCGCGCAGGTACGACGAGTTCTACAGCCATTTCCACGTCACACCGGAGACGCACCGAGCGATCCTCGACGGCCACGGTGACACGGCACGCCGGGAAGGGTACCCGGACAGAGGAAGAACTCCCCGACCGAAGCTGCCATTTGGGTTGGATTACCCTAGACCCTAGTCCCTAAACAAAAACCCTCAACCTCAGACCCTAAACCCCAAACCCCAAGCTCTAAACCTAAGATTTTGGAAAGAGCGTGGGGGAGGCCGTCACCTTGTCCGTCGTCTTTGCCCTGCATCCGGCCGCCTCTGCTGACTCCTGAGTAGGAGCGTTGGTGAAGTACAGCCCAACGGTTGCTATTGTCAAGGAGCATGAAGAATGTTGAGAACTGTGAAGTGCTTCTTATGGCAGCACAACCCTGGGCAGCAAGGTCCTTGGCTTGACACTGCCTCCCGGCTACCTGCTTCTGGACCGGGTTGTCGGCAAATGACCACTTACTTGTGTTTCGTCGACCAGCATTACACGTTACCGGGTGTTGGCAGGGGGCACATGCAAGTTTCAAGTTGCTTTGGCTGATGCTTTTGACTTAGCTTTTGGGTATTGCGGCTAGCTTGTGATTCGTGATCCTTTGTGTACCTGCTACTTGTATGCACGATACGGCTCGGTGTCGAAGTGGCCAGGGCTGAGTCTCGCTTTATGATGCCGGCACTGTGCCGGCAGCTTCCGAAAATTACCTTATTCTGGGGCCCTCACAATAAGGATCCTACGATTTAGGGTACTTTATTTATTAGGGTCCCCTATTTTCAGAAGCTTCCTGGTCTCTCGCAGGATGCAGCAGGCAATTTCCAGCCTGGATGCCCCCAGGCCAGACCAGAAGGCACTTCGCATGAAGGGCGTCTGTGGAACTCTTGGAGGTCTTTACCCCACAGGACTTGAATCAGCTGGGTGCTCGGACACTCTTCAGCTTCTTAGTGCGGAACGCAACAGCTTGGATGCGCCCACAGGAAGTCTGCCTACGCGAACGAGACACAGGCAGGCTTTCTCTGGAGTGGCGGTCAGCTTCGATTCCTTCGATTCTGAGGCGAAGCCTTTGACTCCACATGTCATCAGTTGCGAGGTCGCTGACTGAGAGCCAAAGACGGCTGAAAACAGAAAACGCTGATCCTCGACAGCCAGGTCTACAACAAGCTGGATGATCAATTAGGTGCTGAAGGACTTACGCCTCTACCGAGTTCAGTTCATCGCTGCAGTTTCCTTTCCCGCGCCATATTCTGTTTGCAAGCTTCTTCCACAAGGAAACGGAACTGAAGCCCAGCAGAAAGGCCGTGGAGTGACAGACGAAGGGGTCCTGTGATGCTGTTCGGCTTGTCAGATGCTGTGGTGGCTCTTACCCTGACGCTGGAGCCGGACAAGCCCGGACTCTCCAAGAAAGACTTAGCGCTGAGTGCTCAGAGCATGGGACGTCGTTGAAGGTTTAGGGTTTACCACAGTTGTCGGATTAAAAGACAACGAACGTGCGAGGGTGGATCATGGAAATGGTTCGCGCGTGGTGCCCTTGTCCTGGTCCTGAGCTGAGCCGTGCAGAACCTTAAAAAGCGGTATCCACGAGGATTTTTGAGCAATGCTGCAGCACGTGGCCGCCGTGGCCTAGGTGGTTCTTCCACATTCGCTCGCTTCTCAGTAATTTTCCTGTCCCAATCCGTCGGCAGTTGCATGCTTGCGACTTCACAACTCTCTTTGCTCATAGCGTGCACAGAGAGATAGCCAGATAGCGCATTGCAGGGTCTTTGGTGATCTGATTGCACCCCAGTGTCGCCTGTGACTTGTAATGTAATGTAGTTCCTATCACGGATCATGTAGCACATAAGTTGCGTTGTTTTAAGGGCTAGAAGGAGGAATACTATGAGGGTTACTACAACGGATCTTATGTGCCTAGCGATACCTACATGAGTTTGCAGAATTCGAGCTGACAGGGCTCTTGCCCGAAACTCACTACCCCAAGCCGAAGCACAAATCAAGCCAAAAGCTGAATACCCCTAGAACCCCAACCTCAAATGCTGAACTCCTGAATCTAAGCCTGGACAGCCTAGGCCGACACTCCAGTACCTAAGCCCAAAAATACAAGCACGAAACCGTAAACATTTGAATCGAATAGATCCCCACTGGTTCCCCAAACCTTAATCTGGACAGAGAGTGGGGTCGCGGATGGGACATGGCTCGGACACAGATCCTTTCTCTCAGGTGTCCGCTATCCGGACCGATCCCCCGATCCGGAGGAGCTGGAGGGTGTAGGTTTTAGGGGTTTATGGGCTGAGAGAGTTGGAAGTGTGGGCTACTAGGGATGATTTAGAATGTAGAGTGGCAGAGAGGGTTCGGGCTTTAAGGCTCGGCCTGAAGTGAGTCTTCAAGCCACCGGAGTGCCATACCGATCAGGACAACAAGTTCTTTCTACATTGGGCTTCGGCTTCGCAGCAAGACTGGGAAGGTGGCCGTTATTGTTGCCTGGCCCGCGAATCGTGCATGTTGGGTTTCTCAGGTGAGACTGCCTTCCAATCATGGCCAGTGGGGCGCTGATTTGTTCAGCCTGAGCTCATGTGTTTGTTGAGTGCCAGCTATCGTCTCAGCCGCACAGATCCTGGGCGATTGGGATTGCGTCTACTCAGACTGGGAAGGCTGGAAGTTGCGCGTGATTCTGGTGACCGGACAGAAAGCTCGGGGTTTCTGATTGCTTGTCGCTCTCACATTTGCCTGGCATGTTCCATCAGGTCGCAGTCGAAGGTCTCTTTCAATTTCATGCGGGAGTTTCCGAAAATTGGGGGTACCTTATTTGGGGGTCCTTATAAAAGGGATCCTACAATTTAAGGTACTATATTAGGGTCCCCTATTTTCGGAAACTCCCATGTTTCGTGTTCGCATGAAATCAGCGGAAACGGGTTCGCATATTTGGCTGTTCGTGGGTATCTCTTCAGGTTAATGTTGAGGGTGCCATGCATGTGTTCGGCTTCGCGCGACAAATGCACCGCTTAGGGCGCGTGTTCCTCTATCCCCAATCTCTAGTAGGGATCGAAGTTGTGGAATGCATCCAAAATTATGAAACCGTCTCTGAGCAAACGGATGTCACTCTTAGCTTAATACTAATCATAACGTAACAGTACCCAATAGAACATATACCGCACACATGAATAAGTTCCTAAATCATCGGCTAGGTGACTTGGGATTTTGGGATCTGACAAAGCAGCTATCCCTCCTCCACATCCGGGGCCATTTTGGGTGGAGCTCCCGCCCGCTCCACCCTCAACCCTAAACTCCTTAAGCCATACCCTAGACCCTATAGCGCCTCCACCCCTCAACCGTCTACCCTGCACGCTATATGCGGTGAGGAGAGTTTCGATTTGGAATGCATCACGGCAACTGCGACATTGACGACATGTGTCACAGAAATTGGTGAACCAGTAGTTGTTACGTAAATGTCTAATATGTGCATCTACATGCACAACCTACAAGAAGACGTAAGAATATGTACACGTACATATCGAAAGCAAGGACGGACGGATGGATGGATGGATCGATGGACGGACGGACGGATGGATGGCTGGATGGCTGGATGGATGAACTCACGATAGACAGCTACATAAAGAGATAGGTGCATAGATAGATAGGTACATAGGTATGCAGGTCGGCAGGTAGGTACGTAGGTATGCAGCGATAGAAGGTGTATGCTTTCAATGATCTTGTCGCAATGTGCGTCCTGACGGTACTAGACACATCCCTGCATTCCCTTTAAAGCTTCTGGGAGCACTGCTTGTCTCAGGGTGGGGCTCTTGCTCTGCTCGCTGTGGTGGTGGCAACCGCATGCCCGGGCCTTGCGACTGAGCATGTATCATAATATACTGTACACTAAACACACAAAACACACATTAATATGCATATATATATATATAACATCAATACATACATACATCTATATACATGTATATGTAATGTATATACATATATACACTTCTTTCAATCTCGCTTCATGTTGGCGATGCCAGGCTAGTCAGAAGGCCTTTGCAGCAGCCTCCAGGTGGACAGCAGTGTGCCTCGTCGGCATCTTCGCGATACGATGTTTGCATTTTTCATAGATGATGAGTTTTTGGCTCGCATCGAAGGCAATGAAATCCTTCATCCCAATCCAGGGCTGGGCACTTAGATCTATTGACGGAGCACGCTTGCATCCAACCTTCCGTGAACTAAGGAGGTGTAACGAGCATCCCTGTCTTTACTCCTGTGGTTACAAGGCTGCAGCTTTTGTGACTGGCTTGGGCTTTCGGCCAAGACTGACCAACGCCAGGAAGAGGTCATCGAAGGCGAGTGTTCGGCCTCTTGCGGTGGCGGAGTCAAGTTCACCCGGAAGAGGCCAAGTGGACAGGTTGAAATGTTGCTTCAGTGCTTCGCTCGCTTGATATGACCCTCGTAGATGCGGTCTTTTCCCTTCTGTTGGGTGTCCTGAACACTGCTCGGGCAGGTTCTTTATAGATGGCGACAACTTTCACCTTTGCCCGCAGATGGGGGTGGCTCGATCGATGTAGCGGCAGCTTGATGCCTTCTAACGACCTCAATATCAGTTTGCATACTTAGGAGCGGTACTCTGAGCAGCTGGAGCCATGCAACACACAGTGTTCGCCTCAGCTCTTCCTGGCTCAGCTCAGGTTACATGCAAAAGGATCAGGCAGAGTCTAGCAGGATCCCTTGTGCCGTTGTTGTCCTAAGGCCGTGCAAAGCTAGGCCGCAGCCATGAGCTGGGTTCTTGCTCGGATTTGCAAGCTGCTGCTGTCATTCTGCAGGTGCGAGCATTCCAAGAAGTGGGAAGTGATCACGCCCTGCGATGCAGCATGTGGTAAGGGCCACTTCATTGTCATGAAGCAGGCTTGATGGGCTTAGGTTCAGGCAGCGTGCGCCTGTCAGCTTGCAAATCAGGTGTTGCAGAAGGACATAGAGGATGAGGCGAGGCATCGACTTCCGGCCGCAAGTGTTCCTGTTGTCAGCCCCTGTCTGCAGAACTGCACGGCGGAGTGGAAGTGGCTGCCATGCGTCCAGCAGCACTGTACCTCGTGTCAACCTCAAATATATTCTGGTGAGCTTGACTACGAGTTCTTGGCTTAGACAACATTACATTACCGTGCCCTGAGCACCAAGGTTTACGGTTTCTAGAATGGTGGCCAACTTGCAGCCGCATCCAGAAGAGAGGTCGAACTGCAAAGCGCAATCACAAGACACAGTGTGCTGTCCTGCGTGCAGACTTCGTTGACTGGAGGATCAAAGTGCTGCTCAGCTGGGCCAATAAAGTGGAAACACGAAAGATAAGCATTCGTGCCCCTTTGGGATACAAGGTCTACCCCTCAGAATGCACAGCGTTTGCTTCTGTCTGTTAGGCTCCTCATTTCTTGCTTTCGTTCTGCACCGAGTTCGGCGAGAAGGACGGAGATTGCAAGATCTTATTCCACAGCCTGCAGCCACACTTCTTGAACTGCAAGGCCCTGGCATCGCTCAAGAAGCTTTCAGAGACAATAATATGCTATAATATACTATAATACATTGTCATAAACTATAATATGCTAAAATATACTATAATGCTATGGTACTATAGTACTATCATGTATTGACGCTAGGTTTCAGATCGAATGGTGGCTGTTGTGGCAGGTGACTTCTCAGCAGAACGAAGCAGACATCAACTTCCAGACGCCGCTTCCCCCTGCAGAAACTCATGGTGCTCAGAATGGCACCATGAGTGGAAGGCGAGGATGCTGTCATGTTGTCTACAGGTTCCTTATTCTCCCTAGCCAAGCCGTGGACAGCCAAACAGGACTTGAGCTTGGAGGTGACAGTCCACAGACGTGCACACTACGGGAACTTCGTTGCAGGTATGAGCTGGCTCTAGACATCGTGACAGCGCCATGTGATACGGAGAAGTGGGTATGGAGCTAAGCGTCTCTTTCGGCTCCAAGTAGTTGACCCCAGCTTTTCCACTTGAGGCAGCTGATCCGATAAGAGGCGAAATCATTTGCGATGAAAGCCGCCAGCTTGGCTCTGGGTTTTTGCATGTTGTTCCGGCTTACAATCATGTTCCGCTGCCACTTCAGATGTGGACAAACTCCGGTGGAAAATCTCGTGGGCTCCTCAGACTTGGCGCGCAGCGCTTCTGCCCTTCTTCTGTGCCTTTGCGTCCTGGGGGCCCAAGGTTCTTCCAATTCGAAGCCCAAGCAGAGATCGTCGAGTCTGCTGCAGGCTTCACTACTCTGTGGAAGGAAGGCAGCGGTGGTTACTAGAGAAGATGCGATGGTTGTCCAAGCAGAGAAGTGCCACGTTGCTGTTCGTGCCATGGCTTTTGTCTCCCCACGGCAAAGAGGCATTCCGCTCCCGCGCGAGCTCAGACTGAAAGTGGATCCTCCACTTCGCGCACGACTTGGCGTGCGTTGACTTCAATCGCGTTTCGGGCAGACTCCGGTTGTGCTAGGATCTGCTGCCAGAGCCATGGTTGCCACTGTGTCATGTGATATGAACTCGACTGCTCAGCTGACGATCCACCACCAACAACAACCACCGCGAGCACGACGACCACGACAGAGGCTCCGCTGTAGCCGTGTAGTACCGTGTAGCGTGGGCATCCCTGGCGAATGGACTCCTCTGTTCAGACCACGACGCTCCCGGTTTCTGCTCGAGAACCGTGGCCTTGGCAGCAATTGCAGCGGGTAGCGATGGGTGGTGTCATGGCGTCTTTGCACCGACTTTGTAGCATATATTGAAGGTCTCGACTTCGAAGGACGGTCCTGGATCTGTGGGACTGGCAGATATAGGAATGACGGGCTTCCAACGACTGCGACCAGTGGTGTTGTGCGCGCACAAGAATGCACTGCCCTGATGCATTGGATGCGATGTTTCTGCTACAAGGTGGACTTATCTGGAGCCGGAGCCGGGGATGCACAAATCCTCGCTAAACTAAACACAGCAGGGACAAGCGGTATTTTCAACAAAACACTGCTCAACATTGCCTACCTTCCCGCGAGTGTCTTTCACATGGGATGCCACGGGCCCAATGCATGATGTTCTGATACGCGAGAAATCTGACGACAATGATAGAAATTACCAAGTCGTGCTCGAGCCCGCGAGTGGGCATTGTGTGGGTTAGTGCATAGATGCACAAGCCGAGGCACACCGAGAAAGGAGTCATTCTGTGCATGCGAAGCCGTGATCCACGAATCTGCCAGGAGAGAGCAGCGTCAGTTAGAAACCGTAAACGCAGCTTGGGGGAGCAACACCTGCGCAGGAGCGTGCCAAGGATGAATCCGTTGAGTGCGGGTGGCAGAACGTCTGCCAGGCACGGATGTGGCAAGTTGAAATGGGTCGGTTTCAATCGACTAGGGTTGTTCGGCCTCCCTCACCCAAGGCCCATCGCAGGCAAGCTCGCTTTAAGGTGCAGTCCGCACGCTGTTCAGCCTGATCTGCAGGTGAAAGAGTAAGTGGTGCCAGAGGAGCTCCGTGAGTTGCATGGCTTCGGTTTCACAAACTTTGTTGCAGCTGGGCATTCCGATCAAAGCGACTCGGATCCATGGGCCGACGTCTAAAGTTTCCTTCGCGAGCCGGCAGCCTGCTGTTTATGGGCCTTAATAGTTAGAATGATATCTTTGGGGCCCAGTATACTATAATCATAATGAGGAACCCCCAAGATAGTAGTATAGCTTCATGAGCTGCCAAGTTTGAACCTTTGCATCCAGAGCTCATTCAAACTTGGCATGCAGCTGTTGGTCCAATGCATGGTTACAGCACACTGTGATACTCACCGACATGCCGTCGTGAGCAGATATCAGATTCATCTCCTTTCCGCCAAGCTTCGCGAGTTGTAGCAAGCATTCCTTCGTAGCCTCGCCTGTTTGCCATCCTGATACGGCATGCTGCCACGTGAGGGACCTAAAAAGTTCAAGTCTACCGCTTTCAGCGAGCTCTTCTGTGCGGACGCCATGCCGCCGCAGCCGCGGGCGATCACAGGCGGCTATGCCTCCTCCCCCACTACGTGCCACACTCAGAGCTTGGAGAATCAGTTCGATTGCGCTCGCTTGTCGTGCCAGTTGCCTATCACAACTCGGTCGTGTTCTTTGGCTTTGTTGTGCGGTGTTTTGGTCCTCGGGCGGCTGGATGTTTCCGAAGGAAGCAGACTTCAATAAGCGAAATCCTTCGATACGGTGCAGAGCCTGCAGTAGCGGGCGACACAAATTGCAGCTGGCACGAAAGGCTAGTAGAAGGCTGAATCGTGAAACACTCCCAGAGACTCCAGAGAGCAGGTTCGGAAGTGCTGAAGTGTATAGGTTCTTTTTAAAAAGGTTTTTAAAAAAACCTAAAAACCTATGCTTTTTAAAAAACCTATGCTCTTCAGGACGCAAAGGCCGCAAATGGCCGGAAGCGGGGAAGGTTGGAGCGCGACGGAGGCCTTTGCTTCTGGGCCAGCGACTCAGGGACTGAGAATTGAGAGTCTAGGGTTTGGGGTTTAAGGCTTTTAGGGTTTATGGGTTTTAGGGGTTTTAGGGTTTAGGGTTTTTGGGGTTTAGGGGTTTTTCGGGTTTAGGGTTTAGGATTCTTGGGGTCGCTACTGCAAGGAGGAAGGTGTTTCAAGATATTGCTTTCATTCCAGCGACACAACTCAGCCGAGAAGTGCGTGTCTTCACGGCTCAAAGGGTTCGAATGTTCTATCCCCTAGGCTTCAGGTCCAGGTCCTGGTTTCGAGGCCATGTGCTCACCGTTTGGGTTTGAGGCCGGCTGGCAGGTTACCTGCCGCTGTTTGGCCAAGGAGTCGTGCCATGAGCCTCGATGACATCGTGTTCCTTCCCGGCCTTGCGCTGAGTCTCAAGCCCAATGTGGGAGTTTCCGAAAATTAAGGCTACCTTATTTTGGGGGTCCTTATAATAAGGATCCTACTATTTAGGGTACTATATTAGGGTCCCCGATTTTCGGAAACTCCCATGTCAATGCCATGCCGAAGAAGCAGCTCTCATCATGCGAAGGCTCGGGAACTGAGAAGGTGCCGAGCCTGTCCTGTCGCATCACAAAGCAGGGATCTCAGGTCTTCCCGAAACAAAAAACAGGGTGCTACTATGGTAGACTATATTAGGGTACCGTAGCACTCTATGATAGGGTACTATGGTTCGTTATAATAGGGTACTTTAGTATATTCTAATAGGGGTAGGATTATAGAAGATTCGAACAGCTCCGGCGCTTTTGCTGCTTCTGCTTGCAGGAACATGAAGCTCGGCAGGCCGGTACTGAGTGGCCCCAGCCAGATTTCAGAGGAAGGCCTGCACAAAGGGACCCATGCTGCTTAGAGGATCATGGGACCTATAGTAAGTAAGGTTATAGGTACCTTAATTCGGGTTATTATAAGCAGCTATAAGTATAGTTACCTTACTCATAGCCCGAATTACTAAGTCCCTTGATCCTTTAAGTGTAGTGGGAGACGCAACCACCGCGGTCTATGGCAGTTTGAGATTCTTTTTGATGTGCAGGCATGGCAATGGCTCTCGCACTGGAGGGAGGAATCGGCATTATCCACAGGCGGAGTTCAAGTGCCTGCAACTCGAGGGATTCCGTTGAACGAGGTTTCTGTTCTTGCTAGTAGTGCACTCCGACTCATGCACGAGAAAGAACTCGCACGACATTCGGCATCGCGACCACCACTAACTCTGCGAAGTCGAAGCCGCACTTGGCAGAAGTATCCACAAAGCAGGAGAATGCAAAGAAGAGATGCCCACGAGCCGCGCGGTCATGCACAAGAGGGTGCACGAAGATCGCGTGCGCGTACGATGCACAGACGGCACGTGCCGACGGATATTTGGCTTTACGTCTTTTTCGGACGCATCTGATTCTACCTGTCGCTGTTCAAACGAAGGCCGACCAAAATTGCCGCATAGAAGATGTCACAGAAAATTCGCTTTCTCGGGCTGCTGGAATTGCTGCTGTCCGCGTTTTTCCTTTATCAAAAGCACACTCTAATCCTGCTGCCGCCGCAGTGCTCGCCGCCATTCGGGTCCGTGGGTTTGATTTCCAGATCATATTAGGGCTGAGACTTCGGGTTCGTCGCGGCGGTCTTTGGACCTGGGGGCTGCTGCTCGAATGGTTTTTTGGATATATCTCGATCTGGCACTGCTATGTGCCCTTGCACTTGTTTGCGGTCTCCACGGACACATTTCGTGTAGATGTCAGGAACTACGGTGCTATGTTGCAATCTCTCATCTTGGCATTTGCCGCAGTGAGTTGTCATTCCAACATTCCGAGATATCCTCTTCTGTTAGCGCCGTACTTGGACTTCAAAGCCCGTTATCCAACATGGCGCAACTCAATTTCTTGAGGTAGTCACCATTATTGCCATCTATGTATTCAAGGTTCTGCTATTTGCAGCATTGTCAGCCGCCGCAGTTCCAACATGGAGCCTCCAAGCACTTCCGTGACATAGTCGGTGGGCAAATGAAGGCAAATTCAAACGTGGACTCGGAAGAGTTCCAGCCGATCTCACCGGGTGGTACAAGGTTTAGGAGTTTAGGGTGTTGCAGGGATTGGTTAATGTTTGGAGCTTATGAGTTCATTTCAACGAATGTGTCATTGTTCCACCTGCAGTATTGAAACCCTGCATCATAATGAACGTCACTAGGATCTCCGGCTGGTTCCAAACGAGGAGCATCACAGCAATACCGGCCAGATGCGTCGAGCCGCACTGGTGGAGAAAGCAAAAACATGGAAAATGGATAGGGTCGAAAGTAGGATGCTAGTCGGCAGTGAGCGCTATTCTTTCCGAGTTTATCATCTGGTCCAGACAACTAACATGTTTCGAACACCCTGGTGCAGCGACCTACTGAAGCTGCCAGGCACATGCCGATAGCTACTCAAGCCCTCAAAGTTCGGCGGCCGGCATCCCAGTGAACTGATAGATGTGCCTCAGGTGCAGCTGGAATTTTCGCTGAGTGATATGGTTCGACCAAGGGTGAAGCAGTATCACTCTGGCTTCATATTGAATCCCACCTGCGTGGCACCGAAGACCACCCTCCAGAAGGCTCGAAGCATCCAGGCTCGCTGCTCGCTTTTGTAGCTGATGTAAGAGAGTGGAGGAGTTTTGTGCAATCCGATGCTCCGCACAGCTTGGCATCCCGCCGATCGCCCAAGCTGGGATTGATCCATGCTCGAAGAATGGTCGAGTGAGGGTGAATTTACATACATACATACATACATATGTATAATTGTCGAGGTCTGGCCGTCGTTCGAACACCGGGGCAGTTACGGGAGGGGAGGCGGCGGGACGGAGGACATTTCCCAGCAGGCAACTTGGAGGTTGTGAAGAGAAAATTCACAAATGTAGCAGCAATATTCGTTGCAGACACACACACACAGACACTTACACTTGCTTCGGAAAAGATGCATCATGCGCGCTGGCACTCGAGTTTTCTTTGGCGTCGAGGATGAGCTTGGCTGCAGCAGTTTGCCCGTCACAGAGAACGGCATCGCTCCCAGAGTTTCCGAGAATAGGGGACCCTAATATAGTACCCTAAATAATATGGACCCCAAAATAAGGTACCCCGAATTTTCGGAAATTCTCACGTCCCCTGCGGTCTCAAACGAAGGCAGAATGGGTGGACGCTTGGTGGGCCTGGTTACCAAGAGAGACCTGGAAGGGCAGCACGGGACCAGTCGGAGAAGCGCTTCATCCTAAATCGGTTTGGGAGGGTCTGGATGTGTCGTCGCAGGAATCTGCTTGTCGCTTCTGTGATGAACCGCGATGTGGCAGCGAACTTAATGGCCTCGTGAGCAGCTTGCCTACCCTCCCCCGACCCTGTCTGATTGAAGCGGTTTAGGTGGCTGACAAAAGGTTATTAGGTCAGGAGCTGATCAGCACCTCAGGTCTTCGCACAAGAGCCAGTCACACTGAAAGACGCCTGCGTGCACATGCAGCAAGCAAAGGCCCAACATCGCCTGGATTTTGCACCGTGTCTTTCCCTTTGTTTGGACTGGTTAGTGGCTGTCGGGAGGTGTCTAAGCTGCCCGTGCTGAACAAGGATATGGAGCTAGTGGCATTGCTTTGCTTGGGTCCAACTTCGCATCTGCACTGTCATGTTCCGACGTTTTCTCATTGCGACTACCTTGCGGAGCGCTCAGGTCGTGGCGACATGAAAATTGCTCAGCAGCATCCTATGGCATCACGGGATGCAAACAGGCCACACGTGAAAAACAGCAAAGCCCTGGGACAGTGTTGCAGATGCGAGGCAGCTCATGGTTGCAGCTGCGGTGTCTGCACATGAACCAGATGGCTGGGACCGGGTCAAGGCTACGGCTCTCTGGAGATTTCTGATGGGTGTGAATGTGAAACTTTGAAGAAACAGAGTCAGGCCATGGTGGAGGCCGGCGTTGATGTCTTGAGCCTGGACGTTGGTGACGGCGTTGACCAATATGTCGCGCCGGTCTAAGTCGCATGGGACGCAGCAGCTCCCAGGTCCCACAATCCCAAAAGAGTCTTTCTGTGCACCCAGGTTGCGTTTCTGAAGCAGATGAAGGCGAGCAACTGCGCGGCCATGCATCAGCTTCGGTAATGATAGATCATATCGCCTGGCGAAGCTGTCTACAAGTGCTTGAAGCTGCACTGCCATTGCGCACTGATCATTATCTGCAGCGTCGGGGATTGAGGACATGTTTGCCGGGATCGATGTCATCGTCGGCCCGGTGAACTGCCTCAGCCAGGCTCTGCAAGATCGCTTGGGGGAGCAGCAAGGAGTTGGTTGGCTAATACCAGTCTCAACATTGAGTCCAGCTAGACACCCCTCATTGCAAAAATGTGCACCTGACAAGCTAAGGCCTGAACTCCAGGTGAAGCGCATGAGCCTTGTAAGTCTTCGTTGGAAAGCCAGGCGACGCTGCTCTGTGAGCACGGTGCCGATGCCGTGCGGGCATTAACCTTACACGCATGACATCACGCATGCAGTGTGGTGGCGACTGACAGTCATGCCATACCAGGTTGGAGACGCCAAGGGTGCGGAAGCCACGACAATCTTCGAGCTTTCCAGGGCCCTTCGCTCCACCTTCGGGATTCCGGTTATAGCTGATGTCGAGGCAAGGAGGGCAGGTCCAAGTCTCTTTGGAGCCTAAGCCTAAGAGACCTACCTGTAGCAGACCAGGTGAAGGACTCCGGGCAGATTCTCAAGGCCCATGGAAGGGGAAAAAGGGTCTAGAGCCCGGAGTCTTTAAAGCGGCTTTTTCTGACTCCAGGCCCTGCTGCTGGGCGCCAGCGCAGTGTGCCTCGATGCGATGCTCGAGCGATGCGAGGCTCAGAGCGGCTTGAGACGGCACATTTTGCCTTGTTTCTCCCATCTCATTGTCAGGAGGCGTGCGGCTTGCACATCTTTCGTGAAGGCTGCTGGTGCTGGTATTCAGTGAAGGGCACGCATGCCCGCGGGCCAGTATTCTCTGCCCTGAAGGTGCGCGGGTACGAGTCGAGGCTCAGAAAGGACGGGTTGGAAAGCGCAACAGAGCTGGGAGAGCGAAGGGAGTCCCGCAAGGAAATGGCCCCGTGGTGAGCGGCGTGCCGACGACTCTGGTGGTTGCTTGGCAGCTTTTTGAACCTAGAGGCGCCGTGTTCGACTTGTCACAGCCGAGCGGAAGGGGGTTCATGTGGATTCCTAGGACCGTGGCTCGGCACTGACCTTCCTGCCCTTCCTCTGCAACCAGCTGCGGCGCAGTCTTCAGGCATGTCGTCATGTGGAAAATGAGGGGTACCTTCTTTTGGGGTCCTTAAAATAAGGATCCTATTATTTAGGGTGCTATATTGGGGTCCTCCATTTTCGGAAACTCCCGTATGAGCCAGCTGGCGATACACGCAGGACCTCGACGTCGATTCGCTGAGCGATGCCTCGAAGGCTTCCGCACATCCTTGATTTCATGATTTCCTGTTGGAATTGCTGGCAAGAGCAGTCCCTAAACCCATCTAAACCCTAAACTCTGCAAATAGCAGTACCAACCAAGAAGTGTAGTGAGTAGTGCTGAATGTAAACAAAGAAGAGTAAGTGTCAGAAGAAGGGTAGTTTCTACCACGCTTACTCCCACGATGCCTGCCTGCCTGCCAACTTAGCTACTTGTACCTAGCAACCACCTACAAAGACTACCTGCACTTGGACGACGACTACAAGCACAAGCACCTCTGCAGTCATAATGCTAGCAACAACGGCCGTCGTTGGAATGATCTTCACGATAACCGTATGATAAAATAAAGATCTATCATATGTATAACATCATCCTAATACTATATAACATAGCAGTATAGTGTATAGCATAGTATAGTAACTCATAGTATAGTATAGTACAGCATAGTATAGTATAGTATAGTATGACATAGTATAGTATATGCGGTTCTGAGCGTCCTTGCGGAGGCTCTCGAGCAGGGCAAGCTTCGCTTGGAAGCGCAGACGCAAAGCTTTCATCCTGCGTGGCAGGCAGCGGAACAGGAATTTAGGGTTTAGGACTTTAGGTTTAGAGTTTGGGGTTTAGGTTTTATGAGTTTAGGTTTAGGGTCCACGAAGCCCTAGGTGTTTGGGCTTTGGGAATTTGGGTTTAGGTTTAGGTGTTTGGGCTTTGGCGTTTAGGGACCAAGTGCTTGGGATTTAGGAGCTTTCTGAGATCCTTGCAAATGTATCCATGCCAGTCCTTGTTGCGCTGCCAGGCGCCGAAGATGCACCCCATTATCGTGGGCTCGCTTCACTCCATCCGCTGACGTCTCACCGCTTGGAATTTAGAGCCGAGCAGTTCCCGTTGATTCCGATAGGGTTTAAGGGTCTCAGGGGTGAGGTTAGGGTTTGCTCGAAAGTGCAAGGAACAACTCCAAGAGTCTCGAAGAGATGCAGCAAAAGGTCTCGAGACTGAAGCTGTGACTGAAGCTGCCAAGGTGCGTTGTCGTTTCATGTCCAAGCTCTACTTGGCAACACCTGTGATGGGGCTCCAGCTTGAGGGTAGAGAAGGATGGCCTGAAGAGAAGCGTGTAAGTGCAACTCGTCACTAATTCAAATCACCATTATGGGTGCTTCCCCTTCTAGTACGAAATGCTGTTACGGTTTGTGTAAGTATCGCTGTAGCTGTCCCCTAAAACTCCATATGCCATGCTACCTGGTCAGCGCACGGCCGGGAAGTCCAAGAAACCGTCAGGGCGAACGGTGGTACTGGAGATGCCAAAGGATCTCAACTGTGCTGCTCGATAAGATGTTATAGCACACTCTAGTATATTATGTATATATATATGGTACCCCCCCCAGTTACCAATACATTCCTGTGTTTTCCTTCTGCAGGCAGCACCATGAGACAAAAACAGAGCATTCGAGCACCCTCTTGGCTGAGACTTGTGACAAGACTCTCCATGAACGTTTTGTGGCCTTAGAGGGCGCTTGCACCACTTTGAGTATAGCAGCAGGATGCTCAGCACTTGAGTACTCGCTCTGCATCACACTTCTCCGCAAACTAGAAAAAGCGCTGTACTGTCCCAAAAAAACCAATCTTTTTTTGCAAAAGTGCTGTACTGTCCCAAAAAAACAAAAAAAAACAATCTTCTACAGTCTTGGAGCAGCTGCCGTGTAGCGGCCTCCAATAGATTGGTTTTTTTTGGGACAGTACAGCACTTTTGCAAAAAAGGATTGGTTTTTTTGGGACAGTACAGTGTTTTTTGTTGCTTTTCTTGCAAAAGTGCTGTACTGTCCCAAAAAAACCAATCCTTTTTTGCAAAAGTGCTGTACTGTCCCAAAAAAAACAAATCTATTGGAGGCCCCTACACGGCAGCTGCTCCAAGACTGTAGAAGATTGGTTTTTTTGGTTTTTTGGGACAGTACAGCACTTTTGCAAAAAAGGATTGATTTTTTTGGGACAGTACAGCACTTTTACAATAAAATTAACGAAACCACTGTACTGTCTCAAGCAAACGATCTTTTGGAAGGTTTCCGTCACGCGCGCGGCGCCCGCGCAAAACGCACTGCAGATTTTCTTCTCGCGCTCTGTTAGCGTTGACTTACAGCAGATTTTTGTTTTGCCGTCAACTTGAGATCTGGTTTCATTGTAAATTATTCTACAGTGAACTCCAGAAAGTTGAAACATCAGTATCCTAATGCCCTTATTCTAAAGGCAAAGTAAATCAAACACTAATCACCCTAAATCAATGTTCCAACTTTCTGGGGTTCACTATGATTAGTTAATGTACCCTTACTTTTGTAAGTGTTTGTTGGAGATGGTAAAAGGGTGTGTTTTGTTTCTGGTTGCCAGTCTCACTGACGTTTTATGTTTAGGGTGATGAGTGTGATATTTGATTACTTCAGTGAGCACTGCTTACGTGTGTTAGGTAAATGAGATAGACTGATGTAAGTGAATGATATGTTAATACTGTGTCCTTAATTACATCTAAACCCATAAATATGGGTAGCTTTTTGATTTATGATAGGATGGAAAAGCTTGCTTAAGGCATTGTGGCAGGAATATGATGATTAGCATAAGGGTATGGCGGTAGTAGTATAACAGGATAAAGGTACAGTGTAATCGTGTTTAATACTATGGATTGACTAGTAGTGGTAGTAGTAGTAGTAGTAGTAGCAGTTGTAGTAGTAGTGATAGTAGTGATAGTAGTAGTAGTAGTAGTAGTAGTAGCAGTAGTAGTAGTAGTCGTTAGTAGCAGCAGTAGTAGTAGTAGTAGTAGTAGTAGTAGTAGTAGTAGTATCAGTAGTAGATTGTAGTCGTAGCACGGTTCTTGTGGTGGTTTGTTATGACCATCTTGATAATAGTTGGATATGTGACAGGATTTAATTTAATATCATGATAATTACGAAATTTAGGAGCAATATGGTGAGAAGACATGGTCTAGGAAAAGGTCGCCTGGATACATTTGGGGCAAGATGTGGAATGACGCTGAAACACATAGACCTAACTAAACATGTAGTAATGTGGTAGTAGCAGTAATAGCAGCAGCAGCACGAGGAGGAGTGGTAGTGGTAGTAGCGTGTGATAAGGAAGGATGGGTGATAGATTAGAGGCACGTCTAAGTAACACAGAGGGTGCCATTAAACCGTTACTACCTATCATGTGCTGAAGCATCCTGTATGTGTATGGCATCAATGTAGTCAGGCTTGCCTGGCCCTGTATTAAGCGCCTCCTGGATGCATGCGTCTTGAATTGCGGGATCTAGGGGATGAACAAAATCACCTTCTGGTCGTGCACTAGAAGTATCTGAGACCTTCGAGTGTCTTGGTGTCATGAATTGCAGGGTTTAAAGCACAAAACACACAATTCTATTGGTATCTGGGGGGGGGTAGCATATATATATATATATATACATATATATATATACATATGTATATATGCTAGTATATTCCAGTATAATGTGCGATAATATACTGGATCATAGCATATTATCGTGTATGCATCCACTTCAAGCTGCAATTTGGCAGGAGGAGGGCCCACCCCAAACGCCAGATGGCGAAGCCAATGGCAACGAAAGGCCCTGCCGGCGTTAGAAGGAGGAAGCGCATCATTGAATGGTGTTCGATGCCGACATCAGTTAATCACCGACGCGTTCTGATTGATTTTAGCTTCACTTCCTGCAGATGTGGCTTGCTGCTAAGTCTAGGGGATGAATTTCGACGATCTCTCAGCGCAGGCCGTCGATGTCTCTAGTTTCAACACCATCACCAACGTTTCATCGAGAAGTCTCCGTCAGCAGGCGCGCAACTTGGGGCTTAGGGTTGAGGGTCATCCGATCCACCTAGTTACGCCCGATAAGGCGGAAATACCATGGGCCTCGGGCGTCTTACCTGTAGTGCTTTTAGTAACCGGTAACTGGCATCTGAACCCAAGACATGGACCAACCTTAACCCCAAAACCCTAAACCCTTATCCCTAAACCAACACCTTTTACCCGAAACCCGAAAACCCTAAACCCTAAACCAGCATCTTTTACCCGAAACCCGAGAAGCCGTTTTCCAAAAAAGCTAACCGCTCAAAGAGCGTGCGCCCCAAAGCCTCGATCGCTGAGCCCGAAACCTTAGGTTCGAAAACAAGAGAGTGACCTGGGAGTTTCCGAAAATGGGGCACACCTGAAATCCTGGCAATGGCATAAAGAATGTGTTCAAAGCAAGACCGTCGAAGTGAAGTTTTTACTTAAGTCATAAGTTTGCAACCCTACAGGTTAACCTCAAACCCTGGCAGTAGGAGAAAACCCTACCCCCAAACGCCGGATGGGGAGAAGCCGGGTTCAAAAAGAGGCTACCCCCAACACCTTTCAGGGACGACGCTTCCTGGAGCTTCGAGCGGATTGAGCGGCGTCCCCGTAGTGCGGCTCGAAGGAAGGCCTGCGTTCTCCGGAGAGTTGGTCTGCGGGGGGGGGGGGGGGCTTGTGTCGCTTCGGGTTTTGGGCGGTGTTGGGGTTTGGGGTTCGGGTTCGGTTCAGGGTGGGATGTGCTGTTCCGGTTTGGGGATGTTCAGGGTACGTTTTGGGTTATTGGGTTCAGGTTTGTTTGTCGTGGATTTCGGGTGCATGGATGCTTTTCGTGTTTAGGACCTAGGGTTTAAAGGGACGTTTAGGGTTGGTTCGAGGTTTAGGGCTTGGGATGTCGAGGGTGGATATTGTGGTTTGGGCGTCTTTGGGTTTCTTTGGGAAGTGGTTTAGGGTTTGGGAATGTTTGGTTTAGGATTTTGGCAGGTTCAGGCTGGTTGTTAGGGTTTAGGGTACAGGGGTGTTTGGGGTTGGGGTTTGGTGTTTGGGGCTAAGGCATGTTTATGATGTGTCTTGGGGTTTAGGGGTCGGGGATGTTTAGGGCTGGTTTTGGGAATTAGGGATGTTTGGGTTTTAGGGTTCACGAAGGTTTGCCATCAAGCCTTTAACAAACTGAAGCTCTTCAAGACCCTTGCCGACTTGAACCCGATGAACCCTGCGTCTATGGATGTGTAAGATTTTCTTGAGATTTTTACTACGAGCAGTGACGTTTTGCTTTCTGCATAGTCCAAAGTGATCTTTCTATAGTCTAAGGATTTCTGTAACGTGCGGGCGGGGTTTGGGGTTTAGGTGGAGTTTATGGTTAAGGTATATTTAGGGTTCAGCGTGGATTGTGGTGTCGCAGGCTTGAAGGTTAGGTATGTGTTGGACAGGTTTGGGGGTTTTAACGTTGGGGAATGTTTGCGGTGGATTTCGGGTGATTGGTTTTGAGGTTCAGGGTGGGTGTTGCGGTTTAGGGTCTGGGTATGTTTCGGATGGTTTCGGGGTTTAGGGATGTGAAAAAGGTTCAGGGCAGGCTGTGGTATTGTGGGTTTTGTGATGTTTAGAACGGGTTTCGCGGTGCAGGGTTCAGGAAGGTTTCGGAAGTTCAGGGCTCCGGAAACGTCCATAGAAAGCACCCAAACCCAAGAAAAGCCACCGCCCGAAATCCAATGCCAACAGTCAGCCCGATAGTACGTAAGGCAGTTGGAAGTATTGCAGAGATAATGCATTTTTCCGGGCTCGTCCGCACAGACAAGCTTTTATGAGGCTACTAATTAATACTAGTCTATAAAAAACAGCATCCAAGTGCATTGCTTTCCACGCGTTGACGCGGTTTTCCATGCCCAAGTCGTTATCACAAATCGGGCGTGGATGCGCTTCTCGTCGGATGCACTAGACCACGGACGTTATCACCGTTCGGGGGGCATGGCCAAAACCAACCCTGAACATCCCTAAAGCCAGCAGCCCAAAACTCACCACCGGTTCGTTCGGAATGCTTGCGGTGGATTTCGGTTTAGGGGTTTAGGGATGTTTAGCGCAGGTTTTAAATCATCTAACATGACGAGTTGTTTTTCTTCTTTGCCCCGGAGATCTCCAGAGACTTCGAGTGGCCCCAAGACCCCCAGCAGAGGCCCCACCAGGCAAGCAGATAGGACAGAAGCCGGTAAATCCCGGAAAGCCTTGCCAGAGGTCGGGAGCGTCCCAACCCACAGGCCACGGATGGCTTTAAACCCTGACGAGAAAGGAAGCCAAAATCCGGAATTGAAAGTTGGGTTTTGGTGCATGTGGGGTTTAGGCTGTCCGCAAGTCTGCAAATCGTTGCCTTCGGCAAGGGCGGCGCTCGTGCCAAGAATCCCTTCATCGAGTACGACGTGCGCGAGAAGAGGCTGAATCAGGCCTTGGCCCGGCTGCGGGCATGTCTCAGAACTGACCTTAGGGCTCCAGTTACGGAAATAGTCTTCTTTTAAGACTAACTATATATAATATGTAATCCACGAACCCGCTATTTAGGCAACTGGAGGGTCTAGGGTGACGCAGGATACTGACAGCGATGGTGGGTAAGCGCATTGAAACTTTCCTACAGACCGGCATACCTACACGTCATAAGTTCGGATCCCCCGGCAATTTCTGCTCGTGCTTGAAGCTCTCTGGGTTCCATGCCGCTTCTTCTCTGTGTTCTCCACGGGGTAATTTCAGAAACTAGAGGGTCTGCAACAGTGCAACAGGAGCTTCGCAATCGAAGCCAGCCCATGAATGGCGGGTACGTACTTCAAAGGCATGGTTCGAACGGTTGAATTGAGTGTGCGATGATGCGAAAATACAGACACGGCCAAAGAGTGGTAATTGAAGCCTCGATCATTCATGGCGACGTCTTCAAGTTTCGGTCAAACCGAGGTGTGCGACACGTAGCCTCACTACCGCGAGATTGCTGGGTCTTGTCGCCCATCCTTTCTCACTGATGTAGAATCGCCTGGCTTGGGTAGTGGCGGTCATCAGCAATCATATCTGCAACACAGTACAGCCTACCTGCTTCATGAAGGAGGGGATGAAAAATGAGGTGAGTTTTGAGATGAGGTGATGTTTAGATGCCTCGGTTTCAAAATGGCGACGTCCGGGCAACCGTTGGGAAGTGAGTGAATGAGCCGGGGTTGGCCTCATGACATCAGGACTCGTCCTTGGTTTAATGCCGGAGGGGCCGTGCAAATGGTGACGATTACGGCGGTGAAGACCGATCGGAGACATCCAATCGAACCGCCATGTTCTATCTCCTGGTACATGCCGTCGCGGTCGATCCCTACCAGTGCATCAGCACTGTCATTATGCATCACATGGTTAGCTGCCGACTTTTCGCAGCTTTTCCAGCAAGCTCAACACTTTCCTTGTCCAGGACCAAACTGAGAACACGAGACGCCCAATTTGGCTTGAGATGGGCAGTTGGGACCGAACAGCAGTGCACGAGGAAAAGTGCGAAAGGAGTCTTTTCTTTTGCTGGGAGCCCAAGAGAGTTTGTGTGTAGTTTCGACATAAGGAAAATGTAGGCATGGCGACATGGCATCTCTCGTAGACAGGAGTAGTTGGATCTCTAGTGTTATCATCTGTTGACCCATCGGTGCTTTTTCTCGGGTACCTTCCCGCAATAATGCACAGCTCGCCAGGAACGCAAATGGCTACAGGAAGACTCTCGTTTTCTTGAGCAGCGAAGAGAAGAACTTCGATTGGGTGCCCTTTTGAACCAGCTTAACCTTCAGACACTTTGCTGCACCAGGCCACGTGCGTGAATTTGCAGACTTTGGTCAGTGAAATGCGAGCCCCCGATTGACTTTTCAAGTCTTGGAGCCTCAGGAATGATCCAGACGATCAGCTCTATGAGTTTCTCGGCTTCGTTGGCGCATTTTCACAGACCGAACAGCTCCCAAACCCTAAACCTTAAACCTCCAGAGCTCTCAGGAATCGCACGTTCTACGGCCCGCATTCTATGGCAATGAAGGCTACCAAGGCGAGGCGAAATCACAGGCAGACCGCCCCATTTTCACGGTGAGGGTGCGATAAGGGAGTTTCCGAAAAATAGGGGTTACCTTATTTTGGGGTCCTTATAACAGGGATCCTACTATCTTGGGTACTATGTTGGGGTCCCCCATTTTCGGAAACTCCCAATAAAGTCAAAGGCACTTGTGCAAAGGGCCCGTGACATCTTCTCGAGGGGGCGGCCGCGCACGAACTCGGCGCCAATCCCCGAACGGCCTCCCAAGGAGGCGGGCTTATTCGCTGCTCTCTTGCTCATATTCTCCACCCAGAATGCTTCAGGCTGTCGGCGGCCGTAAGTTCCCGAAGGCAGCATGCAAAGGCGGTGAAATCATCCAGAGCTCTCGCATACCACATGGTCAGGAGCGCGCCACCGCTGCTCTGAAGTCATTGTCGCAGGCTGCGAGTATGCGAGTTGAAGACTTGACACTGCTCGGAAAGTCCAGACTGCAGGGAACGGCTATTTCCCCGAGCCTTTGCGCAGCACATCTCAACCCATCAGCAGTTGCTACGGACGAATGTCATATCGAAGGAAACTGAAGCTGCAACCTTTGTGAGCGGACATTTCCAAACTCGGGGGGTGGAGTTTTGAAGATGATCTGGTTCCAGCTACGGCTTTGTAGCCGCAGGCTTTAACCTATGCGAGCACAGATCCCCAAACAGTCAAAGAGACCCGCAGTCATAACAAAAGCAAAGAATTCCAAGAGCAGCCTCTAGGCTCCCAGGGCAGCCTATGGCGGGCGCACGATTTCGAGCACTGCGACGCTGCGGGAGCAGGATCTCGAATCTGTTCGGAACCCTTTCGAGACCACGCCAAGGAGCCCCTGCGAGCCTCACAGCGTTGCCCTGCTCGGACTTAAGAGGACTATCATGACTTCGAGCGATTTGAAAAATTGCTCTGGGCAGGGCGCTGCGGCGGGAGAACGAGTTTCGCAAGAGATACGGACGGCACTGTGGTAGGAACAAGATTTCCCAAGTTAGGGAGCGATCGGCCACATGTTGAAAATCCAACGAGATTGGCGTCCGGAAAGATCGTGATGTCAGGCGAAATGTGGCACGCGCCACCGCGAACCGCCGCGCACGCCTGCCGTGGATAGCGATCCATAGTGTAAGCACCGCACAGTGTTCTCACGCGGTTTTGGGAAAAATCGCACTTATCGCAACGAGTGAGGATGTCTTGCCAGGTAATGAAGAACTCTAGCGAGGACGTGCAGCAACGCCGCTGACTCGGGCATTGAAACAGATAGCACCTCTCCTCCACCCATGCCAGCTGAGGCTTCAAGGATGAGCTTAGGACCCCGATTTTGAAAGAGAGTGTGCCATGTCTGGATCGTAGAGTCAAAACGATGGATCGTCCATCGCACGATGTCAAGTTGCCGTCGCAGGAAGAGCGGCTACGGACCGCCAGAAGAAGAAGCTCCGAGGGGCAGGTGCAGCACGAGAGCAGTGCGAGCATTCAAGTGGGAGCTTCCGAAAATACGGGACCCTAATATAGTACCGTAAATTATTAGTAGGATCCTTGTTGTAAGGACCCCAAACCAAGGTAACCCCTAATTTTCGGAAACTCCCAAGTGGAGCTGGACTGAAACCAGCGGGCCCGTGGCCCTTCCCAGGCTGTTCACCTTCACGCGCCTCGGTGCAGAAGCCAACGCCCGCTCCTCAGCCCACTGCCGTCACCGCCTGACTCTAAGTTGCAGAGGGTATAATATATAGTACAATATATAATATACGATATACAACGTATAATATACAATATATAATATGTAATATAAATATGCAATATAATATGGTGATCAGCTGGTTTGAGTGCCTCACCGCCTCGCTGTTTTCCAGACCCTGGCCCAACATAAGCTTCCCGTCCAGCCTCCAGCAGGGCCCTTTTTTGTGGGGTTGTGGTGATCTTGGCAGGAGCATGCCATCTCCAGAAGCTGCTCAAAAAGCTCGATGAATTTTTAAGTCCCACTCTGTCTTTTCGCCTCGCACGCGCGCAAGGCGCATGTTGTGCGATGCGCTGCCATTCTAAGGCACCCTTTAGGCCTGCCACAGGCTCTTGATTTCTCTTGCGAGCACGTGCTCGGAGCCGTATGGTTGAGAGGAGCCTGCTTGTTGCACTTGCGCAATGGAGGAAGCCACATACAGAATAGACAAAGCAGATCGTAGAGTACTGGATTGCCATCACAAGTGTTTCAGGGTCTTGTGAGGGCCCGTACTAGCAGCATTTGCTAGCAGTTTCATTGCTTTCATTGCTTCCACCATATGAGACAGCATAGCCTTGAGTAAATAGAAGGATGTGTGAAGCCTGGCACCGCGCATATGCGTGAGCTGCCGGAAGCGCTTGTACATTCGCTGCGTGTGATGCAAGTAGCTGTTCACAGCGATGGCAGAACAGCTGTACAAGCAGCACTCGTCGTGGCCGCTACTCAGCAACCCTGCAGAAAAAGCAGCTTTTGTGCGTCTGTCATTCCTTTGTGGTCTTGTGGGTGCCAGAAGTGCCATTGCCTTTGTTGCAGTACGAAATCGTGGCTCTGTTGGCTCAGACTTGCAGTTTGGCAGTCTTGGGCTGGGACTATGTGACTATGAGTAGATAGGACGTTGTGGCAAGTCCTCAGCCACAGGCGTTCGGACCGCCTGAATGTTCCGAATGCAGCATTGCTGCGCCCGTTGAGCTCCAGGTCATCTCATGCGATGCCCGAGATAATATACCGGGAACCGCGCAGCGCACAGTTTCTCGCTGCGGCTGTGCTTCAACGTGCACCCATCGTGTCCGAGTAAAGTATTGCCCAGGCCGTGGCAGGTGAACAAGTGTGCACAAGGCGTATACTACTACAACGAGGCAGTGCTGCAGTAGTGCAAGCAGCGTTGATGCCGGATGGATTGCTTGGTCTACTTATTCTTACTGCCATGTTTGCTGTTGGGACGTGGCCGAAGGGGCATAGAACACCAGCCGCAGACAAAGAATCCCAGGTACGACCAACACACACGAAAGGGCTTGGGCAATGTGAGTCATAGTCTGCAAAGAACTATCTTTGATCACAATCTTGGGGTCTCTTGGGTTTCTAAGGAGATGTTAGCACACGGGTTTGGAGCAGCAGATAAACATCAGTGCGGGTGCTTACGTCTCTATGCAGGTTCTGATCACCACAAAGCCCCAACAGCAAGAAAGTAAGGAATATGATAATGAACAAAGGGGCCCTAATATGGTACGCTACATAGTAGGATCCTTTTTATCAGGACCCCAAAATAAGGTACATGATGCACCTAGGCCACCACCCGGAGTGATCCAAGCAGCCTCCGAGCATCGGAAAACGTGTCTTCACAACGTCCAAGAGCGTCTGCAACAAAGCAAAGAGGCAACTATGAAATCATGGACCCATGGCTAGAATAGCAGTCTGCATCTGCGGACCTTCAAGCAACTGGAGCCATTTTTTCAACGTGCCGGTCTGCCACGGCAGCGTTTGTCTCATGAGTACTAAAGTTCGTAGTGGCAGGGACCTAGCACATGCAACAACACCCACCTTTAAAATCGGAGAAAGGAATGCCCCAGATGCAGACAGATGCCATCTCCTCCGCTTGCTCGGTGGGAGCGAGACATTTCCCTGTTCAGGCGACCACAGAGTCGTTTTGGACGCAGCCTCGCGAGTTGGAAGGATGGCAGCAGCGACAGGCAACACGGTCTCTCCTTCACAGCCTTCGAATGCAAGATTCATCATGCTTCATATTCAACTCGTGGATAGCAGTGCACATGTCCATTCGTGGCAAGCCCTCACCGGCCAGTTGACCGCGGCGTGAATGCAGGCTGGATCTCAACCTCCACAGCCACAGCAACCTGCGCCTCAGGCGGGTGATGGCAAGCAGACTTCCGTCGACTGTTATTAGTAGGCATGCAAGAGATTGCTGCTCGGATAGCCTGTTCATGCACTTGTCGACCTTGATCTCAATCATGCCCTGTGTTCCTCCTCTTGACTACAAGTTTGGGAAAGCCGCGGAAGGTCAACACGGTAAGTATGAGCGACGTGCATCTCTGAACGTATCGATATTCCAACAGAATGTGCCAGAACGGTTCAGGAACTTACACCTATGGTCGTATCAGCCTGCATGAAGGCAATCATGCTGAGGATTTCATACAAGAAGCACTTCAGAATCTAGAGTTGTGCGGTACGCACCGATGAACCAGGGCCGAAACTGCATCCGAGTACAGTAACGAAAGGTGAGATCAACCTAGATCAATGTGGCTCATTCCTTGCCAGTTTTGTCAGGCGCAAGCTTATCCACAACACCCACCACATCCACATCCACAGCCCGTCCCACATCCCGGACAAGCAAGCGCACCGCCGGCCTATGCCGTGCCAGGCCCGTGAGACAGAAGCAGCGGAGGTCATGTGCTTTCGTGCATTGCATGCGCATTGCGTGCTGCTTGTGAGGACAACCTCAGCCCCCAGGAGCACCCGGAGCGCCGCACGGAGTACCGCACGGAGCACCTCACCATCCACCCCCAGGACAGGCTTGGGCAGGCATTACTGCATGTCACTGGAACGGACACGTCGACTTAGACAGGTGAGCCAGTCCAATATCATGCACCGCCGCAGCATGGACCTCCCGGTGCCGGCCTTGGACAACATGTCTGCTTTCTCATCTTCCCTTCTTTTTAAAACTGAGCCAAGGCTACCCGCCGCCAGGCTATGCACCACCGAGCTATCCGCCTCACGGATACCCTGCACACGCACCACCGCCAGGCCCAAAGAAGCCCAGCACAGCCTTTTGGGGACTTGTGCTGTTGCCAGGCTATGCCGGTTACGCACCGCCTCCGGCCGGCTACTATCCACCGGGCTACCCAGCCCCGGGCTGTGCCGCACCGCCAGGCCTTTGATGCTGAATCCAAGTCTCTGCGGCTCAAACTTTCCAGCTGTGCAGGCTACCATCCGTATCCGCACCCGCCACATCTTGGAGCTCCAGCACCGCCGCCTGCACACACAGCACCTCCTGCTCCACCGCCCGAGAAGGACGACAGAGCAGAGAGGGGGAGATCTCGATCGAGAGATAGAGGCCTCGGAGGGTCAAAGTGGCGAGGGCTGAGGGGCTCTGCACTCTCTTCCTTTTGGTTGGGAAAGGTGAGAATGGCCGGAGACGGGGTGGAGGCGGAGGTGGAGGTGGCGGCGAATGTTATTGCTGTGGCGAGCTGCGGCCTCAGCTCTGTGAGGGTTGCGCTCTCTTGGTCTTCGGCCTCTCCGGACGAGGTCAGGCCATCTGGCTCGGGACTGTCCAAACAAGGGCAAAGAAGGCTTTCGAGAAATGTGTGAGGATCTCAGTTGGCTCCAGTCCAAACGTGCAAAGCAGCATCTGCGGCGTTTTTTCTGCCCCTGCACTGGCTCTTAAAGATGCGGACACGCCAAGCGACTAAAGGAACAAAGATGCACTGCTCTTTCTGCCTCTAGCCACTCTAGCCGGTTTTGTGCTTGCGAGGGAAACGGTCGACCACTCAAAGTGAGACCCAGGAAACATGCTGCACACGCTTCGGATGTGCGCAGGGTCGTGAGAAGATATACACTACGCAAACCTTGCCTAAACAGCCCCCTGCGTGGCAGGGTGCCCCATCTCAGGTGGTGATTTCCGGAAGGGCGAATGCAATCGCGGCTCCTGGGATGGATTGTGCAAGATGGTGCCACTCAAAGTCCGCTTCCTGAAGCGCAGGCGATAAGTGCCGCTACTCTCATGGTTCTGCAGGAGGTCGTCGCTGACCTCAGGCATCACGTCTAGTGCGTTTTTGTTGAAGACCACCATCGCAGTTCTTTGCAGGAAGGACATTGGAGCATCCGAGACACCACATGGATGCGGCAGGATCGCATGTTGCTGCGATGCGCAGCACTGTTGCTGCAAGTGTGCCAGCTGCAGGTTCAGCAGGCAAAGCGTGAAGGGGTGCATGCTCAGGTAAGAAGCAACCGCTTGCTAGTTCTTACCTATATGTCAGGGCCATTAGCCTCATTAGCCATCACATATCCGTTAACCTAAGAGCATTAATTGTAAGAGCTTGCTGGCATGGTGAACCTTCTGTGTGCTGTTGCATGCTGTGCAATCCGCCGTGCGAAAAAGATGCACAGCTTGCTTGTCATCTCATCGGGCAGGCCGCTTGAACAAGAGCTTCATGCATGCGATTCTTTCAGCTCGTCAGCTTGATATGGCCACTCGTTCTACCCGCCATGTTTGCAAAAGCCAGCTTGCTAGAGCAGTTCAGTCATGTGCAGCAGTCATTGTAAGACAAGGAGCTAGTGAGACAGTACTGTAGGATGTACCGAAAGCCGGTTGTCGCGTTTCTTCAGACAAGGTTGTCTCATGCATCACGAATCAATGATAGTACTGATCAATACCGTCAGAGACTTCTTCAACTTCAACGGATGATTGATTAACATCATGCGTGGTTCATGGTGCGCGTGAATGGGCTGTACCCTCATGCCCACAGCAAAGGAGAGATGTCTAAACTTGCTACAGCGAATGTCGTGAGAATGCCCTCGTCGAACAGGCCTCGAGCTCGCTTGCACCGCCTCCCGCACATGGGCGCAGCATCTACATTCACAAGGCCCTGGCCGACCCGAGACTCGTCGGTCAGGCTCGCGGCATCTACATGGCCGTTCGACAGAGAAGTGTGTTTCGCGATGCATCGATTGCCCCCCGGAGGCGAAGGAGATGAAAGAGCTCTACACCAAGCAGGTCCGCAGCGAAGCGAAGAAGGGTCATGTGGTGCCAGCGAGCAGCCCCAGCGGTATGGCTTTGAGGACACCGGGGTTGGCAAAATGCCAAAAGGGGCCGTGCCAGCATGAGCTGAAGCACGAAGTTGAATGCAGGATAGTTCAATGGAATCTCAATTGCCTCTGTGGCATTGACGGGCAGACTCCCCAACGAGCTGCAGATGTGATCAAGGTGTTGGCGCCGTGCAATGCAGATGTGCTGGTGCTTCAAGAGGCCAGGCATTGCCCAGGGCTTAATCGATGCCTCTCTGTCGAGCTTTCCTGTCAGATGCCACGCGGGCCTGCCCAAAGTTGGTGGTGGGAACCCTGGAGATCCACTTTCCCGGCTGAAGAGATGCGCGCTTTGGAGACGGGTCTACAGGAACTCGGGCCTCTCGGCTACCGGCTCGAAACAAGCAAGAACGCTGTCAGCCCAGAATTGAAAATTTGAGGTGTCAGCCCAGATGTTTTTTTCATTTGAGGTATCAGACTCAGCTGAGAAGCAGCTGTTTCAGCTCTACGCTGCTTTGCAGCAGATTGACCGTGGTAGCGGTGTCGGAGGCCAGCCTGGACTCACAGTATCTCGGGCCAGCTAGACTCTTAAGATTCCATGACACAAGAGCCACCGAGAAATGCACGTCAGTCATTAATTAGAGTGAAATGATGCATGAATTTAGTACTAAAATTTAGGTCTTTTGGGTGTGTTGTGAATTTAATGAAGAGAAACACGCATCCATTTCCTTCCTTTGTTTTCTCTTCATTAAATACACCACACACTTCCTCTTAATTACCACTACTTTTTTGGGTGTCCTGAATTTAAGTATAGTACAATGGGCCCAAAAATCCTTATTATAAGGATAGTATAATTGCACCAAAATCGTATTCTAATTTACTAAGGCCCCATATATCAGGGAGCTTTGTATTAGCAGTGGCCTTGGCCTTTGCGGGGTTGAGAAGCCGAGGCATGATTTCCGGATGCCAGAAGATCGCGCTGCACTGCTCGTCTCCCTCCGCCTGGAGGCTGATGCCGACAGGAGAGATCCTGGCCACGGCAGCCTCATTGCCGCTTGGTGTCTGAAAATTGAGCGAATGGGGATGAATGGGGTGCCGAAATCAGTCAGTTCGCTTTGGCTGAATCAACGAGGTGACTATTTGCGCGACGCACTTCCATCACCAGGACAGAGTTTCTTTACTTGCGAACTCTTGTTGGAGCTTATGCCTGCGTGTGTGCGCCCGTGTTCTAAACGTTGTCAAAATTATGGTCCCTTTTTGGGTCCCGATTATGATTCGGCACCTGATGTTTAGGGTACCCACAAAGGGACCATGATTTTGACAACCACCCACATGACAGAACTTCACGGTGAACGACAAGGGGGTCCGGAAAGCAGAGGCTGAGCTGCTTCTGCGCCATTGTTCCAGCAACACCCCCAGCGACAGCCGGTGTACACTGATGGTGGCTGATTTCAACCAGGTGCTTCTCTTGATCCTTAATACCATCTTCTGCTTTTTCAGTTTTTCAGTGTATGTGTCTAGAGCAGGCCCAAGTGCCGACACTAGCGAATTATGCAAAGAGGTCACGTAGCCAGGGCCTATCGTAAAATGTGGCTGGAGTTTCAGCCTTCTTGCAGAAAGCCAGTATCCTGAAGGCACGACGTGGCGACTACTCTTCCGAGGAGTGGTCGGTCGTCTCTGCGGGTCTTCGTTCCATTGGGGAGCCGGAGGGCGACGGAGTCGCAGAGCTCCTCACTTCACAGGGCTGGGTTTGTGACTTGGCATCCCGAGGGAGAAGTTTGAAGCGAAGGTCCCAGAAAGTTTTACCCTTCGTTTCTGTTGACCCTGCTTCGGCTTCTTTTTGTAGGATACGTTCATTGAAGGTGCTTACGACATTGCCGCAGAGCGGAATTGGCGAGGCACTGCACCACCATTTACACACTGGACAGGCACGACCGTCGACTACGCGTACATGCTGGCTCCAGAACACAGCACAAAGGTGTCTGCACACCTCATGTACAGTGATGTTTCGGATCATCTGCCAATCATGACACATGTCAGCTTCTGATATTGTCTCCAAGAAGATGAACTGTTGCTTCGCTTCACCGATGGCATAGCAGGCTAGGTTGACCAAGCTCTTTCTCTGCACCAGAGAAAGAGCTGCATTGTGAGCGTGCATCACGTCACCTCGATACAGATTCGGCCTCTGTCCAGACACGACGATGGAGGATGAGAAGATGGCACAGAATTGCCCGCCACAACATTCCTTGTCTGGAGAACCGCGATGTGAGCGATACATTGAGCACAGGCTTTGAGTTCATCCGTTGGCGAGAATGCACGTCCAACAATCCGCTTCGAGTTTGTCCAGTCTGCGTTTCACTGAAGGAGGCATCATGGGGGGAAAAGCTGAGAGTGCAAAGGCTGCTCAGCTGTTGACACGGTCGCAGAGTGGCTCACTGAACCCAGCCTGTGTAGGGCCAAAATGGGCACTGGCCAACTTGCTTCGGCTCAAAGACGAGCCGAAAGATTCTCCCGTCCGAAAGCTAAAGTAAAGATCGGCGGATGTCAAAAGTAGGAATTAAGTTGCAAGCCAGCCAGTATGCAGAGTCTTCTTTCTCTCTGAAGCGTCCGAAGATGGCGGCGGGTCTCCGTCCCAGCCTCCAGGAGCTTGCCAGGCTTTGGGGAAGGACAGAATCCGCCCGTTCCAATAAAGGTTTAGGGTGTAGGGTAGCTTACTGGCAAAACCGCGCAGGACCTGGAGATCGACTCGGTCCTTTGCCATGCGCGCCGAAGGCGTGCGCTGTTTATTTCTTCTCTCTGAAGTCTCGTTATTATTATGATTCTTATTATTATTAGTACTGCTATATTGTTAGTAGTACTACTGCTACTACGGTTGATGATATGAATCCTGCATTGCCTTGAGGACCCTAGACTATGGGAATTATGGTACATTCCTTATTATGGATAATGCAGGATTTGTATCATCAACCGTAGCATTATTGTTATTACGATAATGCAGATTATGATCATTATTATTGTTTATTATTATTGGCATTGTTACTGATATTGTTATTAGTATCATGACCGCACGCAGGGAGCAGAAGCAGAGCCCCAGAGACGCTCCGGCCGGTGGCGCGACTGAAAGAGGCGAGTCCGGGGGAAGAAAGACACTGCAAGAGATGCGGGCAAAACCGCCTTTCCGAAGAGCTCCATAAGACTGGGCTCTTGTTAAGGAGTTTAATTTAAGTTACCATACTAGGGATCTCTAGCAAATAATATTGTCTCCATATTCTGGCAGCTGGAATTAAATCCCAAGAACCCAGAAGAGCGGTCAGGCCTTGCCGCGTCAGCTGGCACTTAACATGGGTCACCCATGGATCTATGATGATGAAGTTAGCAACATCGGCGACTTGAACGGCATCGATGCTGGCACATTGGTACCAACCTCAGGCACTGAAGCGATGGACTCAAGCTCAGCCTTTGGCCCGTCTGGAGCTTCTCTGAGGTGGACATAATTAGCTCGGATGGGGCGACGGAGTTAGGAGTGGGAGTGCTCAACAGGCGGGGTGGCTTCAGCCTCCAAGTTCAGGCGCAAGGAAAGACACAAGAATCTGAAGTGCTGGCGAAGTTCCCTTTCTGCAGGCAGGCCTCAATCGTGCTCCGTCGGATGGAAGGCCTGTCCCCCGGCATGGAGGTGACGCAGGAGACTGCCAGAAACGAATCGGCGCAACGAGCGGCCCCTAAACACTAAACCCAAAACCGAAACCCTTAGCCCTGAACCACCTAAACCCTAAACTCTACCTCAGCTCTAGATCCTGAACCCTACCTTAGCTGTAAACCCTGAACCCTACGATGATATGTCAGGAGCTGCTCCAAGTCCGCTTGCGCAAGGCTTTTGCAGCGCGTGATCAACTTGGCGGAGGGAGCTTCTGCCGTGCGGTGCACGGGGAACAAGACGGGCTTCCAGGTCGGCTTCCCAGCCCTTATAACTATTAGTCTTATTGCTATTATTATTATTTTTTAGTAGTGTTGTCATTATTACATGTCTTGTTATTGTTATTACTATTGTCATTATTCCTATGATTGCTATTAGTATTATAATTATCTTAGGAAAACAGATCAACTTTGCATTGGATCGCAGGTGTCATTGTCGACCGCTTTGGCACGTCTGCCGTTGTGATTTTCGAGTCGGTGGGATCTGCAAAGCTGGAGCTCGTGGTTCAGGAGGAGCTCACCCGATGGATTGGAAAGCTTCGACAGTTGATTTCCGACTTCATTAGAACGCTTTTGCCGTCATGTTTTGTTTCGCGGCGTGCAGTTGCAGCGTGACAAGGGTCGGAAAAGAAACTGAGGACGGTTCATCGAATGACTGCAAAGAAAGAGAAGTGGGCACAGGAAGGTTCGGAGTTTACCACCAGCATCACGCGAGGCGACAGCTCAAAAGTCTTGCCCTCAGGATTTTGCCGAGAGGCGTTCGCAAGACAGAGATTCTCGGATCGCACTGAGGTGCGTGTAGAAGAAGGCGAAGGCAGCAGCCAACTGTATTTCGACATTGATGTTTTACAGGGAGTTTTGGTGGGCCACTGGAACTATGGACTGGAAAAGATGAGGAGAGAACTGACGGCATGCTTCGGCCAAGGCTTCCTGGCCTTGGTTCTGCCACTCATTTAGCTCGCAGATTGGACTTAGGGCGGGGCTTAGGGGGTGCATCGTAATATGGGCCGTCTACTGCACAGTAGTTCGGGTTTTCTCCTGAGCACTCGATGTGCAGAAAAGCTACGAGACCTGTCGCATCAGCATCCCGTCAACCAGCAAAGACCAGAATCCAAGAAGGACTAAAGCCTGATGAATCGGCATTTCCAAGTCAACTCCGAAGCAACTCCGAAGCGAGCCATAAGGTAGTCCTAAACCCTTTTAGACCGTAGATCGTACAATATAGGAAGAATGATAAGATGAGATAACTGTAATGCAATACAACATAACCTGAGACACTTTTGCTCCTTTACCGGCAGGGCCGGGCCGGGAAGTCCGCAGGTTCTTTTGAAACTGATTGCAGCTTTAAGTGTTTTCTCCATCCAACCGGGTTCCTCATTTCTGGCTGCCGCTGCCAAAGGCAAAGGGTTGGAGAGATGGGTGGTGTCAAGAGGTGTGGTCACATTGCTGAGTGGGTTGAGGGCGGTCGCTGTCAGCAGGGTAGCACATGCTCGGGTGTGGACTGTGGAGGATGAAAGTGAAGGCTGAGGCAGCTTGCGCAGACAGCGGCGTTTTACTTCAGGTTTGCATTCGGGAGGACATCTAGGACTATGGCATACTGGGCCGCAAGGTGAAGCTAGGGGTCGAAAAAACACAAGGTGAAAAGCTCGGATCATGCCTGGGGTTGTCCTGCTGTAGCGACCGATCCCATGAGGTACTGTTCTGGACGCTTGGGCGCAAGCAGGACAATGGGGCATCAGGTGTGCCAGGGCTGGTGCGGAAGAGGTGGTGCTTCTAGAAGACACCCTCGGACTTGCCAAGCTTTGCCGGGAGAATGCCATCCTGAACGGCATCTTGGCAGCCTCAGGTTCCTGCACAAAGCAGGAAGCTAAGAAGTTGAGAACGCAGGCGTGGAAGAGCAGTGCACGATTCTTCATCGTGGAGACGTGACAAGTGAACTTCGAAACATGGCCACCCGGATACACGAGAGAGGCGGTACCGACTCCAAGCATTGTGAGATGTACGTTTGTTTCTGCTGTTTGTTGGCTTTTTGAGCCTGCGCATGCCCTTAGAGGCTAATGGATTCCCAACGTAAGGCGACAAGCGGAATACGATTCAATTGCGTTTCCCTCAATATCCGAGTACGCCGATAGCTCAGCATGCCCACTGCTGACTGCTTCTGGGCAGACTACAGAGTTCGCATCTTTTTCGCCGGCAAGGTTTCGAGCGCTACTTCAAGCACCAACGGGGCCAATTTGGCAAGTGGTACAAGCCAAGCCTCAAAGGCTATGAGAGGGCAATTACTTTGGGAGCTCCTTGAACTCACACTCTACATATATATATATATATGTACGTATAATGTGTACACTATCTATTTGTCTAATAGTGGCAGCGAAGGGCGAGTTCAGCTAAGGCCATGGTGACTTCGCGGGGTGGATACTTGGTGGTGACATTCCTTCTGCCATTGACAACCGAGTACTGGGCGCTTTATTTGGTGCAAGGACGGGACTTTGCTGATAGCTGGTCAGACACTTCGGTTGCACTTGGCAGGTGCCTTGGAAAGGGCGTCTCGAATTGGGAGCATCATTTACTTCTCCACGGGCATCAACGAGCTTCTCGGTCTCTAGTGGTGCTAGGAACTGAGGGAGCAGTACATAACAAGATAGAGGGATAGCCGGGGAGAGCTAGAGCGCGAGTTGGTAACTACCCAACAGCCTTTGCTTCTCGTTGAAAATGGAAAACTTCTAGAGCCTTCGGCCGTGAAGCTTGAACTGTAAGAGTAGATGGAGCTTAATCTCTGGCACGTTTTCGTGCACTTAAGCCGGTGAGGAGAAGTATTAAGACCCAGGACTCTTTTCGCAGCGCGGGGAAGCTGCAAGTTTTTCAATCTCGGTTTCTCGGTCCACGCTCTTTGTGTCAAGCAGGGACAACATAGACATCGTACCTATACCTTTGACACTGCATGCTAGACCCTTCGAGAGTTGACGAAGACGTTGAGCCTTTCCCTCAAAACCAGACAAGCGGCGTCGTGGCTAAGAAGATGTTGGCTGGTAAGCCTTGCAGGACAATCAGCTCGAAGAAAAGCCGAAAAGTTGAAGCATTCATCGGGATTGGTGCAACAAGTCACAGTGGAGAAGTTGGGCAGGACCCCCTACTGAACCGTAAAAGAAGATCGCCTTCCTAAGCCAAAGGCAACCCAAGAGACGCAAGGGCAGGGAGCAGAAGACACAGGTAAATACAGATGTGGGAGTTTCCGAAAATGGGGGACCCTAGTATAGTGCCCTAAATAGTAGGATCCTTGTTATAAGGACCCCCAAACCCCTAATTTTCGGAAACTCCCATGTAGGAGCTTTGAACACCTGGGAGCCAAGAGTAAACAGGCTATTGATTGTCTGAAGCGAGACACCCGTGACCTTTGGCGTGGCAACTCCTGATCGTGTTTCCAATGTGTCCACCGAGGGATTCCGCCATGCCCTCTTCAACCATGGATGAGTTCTGGACGCACGTGCTTATTTGCGTGAAGCTGTCTTGAAAAAGGAATCCTGCCATGCAGAGGATAGAATTGCTGGAAATGTTTGCTCAAGTTGGTCATGAAGGTGGCACAGAACACAGGATGATTTCTTGGATGCATGTTGCTGCAGGTCTCTCCATGTCCACGAACAGAAGGTTGCATTCAGCAGATCATTGCACAATGGTTGCTAGTGGAGCATATGCGCTAGAAAAGTACGATGTGGCAAAGCAATGCTGGCTTCTGCCTCCCGAAGAGTAGTTGTGCCGTGGACTCAGACTGTTGCGAGCATTCGCTCTGGATAGAAGCATCATCCCTGCCGCACAGCAGGCACCAACAGCTGCTGCCGAAGAGCTGTTTGTGCGGGCGACCTCTGCGATACAGCACCCGGCTTGCAGCTTTTCCCTGTAACTGCCGTTCGTTCATGATAAACCCCTTTTGGACGGCCTTGGGCTCCGCGCTTGTGCTCGTGTTTGTTATCGTGCATCGCCATCGAGGCAGCAGGCAAGACCAGGCATGGTGGGATGAGGACCGAGCTGCACAGCTAAGCGCAAATCCGAGTACTGAGTACCGGGTTGCGGGCATGGTGGTTCTTGCCGCTCCGTTCCATGATAGGAGTTGGATCGACGCCGCCGTGGCACCAAAGTAGGGCGTCAGGAAGCTGTGAAGCAGGCCAGGGCGAGCAGGTAATTGGGCTATCGTGCTAGACGTGGGGTGCGCAGACTTCTCCGGATGATGACAATGCACCGACTGCGCCGTAAATAACTTCCAATCCTAGTTTGAAGGCTCCTTATTGTAATTATGGTATAATGGCCCCACAACCCTATTCTAATCATTAAGGCCCCTATATTATCCTGGTGCCCTGGAGCTTCCAGGAGGAAAGAAAGCCTGGTATCCAGTTGGAGGCGCAACGAAGACCGGAGCGCCAGGCCTGCACATAGCACTTCTTCACACACACACACACAAACCCACAAAAAACCCTAAAACCCTAAACCCTAAAATTCTGAACCTTAAAGCCGAAACTCCCAAAAGAGAGGAGATCCAGCAGAGCGCAGCGGAGCTGCAGCTCTTTGCGTCTGCTGAGAGCCAGTGCCTGCCTCGGCTGCGGTTACAACAACAGGGCATCCTAAAAGCTCTCTTTCTTCTCGCTTCATTCCTCTGCTGCTGCTGCTGCTGCTGCTTCCCATTCATCAGAAAGTTTGATGTTATACTACGATATAACTACTATATAACTACCATATAACTACAGTCTGGAACCCTTTTTGGAGTCGCAGTTGCGAACCGATTGGCTTGCCGCAGCCAGGCGCGACGGTGTTGAAAGCCCTAAGTCGATGATCTCCTGCTTTCCTGTGAAAAGAACAAGCACCTCGAAACTCGCGAGCTCGCCGATGCATCGTTTCTCTCGGATGGAAGAAAGAGCAAGAAGAAGAAGAAGAAGTCCACACGGCCGGCCTCCCGTCTTGGTTTCAGGGAGTTACTAGAATCAGGAGGTTCGAGACGGGTGAGGGTTGGAACCTGTGGTTCGGGCAGAGGCAACATCCTGAAGTGGCAGACAAGACCGTGTCCTCGCTCACACCCGGGAGCGAGCGCCGCTCCCAACCGAACGAGCATGCAGGCGATGGTTCGACACACAGAATTATGTAAAAGAACCGTGGGCCACAGATCTGGTTGTGCGAGCAAGCGAAAAGCCGACGTGGATGCTACGGCGAATCCGTGCACGAGTCAACCTCTTGGGAGGTGAGCCCAAATATCCAACGAGATGACACGGGTGTCAGCATCCAACTGCGAAGGGAGTCAATGCTTGCGTGGACTTGGAGGGGAACTTGCATCCTGGTCGAAGCATATGGATAGACCACCGCTTTGCTGGGCCCAGTGCTGGACACTCGAAGACTCCGCTGGAGCACCACTGGAAAGACATGTAGAAACAACTTAGCAGACTTAGCAGTTGACCACCTGTAGCAAACTGGCGGGCAGGACCAGATGCGTTTGGAGAGAGCACAGTTCGGAGCGAAAAGCTGCAGGCAGGTTCGTGCCAGAAAAGTGTATGAGGAGAGGCAAATGGCGGTTGCAATGCGGCAATGTGATCCGAAAAGCACATATAAGGCAAACCTAGTTCTACAAATCCAGATGGCTTACGGCATTGCGCACTATACTTGTACAGAGGACTATAGCATGCTACGATAGATAACATTCTTCGAGCCACCTCCAACCCTGCACATCTCGCGCTGAGGCGACCTCCCTGGGCAGTGATATTTCTCTTGCTGGCCTCTGGTGGGCTTACAGCTGCTGCGACTGCCTTGTGGGCAAAGGCGCAAGCACGTGTGACCTGTAGATCGTGCTGTGTGCCTCAAGTTCGCTAAAACTGTGTGGCTAGGAGCACATCTTCACTTGCATTGGGAATGTGTCAAGAAGGTCTAGCAAGTTTGCCTGGAGCGATGCCGTGATACCAGACTGCGCCTGCAGAGGTCAGTCAATCGCAATCCCTGGAAGAGCTTCAAGAAGAGCTGAAAAAATTCTGCGGGGTGATTTCGGGATGCTCCGTCAGCTTGCCGCAGCTGCAGGCCGCCCCGGATGGATTTTTTTCGTGCTTCGTTTTTGGTCTGGAGTTTGTCGACTTGGGTTTCGATGTAAGTTTACAGTGATAATGAAAATATTAACCGTAGTAGTAATAATAATGGTATTATGACTGTAGGGCACTGTAGCTTTCTTCGCATGGCATCCCTACGGAGAGGCTGGCGAAGTCCATCGCCTCTTGGCGGCTTCGCTCCTCCGCGCTGGTGAGCGACCTGCAAGACTATTCACAGACACGGTACCTTTGTAGCTGTTAGTTATTAGCATTAGTATTTGTGTTAGTATTAGTTGAGTAGGTATCCTTTAGCCTTTTGGGTTCTATATAATCCTACCATAACTGAAAAGTTTAACCTTTTTTGGGCTAGGGTACTCAGCCACTAAGGTACTCTTCTTCTGCTGCGGGACCCTGTCACATGTTTTGCATTTAAAACTGCCTGAAATCTTGCATGGATAGTGTTCAAAGGGCTCCTCAGGTGGGACAAAGAGCCTGAATTATCAAGGATCTTCATACACCACATGCTTGATGCCACCATTTGAGGCCCCTGATAGTTTTTGTCTGAGTATCTATACTGTTAACGACCAAGCCTAGCCAAGGTTGGAACGACTGTATGGATCTACATTTCTGCTGCAGCTGATTCTTGGGTCAACCGTTTTCAGCAACGCCGGCCGCTTAGAGCTTCAAGCACCTTGATGAGTGTGGAACGAATCTGTCCACGGGTCGAGAAACCCATCCAAAGATGCCAAGCTGATGTCAGACCTCAGGGAGGCACGAAAACAGATTTGTCAGGCAAGGTGTTCAGGGTTTCGACCTGTTGGTGTTCTCTCTCTTCCGAGGTCTCCGCTCTCTATCTACATCAACACTTGATAGCTCCAAGCGGTGATCCTGCAGGACGCGATTGAAGGAAAGAGACGCGAACGGATGTTGTCTATCGCAACAGGGGAGATGATAAAGTCAGGAGGGTTGTTGCGACGTGCGGTGCATCAGTACATGCCACGTCAGCTGCAAGGATCCATCTCCTCGAGCTCTGCTGCAGTTGTGACACTCGGAACCTTTTGTGCCTTGCGACACGGCCGGTGGGCTGCGTGGCGAGGTGAGCGGTAAGTGCCAAGCCTGCAAGTTGGGAAACGTTTGGGTCCTGAACGGCTTCAGGTGTTCCGGTCCCAATCTCTTGGCTGATGGCACCTGTGCTGGTGCGGTGCCGACTGGGAGCACACACCGGGAGCGTGAATGCCTGCGGATGATCGCATGCTCGGCCCCATGAAATTTCGGCCCAAGGCCCCTGCGAGCCTGGAGAAGAAGACACGAAGCCTGGATTGAAAAAAGAGACAAAGTAGGTGCCGAGGCCTCGCCTAAAGCCCCCAAAGATGTTTTTTTCGCAAGCAGCTCTTCCAGAACCGGAGTCAGATCATCTAATCATGCGGAAATAGAGGAAGTAGAACAAAGCCGCACCCTAGACCCTAAACCCTGATCTCTTAGTGAATAGTCAGAGCTCGGTTAGACTCACCAGGTCTTTGGCAGAGCTGCATCTGACGGCCCGAACCCCTTGGCTCTAGACTTCCTACCTGCATACAGACCATATAAAGATATACATATAGATCAGATGTACATATTTTTACATATATATATATATATATCCATATCTCTATGTGCATATCTGTATTTATACCTACGTTGCACCCTAGCAGCCGGACGAAATCTGACGAGCGATGGGAAGATGAGGAGCTCAAGGAGTCCACGTGGCCGAGCCCGAAGGCATAAAGACACAGGTATAGGTATAGGTATAAAGATATGGATGTATGTGTGCGTGTATGTATATATATATATGTATATATATCAGCATGTATTTATTTGTTGAACCAATAAGTATATACATATATATATATACACATGTAATATAGAACCGTCTTTCATCTGCAAGGGACAGCCGCGACCGCCGCCACCGAAATCGGAGATCGCGGTCGCGTCCGAGGAAGGGCCAGTAGAAACGTTTCGGTGGAATGTCACGTGGGTAGTTGTCAAAATTAAGGTCTCTTTTTGGTTACCCTAAATATTAGGTGCTGCATTATAATAGGGTATCCAAAAAGGGACCATAATTTTGACAACCACCCACGTAAGTCTTTACAAAGCACCGGACAGAGCAACAAACATCGTTCAGTGCGGCACCAGACCTACGGAAAGCCTTGCTGGATGAAGAGAATGCTGCAGGTTCCCCTCTGTCTCCTCCTCTTGCTTCTGTCATGCTTCTACGTGACACTTCTTAATAGCTGTTCCTGCTTCACAACTTGGACCTAGAGTTCCAAAAGCCGGACAATCGCATGCTCAAAACAAATCTGAAGAACCCAAACCCTAAGTTATGCCCGAAACCCAGAGCAGGACAACCCGAAACCCTAACAGCCTGAAGATTCTGGCCTTGCGCTTGTACCAGCGCGCGCAAGGCAAGAGAAATCAAAGGCGCATAGCTATGAACCTTTGAAGCCCTAAAACTGACACGGCAAGTGGCACGGCTGACAGCTTCAAAGGCCCGGTGACAACAGTTTCGACAAAGCCAATTTTTTGTGGAGATCCCTCTGCTCATGGTCAGTGCAAGTTTTGGGAACTTGTTGCTGCATGACATGTTGAAGCATCCAGCCGTTGAGGCGAGAACTCAAGTTCCCAAAGACACGAGATTAAGAATCTCAGAAGGTTTTTGCCCACAGTGGCCGCGAAAACCAAGCGCTAAATCCAAAACCTCGCGGCAGTAAGTTTGGGTTGAAGGGTTAATCCGGTAACCTGTTCTTGTGTACAGCCCTGAGTTTTGCAATTTCAAAATCTGCTGTCGTAGATCAAGCTGCATTTGTCGGAAAATCAAGCACGAAGGCTTGATATAAACATATCAGTCTGCTGCGAAGTAAGCTTGGTTGTCGTTTGCCGAACAGATAGCACACGCAACGTGTCCTGAGCTCCTCGATCCACCGACCTTGCGGAAACGATGATGTAGCCTTCAAAGCCCAAGCCTCTGAGAGCTACTACTACTACTACTACTAATAATAATTGTAATAATAATAATAATGCAAAGCTCCGGACCGAATCTCGAGCCGCGAGCCGAGCCGACATCGACAACCCAAGCGGGCCCTTCCGTTGCCAAGCTACCAGCACGTATTTCACGTGAGTTCTACGGTTCAGACCGCAACCGAAAGAGCACTCGTTTGGGAGACCCGCAATGAAACATTCGTAGTTATGTTCATAGATTGTTGCTGCCTCCATGTCCGGCTAAACAAGGCATGACAGATTTGGCCGCCTGCACTGCTTGCTCGGTTTGCGCGTTACTTCAGTACCGCCAGTTTTGTGTCGCAAGAACCCCTGCAGATTCTGGCAATGCATCCTTGGGCAAAATTAGCCTCGTTAGGCGTGCTGCCTCGAGCTCCCGAAGTCCACGACGACGCACTGCAAGCAGGCGTTTCGGATTGCTGGTTGATGGGAGATGCCAGATGTCGAACCAGTGCATTTCGCCGGGCAAGAGTCAGGGCCTGGGATCCCTGCGACAGAGAGGATGGCTTTCTAAAGTCGTATGCAGATGTATATATACGCTGTTTGGTAGCCGGCCGAACATGAGCTTGTCCGATTTGGCTACAGGAGCAAAGAGAAGCGACGGGCGCAGGCCCAGGACAGGGGGCCGCAGCAGAGAGAGGGCAGGTTGCTAAGTGTTTACCGCATGTAGCATGTCTAGCTTCTGTGCTTTCAGGAGTATCGTATCCCTCCACCGAAGACCCGCATGGATGCAGCGAATGCACCACCTTCCATAACGGAGGCTCAGAAGGCCGCAAAAGGGTCTTCAGCCTGTTGAAAAGCAAAGCTTTGCTATCCTTGCTTTTCTATTGTTTGGTTCAGCCCATACCCCAGCTTTGCAGGCAGCCTCCATCGAACACGGGGGCTACCTCTATGCTACAATCGATTTCACACCGGCAGTGCAGAATGCACCCTGGTCTACAGAGGCACCCACGCAGTACGACTATCAGAGTCTTGGCGAGATCTTACGACACCGTCGAAACTTGGAACGGCTGGTCCATCGAAGCAGATACAGGCACGATGAGCAACAGCTGCCATGTTAGCGAATTTGTGCCAACTTTCACGGAACCTCAGGGTGAAGCGTTAGATCACCCACAAGCGGACACAACGAGCCCTCTGGTCGACCATCACTGCGATCTGTTGAGCAGCCTGTGAAAGCTATAAGCGATACTAGACCTGTCTGTTCCAAAGATAGAATGTACTTGTGCCAAATCCGGTGCAGTCACAAAATGCTGTAAACGATTGCGCGTTGTGCCTGCATCTTCCGATACTGGGGTCATTGGGTTCTGTATATCATGCCATGATGTTCATGTTTTGGGAGCATGCACCGCGAATCACTGGAGCCAGCGATGTGCTGCGCTATTTTGTCGGCTGACGGGACCAAATTGCAAGGCTACAGCGAGCGGTGGCTCGAAGCCGGTTGACATTACCTTCTAACATGTATGTATTTTGTAGGTTTTGCTATTCGTAAACTAAGAATCTATCTATCTATTTGTCTATATAAATATATAGACTTGAGGATTGTTGTCGACGTGAGCAGCGAGCTGCTTTTAATCAGTACGAAACTGGAATCATCCGGAAGAAGTCATACATCAGACGCATAGTCTGCCTTTGCAGTCGCCAATTCTTCCCTGCCAGCTGCATTTTCCTGTCTGCATGATTCGAATTGTGCAGAAGCCATGTCGTATCATCCGCTCAACTTGAAAGTAGCTTATGTGAAGCCTAAAACCGAAGCCCTGGAAGCATCGATAGCTCCTGGTCAAGAAGTGGGTTCCGGAGGTTTTGCCGACAAGGAAGTCATACCTTATAGTAATTGCACACTTTTGGGACCCCAATACGAAGGGCTTACTATAATTCTTGATACCTTATAGTAATATAGTAATTGTGCACCTTTGGGGACCCCAATACAAAGAGCCTACTACAATTCTTGCAAGGACGAAGTCCGACATCTCGGTGACTCGCTCCAAAACCTTGCCGAGAGGATGGGAGCTGGTGAAAGGCAGGCAGTCACGAGCCAAGCGACTGGGTTTGGGGGTTTAGGGTTTTAGCATTTAGGGTTTAGGGTTTAGGGGTTTAGATGTCTTAGGTTTTAAAGACGAAGGATTTTGTGTGAGAGGCTCCAGCTTGAATCGGCCCTGTTCAGGCCCGCCTCCGGATGACATCAAGGAGCTTATCAAGATCCACCCATGGGGCACTCATCTTTTGGTCACCGAGGGTGGAAATGCCTACTGGACCCACGCTGGCGACAATCCGGGCGCCATGGAAGCCATCTGGGATTACGACAAATACCCTGGCAGGTATCAGCTCAAGCCCAGGTCCTGCTTTGCCAAAAAGTGTGCTTATCTCGTAAAGCGAGATCATGCCTTGTTTGTGGTGCACCGCAAGCTTTGGGTAGGTATGGCCGGGTCTCGTCCTGGCATGGAAACTTCTTCATCAGGACGATCGACAAACAAGTTTAGTGAGCGAGTACTGTCGTGCTCCTCTTGCCAAAGACCTGCAGAATGGAGTTCAGAAAGAGATGACTGGACGCTTTCGTGTTTTCGCTTGCTGTTCCATGCATGTCCTTTCATGGGTGGAGTCACGGCCAGACTCTGTTATTCGCATTGACAACTGTCTATGCTGAGGTTGCTGATCTCTCGCTTGCACGAGCCTACCTACATGACCTTGCTCTTTACAGGCACTTCGCAACACATGCCGTCTGACTGAAAGCCGAAGTCGCCTTCTTTTCAGGGCGGAAGCAAAAGAAGCCGAAGCAGCCCAAGCCCGGGCCTCAGAAGGCAGAGATGTCGGAGCTGTGCAGCTGTGGGGTTGGCGTGCCTTCGTGAGTTTCTGAGGCCGAGGTTGCTCAAGGCTCAGGCTGGGAAGATGCCAGCGAGGGCAAGTGTTCCAGCGCCCGGCTTGCAAGAGGAATCCAGCGGTCCATTGCGCTGGCCGCATGCCTTGCGGTTGAGGCGAGATTTGGAGAAATGAACTGCATGATCCCAGAGACCGTTTACGATCCGTTTAAAGCTATTGAGGGTTTTCATGAGTGGGACAGATGCGGCGATTCGAAGAACGAATCCTGCTGTTGCAATTCAGATTTGTGCATTGGGTCATTGCTTCTTCTTCTTGGGAGTCAGCCGACTAAAGACTATATGCACATAGAGGGTGTGACTGGCTGATTCCATACCTCTTGAAGAAGTCTGCCTACAGCCAACATGAGGCGCACAAGCCCAAGCCCTCAAATGAGGCAGGTAGCTCCTGAAATAATGCACGGTATATACTCGTAGCACCCGTTGGGGTGCAGGGCTTCTGAACCAAGACAATATCATAATGCTCTTGGTTCGGGCGTCAAGGCTTTTTCACCTTTGTATGCATTCCGAAATGTTTACCCAGGCTTTCTGCGACAAGGCTTCCGATCAAGGCCCAAGGAGCACGAACACCCTTTACAAGCAAGCTGCTCAACGCCCGGGGAGACATGATAGTTGGGAATAGACTTCTGGCTTGAAACGCTGAAGGGGTGACCCTGAAGTAGATTGCAAACCCTTAACCTAAGAATCGACACCTGGGCCAGGAGATCCGAAATTCGTCAGTAATTAAGAGGGATGTGCAGAACAGTTCACAGGATGCTGCTCGCAGTCACTTCCGGCCACCGGCACAAGACATCGTGTCCTGGCGGATTGATCTCGAGATCACTGCCGACGAGGAGCGTGATCACTTCGAGCAGTTCATGTCAAACCATTTTGGGAGCTTTAGAAACTAGCGGCGAATACTAGAACCCCAAAATTCGAGGATCCCTGGTGCAAGGACAGCAAAGAAAACCTCCATCCTAATGTAAGAACCTGATTAAAACAACCTTGGGCCTTAGAGTTCCTTATATGAACAGGTTCCTACTTTAAGCAAGAAAGCATCCCTGAGAGCAGGATCCCCCGGCGCCTCCCGAGGCGCGAAATGCCGAACTTTACTGCTCCGACTCTTTTGCTACGATAATTGCCTATCCTATTTTGGGCGGTTCCTCATTACATTTATAGTTTACGGGGACAGGGGCCTAAATAAATGCCTATCCTATTTTGGGTCTTCCTTGTTAGAACTATCATTTTTGTTTACTGGGCCCAAAACCAATTTTTTGCAAGCCCTATATTGCGCTCTTGGAAAGATTAAGACCTTGTAGGACCCTTTGAAAGGCACCCTTCAACCTAAGCAGCATCCGTACGAGGCCACCGTGTTGGCAGACGCTATCGGAGCCTTTCTGGGTGCTGGTGGCAGCCTTGGGGTCAGCAGACGATGAACGAAGGAGTTTCCGAAAATTAGGGGTACCTTATTTGGGGGTCCTTGTAATAAGGCAACAAGGATCCTACTATTTAGGGTACTATATTCGGGTCCCTGGAAAATCCCTGTGGGGGTCCTTATAAGAAGGATCCTATTATTTTACTATTTAGGGCACTATATTAGGGTCCCCTCTTTCGGCAATTCCCAACTAGGAAGCAAGATCAGACCGGAAGACTTGAGAATTCTGACATAATCATCCAGAGTCCAAGGATTGGCAGCGATCTTTGCCAGAGCTTCTCGGGCATGAAGTTGAAAAGCACAATTCTGCAATAGGTCTTTCCAAATGAGTGACTGAAAAACCATATTCGTGTTCACGCGAC
>CAJNDT010000468.1:0-90000 GCA_905221615.1 Symbiodinium sp. CCMP2592
TTGCGGCGGCTTATGGAGCTGCAACTGGCCAGCCCCCGCGAAGGCCCTTGTCCCCTGCATGACTGGAAATCTGAAACCTCCTGCTCCGCCGATATGAGCTATTTCCAGGCAAAGGCACCGCTTGTCCCAAACGCGCAAGAACTTCATCCTCATCTTTCTCGCCCAAGCCCTTCAAAAGGCTTCGCATGTATGGGCTTGTCTCTGCAATCCTTGCGCAGTAGCGAGTCTGTCAGCGTCGAAGCCACAGCATGACCATGCCGCGTTTGCAAACGTATGCACCAGTGCTTGCAAGGTACTTTTCCAAAGCTTTTTTCTTTTTGTCTGGGTTGTCCTCAAAACACTACTAAGTGTGCCCATCCATGAAGTTCGCTGCGAATAGTGACGTGGCCACCAGCGACTCAGTCATGGTCCTTGTACTCCTCGTAGATCTTCCTCTGTTAGTTGTCAGATGAACGATACTTCAGGCACATGCAGAAGACTTTCACATAAGCAGGCAAGCGCAAGACAGCATTTCGGGGGAGGGGCAATGAAGCTGCAGCTGAGTGTCTGGATTGTCTGCTTATACTGTTGCCGCGCTGCTTTACATGGGCGATGTCGGTTCTTCTTGCTGTCCGTGTGGCTAGAATGCTCCTGGGCATGCGGTGAATCCAGCAGCCAACAGCACTGATTTTTGATTAGCCGCCGTGGCCATTGAACAGCCCCGGCCGAGCGCTCAGCCAAGCTGCAAGGTGGCAGAACATGCAGCGTGCGCCGAAATCGCAGCCTGCCAACTTGAAGCAACATCGTTGGCATGCACGTCTGCAAAATTGCAGGAGTGCCCCCTGGAATCTGTTGAAATAACCCACTTGAGGGCCGCACATGATGTTGTCTCCGTCTCGGTATGTAAACACCCACACGCACATATGTGTATATATGTATACAGCATTATATAAGTATATAGCAAGCCAGCTCTCGAACGCTGGGCAAAACCGTGCTTGAAGTGAGCGGTGCACGGACCATTGAGAACTACACATGACTCATAGGAGTCTGCCTTAGACGAAGGCGAAGCGGAATCGAGCCACACAAAAATGTCACCAAGTCGAGAGTCTGCTGTACGATTTCGCTGACTCACCCTGGGCCTTGACTACGGCACCGTATCAAGTGTGAAGACTCTGAGAACTTTGAACAAGACCTGTCCGGGCCTGGTCTTACCAAAATCCTGGTGCATGGGGTGCACTTTCCACGTCCATGTCCCTGGCACGCAAGATGTCTGTAGTGCCAGCATGTGCCAGTTGGATACACTCGCGACACGCATTGGCTTTTACATGCCCTAATGCCGGACACAAACTTCTGGCGTCTCTTGTCGTTTGCAAATTGCGAATTACCACACGACAGGCCAACGTCAAGGCCTTTGCGCCGATGGACTGCCCGTACTGTGGCTGGTAATCATCGTCAAGCAACTCCTGTCATTTCTAGTATCAATCGTGCCAACATGGCTGGAAGGGATGGTGTCGCACCTAGGATCATCTGGGCCACAGGAGCCTATGCAAAGTGGCCTCTGCTTCCTAAGGACATGTGACTTCTGATCCCAGCACGTCAAAACAATGGAAGACATCGCGCTTTCTCAATCTCGCCTCAATCGCCTCCATCCGGGACTGAACCGCCTGCGCTCCCTGCACATCATCTCTGGGTGGGGCAGGCTGCCGTCGAGAGCTGGCCGACGATGAACCTGACAGTATGTAGCTGCCACTCACGGCTCGCAAGCATCTGCGGCGAGTTGGTACAATTCATCCGTTGAGGTCGCAAACCAAGCCAAGCTGCTCTGGAACTCGTGTAAGGCATGGTCCCAACTTTCGCTCTCCAAAGCTGAAGATGAAGAAGAAAAAGAGTTCCTAGGCGTTCTGTGCTTTACGCTCTTCCGTGCAAGAAATACGAGGTGCTGCACGTCGTTGCTTCAGACTAGCAGAAATGAAGACACCAGGAGCCATCCGTGAGACCTTGCCCACAAGCTGACAGCCTTTTCGGCAGACTCATGTCAGTCCGCCCCTTCTGCTCGGATCGAGCTCTATTGGTGCGTTTGGCCGGCCTAGCTCCCATGCTACATGACAGGCTATACCCGCATTCTCTAAAGTGCGAGGTAATGGGGCCAACTGCAATTCAGACTGACAGGCATGTGAGTGGGGTAGCTGAACATTTATGGACTAGGCTGCACTATCTTCATGATGTGGCTATCCCTGCTACCCGCTACCCTCTGAGGCAAGGTCTCCTCGAACACCGAGTGGTGCGCCTGTCAGACTGTGGTTGACTCGAAGGTCTCGAAACGCTTTGTCACGGCACAGTCACAGTAGCTCGTTATATTATGGTATCTCAGGCTTACATCCGGCCAACCCCGCCACTTTGGACTGCAAGCAGAATGCACACCATGCTCCTGTCCAGCGGAGGCCACAGAAAACCACTGCTCTTTCTCGACATCCGCGGAACTGTTTTCGTGACCTGGTCGCTACCAGCAACATGGAGCCGATCATTGTCACGATTGCTGCTGACTTCGATGGCGCTTACTGGCCATTCCGAGTGTTCCTTTTTCAACTCTAAACGAAAAGGCGCTGGATCGTCAAACCCACGTCAACAACAGTTGCGCCGCCGGCACTGTTTAAGAAAACATTGAAGAAGACAGTCAGCCCTTGGATTTGGGCGAACATGTGCTAGAATATTGCCACAACCACGCAAACGGAGATGATAAATTCAGGTCCCCTGCCCCCGAAATCCAATCTGTTAAATGCTGCCCGCAAGACCAGAAACGCAGGACCGTACATGCAGTACAGTACCTTGAAATTTGGGCTTAGGGCTTCGGGATGTAAAGCTTCAGCTTAGAATGGTCAGGGCTGAGTACAGCGAGAGTTTCGGAGTTCGCCTGGAGGCAACCACTGGAAGGGCATGGGCGGACCGCCCAACACCAAAACAAAACACATCAGCCACTGAATGTCTTAGTTCCTGTGTTTTTGTCGGGCCGCCCAAAAGGGAACAACAAATTCAGCCCCGAACTTCTCACTTGCTGGGGTTTTGGCCGGACCGTCCAGAAAGGAAACAAGACATTTTTTGCCTCCCGCCTGGCTAGGACGAACCTACGATGCAGGGTGCGATACTGGACTCACGAGATGACTGTACACCTTTGCTGATGCCCGGAGGAGATGCCCCTTGAGGGTATCTGGTCTTTTGCCCCGTGCCAGCAGCATGCAACTCATCGGCAGCATATGTTGCACACGCCACCACTTTCACTTTGACCGCTCACTCGCTCACTTTGCCCCCGTTCACTCGCTTTACTCAAGCTGTCTCGTTGGTACTCCTGTACTCTTGCACGCATTCACGCATTTACGCAACTTGCTACTCATCCACATGGCCACCCATCTGCTGCATTGTCGTGCATTCACTTGTGTTGTCATGCAGTCGTGCAGTCGTTCAGCGTCAGCGCCTTAAGGTCGCAAAGCCTCCATGTGCGATGGCTCCATGTACCATCGTTTATGCTTGCAGCGAACTCTGCCATACTGCATCCCTTGTGGGCCAGTCGGTCGTGCAGTTGCAATGAAGTGTGCAGCGAATTCTTCGGCAGATCGGTGAATTCCAGAATTCCCACCACGAGCACAAACCATGCAGTCGACAAATAGTCGTCCATGCGATCCAATCCGTCTCTGTCATCGATACAGCGAATTCCACCAGGAATCTCAGCGCATGAATTCATTCCAAATTCCAAATTCACCCGCAGATTTGTGTCCGGCCGTGTCAGGCAGTCTGCTAGTAGCAACTGTGCCGTTGAAGTCGCCCCTGCAAGCCATTCGCTGGAGCCATCATGCCAGTTTAGTCGCAGTTTTGGCACAATCACGGTGATAGCGCAAGCGCTATCACCGTGATGGCCCCAATCTGCAGGAAGACGTCGGCAGTGCAAAAAGGCCATGGCTTATGGGTGCGTCACCGATATCGTTGCTGAAGTGATCCCTGAATGAAGTCCTGATCCCTATGGTATGTTAGGGCCCATAGCTCCTGGGAGCGCACCCCGATAAGATAGGAACCTGTATACCTTACACCACCCGGACCAGAGTAGGAGCCGAGGGAGGGGGAGGAGACACAAAGACGACGTGACCATGGTGGGTGTTCCACTGTTCGCTCGCAGATTACAATTTTTTTAAATTTTTTGGGGCTTCCGTGATGTGATAAGGGCAGTCAGTTGAACACCCATCACAGTGCTAGTCATCGATCTCGACGACCTCTCTCTCCTGTCTTTGCCCATGTGCACTGGCTTTCTGCGTTGCATCCTTACACTCCGTCCCATATTCTTCGATGCTTCGCTGGTTGTTAAAACTCAGGCGCCACTTGTTGAGCTCCTGCTCAGTCGGCAGTGGGAAATTCCACACTTTCTGCAGGATATTACGGTGGGGCACCGTGAGGGTTCGGGCGTGAATGGGATTGAAAGCAAATCCTTTCCACGAGGTACAGCAGTGCAGTCTGCTCCTACTGGGGAACAGGATGGGACTTTGCTTGACCGAAATTACCTGTCCCATAATGGTCTGTTGATTGTGCAACATCGCATGTGTGCCTTGGTTATCCTGGATCCACAGGTCGCCGGCTTCTTGGCTGGTAAGGCATGTTAGAAAGGAAAGGCCATCACTGTTGTTGAGGTCTCTGTGGGGTCCTTTGCTACCATTGGCAACCACAGCAATTGTGGAGAACCTGAAGTTGGGGGCCCAGGACCTGACAAAACGTGTTAGTGCCATCGTGGTCTTACTGAGGTCAAAGGTCGAGTTAGTTATCTGGTCAACAGCTCGTGGACTCTGTCTTACCACAATGTATGACATGTTGCTTGTGTCATGTGGATCACCTGAGCGCTGGGGCAGTGGTATGGGTCGAGGTCGAAGTCGCTTACCGGCAGGTATTAAGGTCCACAGGTTCAGGATTTCGGAGTGCAGGATTGGTTGATCGCAGGGTTTGTTCAGGAGCTGAGTCGCAGCGCGGTCTTTATGGGATGGCGGGACGTTGGGTTGACATTCGTTAATGAGTTCGGGCAGGGTTGCAACAAGTGGCGGGGAGCTTGGCTCGGGGGCTGCATCCTCACACGTAGAGTTCTCCAGGCCCGCGGGGACCGGAAGACGACGCACATGAAATTGCATGATGCCTCTCTGCTCACCCATTGTCACGGTCCCTCAGAAAAAGAAACTGCAGGCACACCGGCACCGAAAGAGTTAAGGAACCCCGAGTGAAATATGGTACAGGTACAAGGATACATGGTGCTAGATGGTGCATCTGGATTTCTTATTTCCTGTGCTTTTGGTGGTGATGCCCAGAAGGAACATAGGAAATTCAGGCCCTGGATTTCTTATTTCCTAGTTTTTAAGGTTTGGGCGGGTTTTGCACTGATTTTCGACAGTTTCGGAACTCGCCCGAAGGCAAGCAGTAGAGGCGAAGATCTACCATATTCTACTATCCGGCCGCTTGGACGGGTTTAGGATATCTACAGCAAATCGGCGAGAGTTTCGGGAATTCGCCCGAAGGCAACCACCATGCCCTATGTACTGCGAAACAGAAAGCGGTTAGAACACAAACAATTTGGCGAGGTTGAATTCAAGCCTAAACCCTAAAAGGAATAGGTCTGGATAGACTCCGATAAGAAACTCAGGGTACCCTAAACCTGGCGGGTATACCAAGCGCTATCTAAATAAGAAATTCAGGGTACCTGCTTCGGATACAAGAGTTTTCTATCCAATGCTGTCACTGTCATTGACTCCCTGGGAACTAATATTGGGATTCTATAGGGGCTACTATACTACTATTTGCTTAAGAACCCCCAAAAAATAAAAATATATTCCTTATGGGGATAATATAGGGATTATATAGGGACTACTATAGGGATCACAGATTCTGAGCAAAGGCACAGCTGTTGGAGGAAGAAGAACCGCTCCAGCTCTTGCTCCGGGGCCGAGAAGACTTGCGATCGACGTCCTGTGCTGCGCTCACTCCGAATGAAATGAATAGTTCCAAATTCAATAATAATAACAGTAATAATAATAATAATAATAATAATAATATATATATATATATATATAGAGCATATAGGAAGCTAAGGCAACAAGCAGCAAGCACAGCTAGAGCTGAAAAACATCAGGCCCACTAACCCCGGCGTGTGTGATGCCATGGATCCTTTGAGTCACCATGCCTACGCCTGCATCCTGGTTGAAATCTTGACAACTTCCAACTGATCGCAGCGTCTTCGTCAGTGTAATCCCGAGACGGCGTGTGCAATCTTGTGCGGCGATCAGGCCTCCTGTGTCTGAACTTCCAGGAACGTATTTCTCACCTGCAAACATGCAGATTCGAGTCTTTGGCTTTGTCCGTCCTTTTGTCTGGACCCTGGCCGAGTGCACCCGCCTGCACCATGTGGAAGTGCACATCGGATGAGCCCGAAGAATCCATGCTGGAAGGGCTTAATGGGCCTACTGACCAAATGCAATCACTGGGTATCACTGACTGTATGTTGAGATAGTCGGATAGTTGTAGTCACGAGCCCGCTACATCTGAGCTTGTTTCTAACACAGCCGCTATCGATGCCATCCCCTACCCGCGTACTGTCCGGCAGCTTGGGTGATATGGTTGGGACAAAGTGATCCTGAAGGAAAACTGAACCATCAATGGAGCGATTGTCCAAGCTCACAGGATGCAGCAATCATGGTTCAGAGGGGAGTGTGGCTGAGGAACCAGGTGGAACCGGAGCGTCCAGGGGCCTGACAGACAGAAAGTTTCTGGAAAAGCATCTGTCCTGTAAGCACTGAAGGGCTGGTGCTGCCCCGGCAGGGTGGCATTTTTTCGTGAACACAGCGCGAATCGCCTTCAATGTCTTTCTTGCCAGTGCGGGCAATTTTCGGGCAAGTGTTCCTGCAACGTGTCTGTCAAGAGAAGCAGCTCTTGCTTTTGTAGTGCAACCAAGCAAGGCAGAAAAGCGCACTTCAATGTCGGCAGAAAGTGGTGTATAAAAGCTCTTTCACCGCAACTGGTGCCATGCTGGAAGCAGTGCAACAGGCAGTGTTGCAAACAAGGCGGTCGATAGGCTTTCACAGCTGTTGCATGCTCCCCAAGCGAGAAATGACGATTGCATGCCTGAACTTCCTGGAGCCTGGATGCTATAGGATTGGCCCCGACAATCACATTTTTACTGTTGTACAGTAACCATCGTGATGATCACTCTAAACCAGTTCAGCTGCGTGTGAGACTTACGAGTCGGGTGCCTTGCATTCCAGGCTTTTGCCAGGGCCGTACTAGGCTGCAAACATGATAAGCAAACCCTTCTTGAGGTTCGCAATCTTGCCGCTGGGTACGAGTGCCAAACCGGCCCAGCACTACGGGCATCCTTTGACTAGCACATCCCAACTAGCGTAGCTCTCCGGTTGCTGCAGTGCTTCATGCCCGGTGTGAGGAGAGCCCCCAGCTGGCAGCAGGAGAATAACAGTATTGCCGCAGCATCTGGCAACAGCCTTCCTGCAGCAGGACCAGGAGGACAAAGCAAGCGAGATGCTAGATGATGTAGTATGAAATATGTCATAGCTCCCAGGCAGTGGCGCCGTGAATATTTTCGACCCCAATTTTGCTCTCGTGGGTCCCGTCTGGCCAGGACCAGATTCATTGTCAGATTCTTATGTTCGGGCTTGCGCGTCTTTCGCTGTGGTCTGGTTGGACTCTTGGTTGTTAATGCCCTCGAAAGGCTGGACCTTCACTTGTCCTAGCAGGGCCACAAGAACCGGCCTCTTTGAGCAAAGGTGCGTAGCCAGGCACCAATCGTGAAGGCATTGTTCTGGTCAGTGATGTGGCCTTCTTCTCTGATCTGTTGCAGGTTTGAGTCGGCACGGGCCTCTGCCTGCTCTGCGGAGCGTGCTACACTGTCGCCGCTGCATGTATCAGCATTAACCAGCAGGCCTTTCCAGGTAAGCAAGTCGTACCCCCGAAGCCTCCACAAGACCCGCTCCATTTCTCCTTCTTTGGTGAGGTTGTGTCAACGACCCAAACAACTCGTCCCAACAAACTGCCCAAAGACTTACGGACTATGTCAAGTTCTGTGCTGTGGCGAGCGTCGCCTCACCGATGCACCTCACTGGGTTTCACTGGCAGGGAGGCCCTAGACATGTCGCTTCTCTCTCTGCTCTGATCCTGAGGACAAGCCTGCAGGCTTGAGCAATCTGGTGAGAAGCTCGCGGTCGGAGAAATGATTTCACTGCCGCTCGCAATGGCTTCTAACACAGGTTAGCGGTTATATAGCTCCTCTACCGAAGCAATGCCAGAAACAGCCTAAGGCATCTTCTTCTCAGTTGTCATGTGTTACGCTCGAAGTAAAGTTAGGAAGCCACGGCGGCAGCCGTTTCTTTGAAAGTGCGGCTACCGTAGATCAAGGCCGAAGGCCAAATCTCTGAAGACTGAATCGCTGCGACCTCCTCCCGGACCGGGTTTGTTGCCCGATTCTTTATGAATTAGTATGTCGTGGCCTGCGATGTTCGGCATCGGGATGGGAAGTGACGAGCTAAGTTCCTCGGCAGAGTGCTTGCAGCCTCCTGCTCAAGCTCTCAGGCTCTCTTCGTACGGTACACATGTATAAGAACCCGAAAAGGCCAGCCATAGCCAGCAAGAAGGCAAAGCAAGCAGGAAAAACGGACCGATTACACTCTCTCGGCTCGTGTCTGCTTTTGGCAGTCATGAGTCGAGAGAAGGTCCGATATACCACCACGGCTATGTCCCCTGCTTCTGCATAGAACATGTTTTGCCAGCCCCAGGAAAATCTGTGTCTTTCAACCTTAATTCCGTCTGAATATTGGCCAACAACGTCTAAGTCTTTCTGATTCAGGGTCTGGCTTGTCCTTCTTTGTGTGCAACTTCCTTAGCATTAGCAAAGAAGGTTCGCGTGCACCTCGTACCACTGCCAGACCTTGGAAGGCATCGGGTGTCATCTCTTTTGCTGGAGGAAAGAGGGAGAGAAGTCCAGGTGCCGGATTTTGATAGAAGCTTAAGCCAGCTGATGCAAACCTCTGAATGAAGGACCTGTGGAGGCCTCCAACTTTGCCTTGGAATCCGGCGTGTGCGAGACCCCAGGCCACACAACGCTGTGCCATGCCGTGCCGCAGGCCTCTGGGCAGGGCTCGGATAGGCTGTCTGCGACTCGGTGATACACGTTCACACGACCAGCGACCGAGTTCCCATAATGTCACAGATAATCGAACTGCAGCTGCTGCGTTGCTGATTGGACACGTCGGGAAGTCAGTCAGTTTTCAAGAAGGCAAGCATGTCTTTGACTCGTCTGATGCCCAAATCCGAGGCCGTGACGTGGATGTGAATCGTGGTGCTTTACAGGGAGATGAGAATTTTCCCCTCAGCTGCGGCAAAGAAACATCGCACTCCAAGCTGGGCAGGTGAGGAAAACAGCTCAGAGTCCGAGGTGCTTTGGACTTCTTGAGGGCTGGATCCTCCGAGGAAGCTGAGCTGGGCTTGACATCGTCGGCAGGCCTCCATTGTGCGAAAGATTGCCAAGGTAACGGGAAATCTTGATAAGATGTCTGCTAGGACCGCCACATCCATGGCCTGCAACTACCTATGATCGTGACACTGCTGAGCTCATGCCTCGTGTCCCCTCTCTTCGCACTACGCTACCGTCTGATTCCGTTTCGCCGTAAGACGGTGAAGCGCTAGCTCCACGAAAACACATCAGCGAGCTCGGTGGACTCGAAGCACTATGGGTTAAAGTGTATAATTAAATATATACATATATATACATATATATATATGCCACATGATACGGACCCTGGGCCCTTGGGTTGTACAGCTAAGTCCACGATCCTCGACATCTCGGCTATGGATACCCCTGACGAAGAGCGAGCCAGCTTCGTTGCGACAAAACAACGGACCGTCGACAAAGACTTCACCGAGTGTGGACATCGAGGCGGGGATGCAATTCTGTCGAAAGATTGTCTGGCACAACCCTTACAACCCAGGCAGTCTCCAGGCAGCCTGCTGGAGACCAAATGAGTAGAAGCTACACCATGTATCAACACAAACGCGATGATGATGCAGCAGCATAGGCTGGTGCTTCAAGTGATATTGTGGAGGTACCTGAAGATGCTGCCCAGAAGCTGCAACCCAGGCACTTTCGGAGCCGGCAGCGCTTCATCCTAAGTGCTTTCAAGCTGCAGCTGACTGTGGCCCAGTTCCAGTTTCACATACATGGCCCTTGTGAGCAGAGAACTGCGTGCTAGTCCAGCCACCCACTTGAAGACAAGGGGCAGCCTTAGCAAGGTGTGCAAGGACTTCCTCTTCATCCTTCTCGCCCAAGCTCTTCAGAAGGCTTCGCATATATGGGCTTGCTCCTGCAATCCTTGGAAGTCGTGCATTGGATATACTTACAGCGTGGAGCCGCAATGTGGCAAGGCTTCTGACTTCGTTAGATTCTGGCATGCTCTCGCAATAATTGCCGGCAGCCGGCTTCTCCAGAGCCTTCTTCTTCTTCTCAGGGTTGTCCTTGCAATGTGGCGAGGCGCAGCCCCTCGCTGCTCTGGTGATTCTACTTATCGGCCTACTATCTGCCGGCTGCCGAACATACCTCCTAGGTCCTAGCATGCGGAGGCGTCCATGGCAAGAACCGGCCTTGTACTCCTCGTAAACTTTCCTGGGCAGCTATCGTTTGCAAACTGCAAAATGCCAGAGTGCGAAAGAGCAGGGAACGGAAACCTGGACACATGCACTGAGGACGCACCCGAGGCTGTTTAAGAACCACCGGGTGGGGGTGGGCAGCCATCATTGTTGTTTCGGAGAACCTTGAACTTAAATACCAGACAGAGAGGGGAAGCGAGGGGTGAAGGGCGAGGGCATCTGTATTGTTATTTCAGGCTGGAAATAATGGCTCCATTCTCGATGTCCATTTCATGCTTTTTCGGAGGGGGCGGCGGGGGCAGGCATTATCTGTAGCAGAAAGTAACGGATCCATCTTCCATTTCGAACCCAATACCCATTGTCCATTTCCATTTCATTATCTTCGGAAGGGGGACTGTCCTTCTGGTGCGCAAAATAATGGATCCAGTTTCCGTGTCCATTTCATGAATTTTTCGGAAGGTGGCGGAGGGGGGGGGGGGGGGGGGGGCGCGCGCGCACGCGCCATTTTTACTGTTTCTATACAAAAAAAATAATGGATCCATTTCCATGTCATCATTTTCGCAGGGGGTATTGTTTCTCTGGCGCAAAATAATGGATCATTTCTCTAATTATTTCCGTTTCACTATTTTTGGAGGAGGGACTGTCCTTCTGGTGCAAAATAATGGATCCAGTTTCCATGTCCACTTCGTTATTTTCCGCAGTGGCGCCGGGGGGGGGGGGGCGCCGTTATTATTGTCATTTTCTTTTGGAGGGGTTCCCATTATTATACAATATTTCTATAGCAGAAAATAATGGATCCATTTTCCATGTCCATCTCATTATTTTCGCAGGGGCCCCGGGGGGTTAGGAGGCGTGTGGGGGGGTCTCATGATTAGTTTTTCTATAGTAGAAGATACTGGACCCATTTTCCATTTCGAATCCAGTAGTTTCTCGGGCACGTCTTGCATGCACTTGTGTGCGTGACCATGCTGGAAGCTGCAGCCGAAGTTCTGGATGGTCTGTTTGTGTTGTTGCCTTGCTGCTTTACAAGGGCGATGCCGATTCTTCCTGCTGTCCATCTGGTCGAAATGCTCCTTAGCATGCTCACCAGTGCTCGCGATAGAAGGTCAACAAAAAACATTCCTCCATCTCCCAGCCAAGTTGCAAGATGACAGAACATACAGCGGGAACCAAATTCGCACCCTGCCAGTTGCCAATGGCTAACGCTCATGTTTCCATGGTCTCATTCATGGAGCAACCGACGTCGACCGACCATCCCGAAATGGCCGAAACGTGAGCAGATGAGTGACAGGCATTGGCATTGCATAAGCACTGATGTGCGATGTGCGCCAGCGCTAGGGCAACGTTCGGTCCTCCTCTTCCGTGTCTAATGAGACCACCCTCCATCTAACAGCCGCGGGACCACGCGTCCATTTCCACTCGCCCGCTCCGGTAAACCTTTGGTCACTTGTCCTAGACCTTCCCACGTCAACCCAGCTTCGGGGAACCTGCAAGGACTGATAGGCAAACAGGCAGCTCCTGTTGGCCGAAAAACCGAGGTTCGTGGGGGATGTAGGAGTGTGGCTTCCTTCCTTGCTTACTTAGGGGGTCTCGACAGCTTCCCCTGGATGAAGTACAGGACTCTCCGAAACGCACAAATAAATTCCACCATGCAGCAAAGGCTATTGCAACTGGATGCAAGACGGAGTGTGATACAACTGGAGGCGCTTCACAAGAGTCCAGCCTGGTCGCACCAAAATCCTGGTGCACGGCGTGCATTTCCCACGGCCATGTCCCTGGCGCATGGGTTTTGCTTTGCCGGTGCTTTTCTGGCATAGTGTTTTTCTCGTAGTGCTCTGCGCATGTTTCGGCAAGCCTCTGGGTGCAACTTGGACCATCTCAAAAACACAGGCCTTGGCGCCGATGGACTGTCCATACTGTGGCTGATAGTCATCATTTATTTGCTCCTGACATCTGGGCACTTTTTGGCAATCGGTGCCATCCATTCTTCAGCACTGCCTGCTAGAAACCCCCGGCGTTGTGAATGCTAGGTTGACCACAGCACATTGCCCGTCTGCCTCAATCCGGAGCTGGACTGCAGGTGCCAGCTGTGCACCATCCCTGGGTGGAGGTGGAGGCGGTGGCACACGTCTCGAGCTTGGTGATGAGCCTGGCAGTTTGGCTGCAGGGCTTGGCTTTGATGAATCTCTTCAATCTCCCGAAGGCAAGGGACAAACCTAGACTGCCTGCCAAGCTGCTTTGGAACTCATGCATAGCACTCTCCCATGGGCTTTTGAACTCGTGCATAGCATTTTCCCATGAGTCGGGATCCAAAGCCGAAGATGAAGAGGAATTCCTGGGCGGTGATTTTTCCCCACGGGCCGAAGACCGTATCGCCGGAGTATTCTGCCATTGGGTGTCGGGTGAAGCACAGTATGACTCCGCGTGTGTTGGGATTCCTAAGCCTGCCGTAGGATGGCAAAAAAGGAAAGGAAAGGCTCCATGTCTCCAAAAAGACCGCTTGGGGCAAACCTAATCGCGATACTTTCTGAGGCGAGGTCTCATCGAACACCGAGTGGTGCGCCTGTCGTCGCATGCAGTCGGATTTTGGAAGTGGCCACCAAGCATGAACCGCCTTCGTGCAGGTACCTACGCACATATGGAGCGTGCTAGTATACATTCCTGCAGCGTCGGTGGCTTGCACCCTGCGGCCGCAGTCCTGTCCACTCACGGTCACGGAGAACCATTGCTCTTTCTCAGCATCTCCGGAACTGTTTTCGTGACCTGGGCTTGTGACTTCAAGAAGTGCTCGGTCTTTTAGAAAGCTGACACATCCAAGGCGATTTTCCGAGTGGCAGCTGTTGGACGAAGAGGAACCGCTCCAGCTCTTGCTCCGCCGTGGTCGAAGAGATTTGGGTCCGACGTCCTGGTCTCTAGGCAACGTGTCATATGCGAGCCAAATGCTAAATTCAGGGGGGGGGGGCTACCAGCACTTCTGAACGCTGTCAGCCAGCACTTCTGAAAGCTGTATATCAGAAGAAAGGACTACCCAGTTGCCACGAGCAAATGTTGCGACAGGTGGTAGGTCAGGTTACTTGCACGACTGGTTTTCTTTGGCTCCGTTCGTTGCCTGTCTTGTCTGAACCACGTATGGCTCGTCCGAGTTCGGTGCGCTATCGCTTTGCTGCCATGAGTGCTTCCTGCCTTCCGGGAACTCTGCAAAGAGCGGTGCCTTTGAGATGTGTTCCCTGCCACACGGGGATTCTTCCAGGCAGCAGTGGACTGTTTGGACACGCGCCCAAGCAGTTTTAGTGGAAATGCATTTTGCAGGTTGAGCTAACAATCGTCCCAAGACTAAGAGCCAAACTCAGCGTGAAACAAAGCAGACTGACCTGTGCCCGCAGGTCCTCTGATGTCTGCACTTCCAGAAACGTATTTCTCACCTGCGGTGTGGGAACCCTTCTTCATGCTTCAATGCGGTTGGCCAAGCTTTGAGGTGCCGCGCCTGCACCATGTGAAACTGCATGTCCGACCCAGCGGAAGCCATCGTGAAAGTGCCGTCAGAAAAACAAGGCAAGCAGATCGACAACAGATGTAGCTGCAATGTCAAACAAATGTTATGCTGAAGTGCGTCTAGAGAAACATCTGGACAGGCCCCCGGCCCACACGCTTTGACCAGAAGGTGGCTGAGCTGAGGGTTGACTGCTGTTCAACGGCCACTGATTCCAGTCTGCAGACAGTCTTCCAAATCGAAACTCGGGTCTATGGCCGCTTCCTGATCTTACTTCAGCATCGCCAAGGAGGTTCCATGCTCCTGCGAAGCATTATTTGTCATCCGGCCTGGGGTCACATCATCTTCATGCGAACAGAATCGGACTGGCAAAGCCGTGGCATGCCAGTCAGGGCACAATGAAACCGACTTTGCCAGAGATCTTCCGCGTGATGCTGATCTCGACAAGGGCGATGGAATGCAATGGAAGCCCTTTTTGTTGGCTGGAAGCGCTGCTTTGCAAGATGCCTCTGAGAGGACCGTCTACACACCGAGCCCGTGCGGTGAGACTGTGCAGCAGGCCAGAGTCAGACATGCTGTGTCTGCTAATGGCTGATGGATTACGTTTGATCTGGCGTGTCTTCAGTGATCACGAGGTTTCATGCTTTGCATGCGCCCCGCTCTCACCAGGCAGATAATCTGTCTAATTGATTTTGGCTTTACGCCGAGAGTCTTTGCGGCCATCAAGCCTGCAAGCCTCTCAGCTTCATCCCAGCGGCTGCGGACCCTCTTCTCCTGTCGATGTTGGAGTTGCAGGCTGCATTGAGGCGACAACAGTGCAAGGATCATTGATCATTCCATCGAATGTGCAGGGAAGCCTGCCACTTGCTAATGAGCCACTTATGAGGCATCGTTACCGTTTCTCCATCCAAACAGCAACTTGGGCTGCCGCTTGAGGTTTTCGCTCGATTCCTTTCTCTCTTCGTACATGGGAACCGCCAAGGTAAAGCACCTCGCCTCGGTTTGCTTGGGCAGTTTCCTTCAAAGTCGCCATATGTCAAGGACCACTTTAGACGAGCAAACATGTTAACATGCTCAGAACCGCACGAAGTCGTATCTCAAGGGCATGAGATCCTGCTGGTAGTTCGGCGCTTCGTACCTTTTCCAATGGGACGAGTCGCAGCGATGCAGATGAACGAATACTTGAAAGAATTGAGGGCCAGATGGCAGCTTCATCCGTCTCCCTCATTTTCTCAGCAGCCCACCAAGAGATCAGATCAGATCTGGTTCGCCAGCACGATGCGCAAACTGCCTTCCAGCCAGCACCAGCAATGCCACAAGCGAGAATGGGACACCCAAGCAAAGGAACGTGGACTTGAAAGCTAATTCCTGTCGGAGGAACTCTCCTCAACCGCACGAGTTTATCTGGATTGCCGGAGCATACAATTCAAACAAGTGCGGCGCCTGTACAGGAAACTCGTTCACTAGAACGCCACTGATGCCTCGGTGATCAGTGCGAGCTTCCATGTTGTGTGTCGCACGGTTCTCAGTGCCGTGCCTTCTGCAAAAAGCAGGTTGCAAATGGTCCCGATGTCTTTGGGAGCCTCTGAAGGTCGTCCACCACGCTGTAAAGCTTAAACGAAACAGTTTAAGCGGAGTTTAAGCGGCCTAAACTCAACTGCTGAGCTGGAGAGCCAGACCCTCACAGCACAGCTTGACCCTCGTGCCTTGGCTGCCAATCGCTTGTACATATCCACGTAGCGTTGCATCCTGTGCAAATTCAAGGTGTCCCTCTTTGAACAGCACAGAACATGAGCACAAGCACGCTCTTGAAAGAAGCACGTTAATATGAATCATACAGAACTGTGTGACCGCCACAGTCGTAAGTGTGCTAGATCTAGCAATCAAAAATAGCAACGCTCACAAACATGGGTTGCTGCACCATCAAACGATAGCACACACTATGGGTGATGACAGAAGACGGCCAAGCCCAGCCGCTGCTGTTGGCGGTGGTGGGTGATAGCGGTCGTTGCAGCAGCAGGGTTATATAGTGATAGCAACATTCGTCATCTTGCTGACAATCATTGTAAGAGCAGTGCGATTACAGGGCACCGAGCTGCTGCTACCGCTACTCTGCTACTCTACCATTGCTCCTCCTCCTGTTCCTCTTCCCCTCCTCCGCCTCCTACTACTACTACTACTACTACTACTACCACTACCACCAGCACCACCATCACTAACACAACATGTCCCTGCTGCGGCGGCTGCTACTCGCACTGCTGCTCCGTGCGGCACGGGCTTCAGGCCGCCGAGGCACGGTCTGAAGGATTCGACTTTGGCGATCTCCAGTAGCATCAACTTGTCACCTGAATCTTTAATCTTTGTCTGGGCAAATCTGAGCAGAAATTGGCCCTCGTGCCTAGTCCTAGTCTCACACAAGCTTCTACTTCGTTTTTGTTGTTCTGCCGCTACCGGTGCCCGCTTTCCATGCCTGTAGCAGCTCGCTTCTTGGTGCCCTCGAAGCCCGGCACAAGGCCTGATCTGCAAGTGAGAGCTATCAAAACATAACGAAACTAACAGCCCGTCGTTTTGCTCGATAAGACACGAACACCATTGGGCCCATGTGAAACATGCACCAATGCTAGATTCGCGTGCACACCGGTTTGCATCTGAAACGAGAAGTCTTCCTCAGCACGTCGCCATCAACCGTGTGAAGGCTCATCTTCGCCAGCGGGCTGCGATGCTTCATGAGTTCGAAAACCTGGAGCGAACATTGGCAAGCCACATCCACGGCCGCAAAGCCAATTGACTCGTCGGCGCATGCAGTCATGTGATCACCTGCCCACTTCAATCCCTTGTAGCAGCACGCGTAAAATCAAAGGATCAGCCTTTGAAGTGCAGAGCCAAGGCCTGATCAGAGGACCACCAAGAATGCACCTGGACAGTCGTTTGGCTCCACCGCTGCGCATGCATGTCTGGAGTATCGCCAGGACTTGCGACTGCAGCATTCAGAGGCTCTGACGGCTTCCAGATCCTTGAAGCAGGCCACGAGGACAGTCTCAAAGTCGAACACGGCTGGATTTAAGTGGTTGGGTTCCTCAATGGCGGCCCATGAATTGATATTCCGTCGAGTCGGGGCAGGACATCACAGCATACCCGTCACACTGTAAGGCCCCTTCCACGTTGTGGTCCTTCCCATCCATGATATCCCACAGATCGACCTGATCAGACCTGACACAATATAACAACGCTGTGCGCTTCTGAAACAAAGGAGACGTAAAGCAAGCTGACAGGAGCCACCAGCCCGAATGTATTTTGGGAGCTTCCATGTTGGTTTGCTGCTTCCAGGACTCCGCCACGACACGCCTGGAACCTGAACACGCATCGCCGCGTGGAATTCCCCTCAGCCTGGCCCCGAAGTGGCCCAGCAACGTCGCCACCCGACACTTGCGAAGGTTCGCAGACGCTTGCCAACGCTGCGCAGCCATCGCGCGAACTGCCCAACCTCCGCACCCTCACCATGCATCTCACTCGTGCATGAAAGCAGATTGCTTGGCAGCCGGCCGAACACACACTTTGCCACCATAAGCCTCCACTGTTTGGCGGGGACAAGCTTGGGTTGCCAAAGCGCCACACTCGTAGGCTCCCGGCACGAATCTTGGCCTCAAGTCCGTTCAGGAAGCGGTCTGCATCCCTCTTTCGGTCAGGATGCCTCATATCTAACAGCCACGTTCTGGAACTTCTGAGACGATGCCCTGTGTGTGTGCCAGAGAGCCCGACTTCTTGAACAGACCCAGCACGAACTGCTCCGCCTAAGGTCAATGCCGAAGCCAGCGCACGTGCATAGGCAATACTTGCCTGTGGAAACCTGTGCTCACGCAGGCTTTGTGCACGCATTGGCCAGTGCCAGTTGAATAGAGGCTCCGGCATTAGGTGCAGGCTCCCAGGCCATCAAGTGCCTGACTTGCAAAGCTTAGCTTCAGAGCGAGAAGCGACTGTGACTCCTGCATTCGAGTTCCAGCGCTTCTCCATGTAATGCGGCTTTCGGTGAGTTGCAGTTGCTCAATTCAAAGCCAACCTTAAGAAAGCCTGGAACTTCGGACCCTGACCTCCTAACTAACCAGCCCAGAAATTTCCCGAGTATTTCTTTGATCAAGCTCCCTGTGAGACAAACTGCTGCCGCTTATCTTCGCCGATTCTGCTGAGTATGGACATATCGATCGCCGACACAAGCTCAATCTTTGGTGGGCGCCGTATAGTAAAGAACACGTCCCAGGTTTTGTCCGCCGCCACCCGCAGACACCATGATCCGTCGTCTTGGTTCTGGAAACTGCTGCTCAGCAGCATACCAGAAAAATTCCAAATTTCCTCAATACTGGAACGGCGCAGCCCTCTGAAACGGAGCTTCCACAAGGAATCACACCGTCTGGAGCAATCCAAGCACGCTGCACAACGATTGCTTCTACTGAAGCTGGCCACTGGCGACTTGTCTCAATGCAATGCCTTCTATAACCAGGTGCACAAATTTCGCGCTGAACTCTTACCACCGGGGTGCTGGCCTACAACGCCATCTCTAATTTATTGAAGCACCGCCGCATGCAAACAGCTTCAGGCTACCGCATCTGACATGATACAGTATGGTTCGGTAGCTGAACCAAAGGAAGCTCTCAGCCTCTAGAAACCGTCCTCCATATCATTTCCGGAACAAGTGCTGACTGTGATATACAACAACATAGTCCTGCTTCTAACAGCAGCCGAAGGATAAGCGAATTGGGGCAGATGGTCTTCATCCACTCCCCTAGCCCATCACGTGCTGTTCAATAAAGCCCCATGGAACTTTTTCGAAGTCCAAGTCCTCACGGTGGTTGACGACGTCAGCTACCACTTTGATTAAGCACACTAGCCGGCGAAGAGATGAAGAACATTACGTTGACATTTAGACAACACTTATTATCTGCCAGATATCCGCGCTATTGCAAACGATCATGGCGCTGAGCCACGGACTTCAACCAATGCCCCGCATGTACGGTCTGACAGCTCCGCTGTGCCTTCTGAGGGCGCGAACTTCGCAGTCTGTCACCATGAAACCAGTCGGATATTAACTGTCAACCAGGATCACCATCTACAGAGCCCCAGCCCAGACTCCAACGCCCCTTGGTCCTGAGGGCAGCGCGATCATCTGGCAGTTCTCAAGCCTTCAGCTCTGAAACCTGCCTCGAATTAGCGGGCTCAGAGCAACTGTGGAGTTAAGTCCACTTGAAGCCTCTCTTATATTTGACTTTCCAACCTCAAGCAAGTGGTATACAATAACATGCAATGAGTTGCAACAGACTCTTTTATGCAGGGTGTGCCCTGGTCGAGGCTGTATTGAGGTACACATTTTGGCTTGCCGTGGTCAGGGGCAGCAAAGCTCAAAAAGGTTTTGACCTTAGCATGATTGCTAGGCTAGAAAGCTTCACAAGATGAGCAAGGAAGCAGGAAATAATGAACACGATGCGCTTAGGTGGCAGTCTATCTTTCGTCATGCCAACAGAAGTAACAGTTCAAGAGCGACGGCCACCTAATCCCAAATGGAAGCAGCAGCCAGCCTTTCGATGAATCTTCGGCAGGCGGGCGCTTTGGATCTCACAAGCGACCTCCTGCGGGCTGCTTTCCATCCTATTCGCGGCGTTGTATTTAGTGGTGTGTCATGATGCCCATACTGGCAATAGTAGCTTTACTTATGTAGTTATGTTATGTAGTAATATCAGTTTACACAGTATATGCATATAGTATCATATAGTCATCATGATGCTACTTACGAGTACGCCAAGAATCATGGCAACGGTAGCAACAAAGAGCTACAGCGAATGTTAAACAGTTGAGCGCCACTATGGCACACCTTGTCCATGAATTGCTTATGTATCCGACAAGCTGAAAAATGGCAATCATATGCTTTCCATGCTCAATACCTCGTCTGCCACGGTAGTACACGATGAAACGTGGACACTGGAAGGTTCTCCTGTTTACGTCTTCTCCATCCTAAAAAACGTAAGTGTTAAGTCTATCTAGCAACATGCCACTTCCAGGCTGCGCCTCGGGCACGTAGGCCATAAGAAGGACAGGTCTTCGGACCTCGGCTTCTTTTCGCCCCAAGTGAGGAAGGAAGTCTACTTAGTGTACTTTCAAGAATTGTAGGGTTGGGATGATGATGTTGCAGTGGGTCGATGTGAGCAAGCTGGAGGCTGCAGTACAGGACCCCCTAGCCGATGCTGTCGAGATTCCCCAAAGTAAGCTTCGCCGGGTTCAACGCCAAAGCCCACTCGCGAAAAACGCATCCGACATCAATGTGGTTGATGACTTTCGGGGCTCACTCTCGCACAAACCAACTGATGATTTCAGGCTGCTTCTGGGCCGCTTTGAGTTCAAGTTTAAGTGTGGAATTTGCAGCATGTGCGTAAGCCCCGGACGACCCTTGCATCGCCGAAATCCAGCTGCGATGCCAAGGGTGGCAAAGACCCATCCTGCTTCTTGACCTGAAGCGATATGCGACAATTCCTGACAACTTCCTTCGGGAGTGTGGCCAGGCTTAACCGCCATCCTGCCATATCCTGCCATCATGCAAAACTGGGCGTTTTGTCTTTGCAGCTACCTGATTCCGAGCTCAAGTTCAATCCAGGGACAGGTCGGCGTCGCCGGCAGTTGGCCCAAGTTCGAAAGGCCGGGTGGAGGTCTCCGTCTTTCCAGCTCCCGGCCTGGCGCGACAATCGCTGAAGCTTGCTTCACTTACTTTTGGCAGCATTGATCTTTAGTGCAGCTACTTTTGCCGCTTGATAATGCAAGCCTGGACCCTGCAGCATTCCATAACTTCTGCGTAAGCCTCTATTCAGCCTGGTATGCGTGCTGGCTGCATGGACTTCGGAGAGCCAAGGAGCCACTACTATACAGTATGAGACATCAGCACAAATGTCGAGCTTCCACTTGCAGTTCACGAGAAAGACTTTTCGAGGTTCCCTGCCTCCAGGGCCTTAGCCACAGTTTGACCTGCCAGAGGCTTTGGCTCTCGCACACTGTTTTGGGGGGTAGCCCTTTCTGGTTCAAAACGTCATAACACTATACCAGCTCGATAACTCTCACTCCGCGGAAACTCGCGTTCTGCTTGTCTTGGGGAGAACACGTCTTCCCTTCCCCCCACCTTGGCCAGGACCCGCCAACTCCTCTGAGACGCTGTCCCCTGTTTTGATGATGCCTCAGACTGTGTTGGGCATGTCGGGGTAACGAACGAATTAGCTGGAACTCAAGCAAATCTTGACCAGGCTTGCTTTGCGGACAGCCCTTCTAAGCCAGCTTCTCGCCGTTCATAAATTCATAAGTACGAGCTCCCTCGATTCATGCGGGCAAAAGGCTGGGCAAGCGCGACATCGAATCGGCTGCCTTCTCCATATCGGCCTGCGGCAGTTTGCAGAGAGCATCAGATTTCCAAGTGAACTGATGCCGACGGCATGTACGATGTCCAGCGCTGACAAGCTTCTTCGGTCTGCGTGGCCCAGCGGTCTAAGAAGACGACTTCCTGGAATAGTTACTTGTCCGCAGTTTTGGGACACCCGTGAGGCGAAGAGTTTGCAACACATCTTGATGGAGCTTTGCAGTTCTCAAGCTTCATGTGTCAAGAGAGACTGCAGCATGCATGCCACTTCAAGTCGTGGCTCGTCTATTGACAACGTGCCAGTACCGGTACCGTCGAGGATGTTGAAGAGGCCTTTCCTTAGAACACCAGTGCAAGTAGCTCAGCAGCAGGAGGAGCAGAGGCTGTCGCTGAAGCCCTAGCAGTGGCGGCGGCGGTGGTGGTGGTGGTGGTGGTGGTGGTGGTAGTAGTAGTAGTAGTAGTAGTAGTAGTAGTAGTAGTAGTGTCAGCAGAAGCAGAAGCAACAGCAGCAGCAGTGGCAGTTGTAGTAGCAGTAGTAGTCGCAGTAGTAGTAGCAGCAGTAGTAGTAGTAGCAGTAGCAGTAGCAGTAGCAGTAGCAGTAGCAGTAGGAGTAGTAGTAGTAGTAGTAGTAGTAGTAGTAGTAGTAGTAGTAGTAGTAATGATAATAGTAGTGGTGGTAGTGGGTGTCGTCGTTGTCGTCATGTAATCAAAACGTGATGAAAATTAGGTAGGAGGACAAGTTGCAGCACTGATGGTCTTCTGGAAAGTGTAGACCCGAAGCAACAACCGAGACCTCCCAACTGTTGTGTGAGGCACTCGCATTAGACTGCATATAACATGTGTCTAGATCACCCCAAGATTGCTTTTGCTCCACAGGGAACGGCTAACGCTCGAAGAGGCTCAGATTGCCACGAAACCCATATATCCGGCATGCTCTCTTGAACTCCTTCAGAGACAGAGATTTGGAGCCATCCTCATCGAAGACCTGAAGTCAAGGGTGGATGTAACCCAGTTGACAGGAAAACTGCTTCCATTAAGGAAGAAGCGCGCAAGTGCTGAAGCAGGGGGGGGCGGTGTTTATGGGTTGTCATTGTGCTTTTGGCTTCCCTGTCGCTCCACGTCTTGAAACTGCGAGATGAGGTGCGGAAAACATCGATCGTACGCTGCCAAACTCCTCCATCGCCCAGTTTCGGAAGTCCTAAGTTGCAGGTACTACGATTAGGGAACTTGTGGTGCACAAGTTCAACATCCAATCGGATGATCATGATAATACGAATTAATAGCCCAATGGGACGCATACCACCATGTGACCGCCTTCTTGTGCAGTTGCCCTCCATCGTATCTGACTCAGTCCCTCTTACTGAAGGTGGAAACTCGTTGCATCACCAAAACGCCAGGAGTACGGAGCTGGAAGCTGGATCGATGTCGGACAGGTTAATGGTTCCTCCGGCTTCTCTTCGCAGTGCGTCACAGACTGGGCAGATGACCAAGTGTCAGCACAAAGCAAAAGTGATGCAGTCCAAGGCTATCCTGCCATTTTCTGATCAAGCGCTCTCCAGGCTCCAGCAATGTCGTGCTTGAAACCTGACTTGTGCCACGAGCATTGGCAAAGGCATGTGTCCATGGCTGTGAGCACCCTCGGATGCGTGGTGTGCAGGGACGGACTGGCATGCCCCGCCCTATATCCAGCAAAGGCACCAATCTTTTTGCAGGTAAGTCTAAACTCTTCCCAAGTGCCTTAGTATTGGAGCATTTCTTGACACAACATGCATCATGCATGGCACAGCCAGTGCAGCAACCTCTGCTTGCAGTTCCAGTGGCACGTGTTGCTACCATCCATGTCCAAGACCCTCAGCATTGTGAGGATCTGGGTGAGGGGGTGGGTGGACGTTGACGACTACGTTTCAGTACCGCTCGCAAGCTGGCAACATTTGCAGACTTCCCGAACTCGCCGCTGGCGGGCCGAGGCGTACGAAGCGAAGCGCTTACAATTATCGTCGTTGCTTGTGTTGGCACCTCCAGATTGGGGACTGTTGAACACGCACATGACAAGATTGTCGCAGGCAACAGCAAACACACAGAGACTGCCTTTAACTTTGCGCAAATCACCCGCCGGATTGAGAAGTTAAGTCCGGCAACATCAAACAACAAACACAACAGCGAGAATAACGAGAACAGCAGAAGCCCCAGCAAGCAGCAGCATGAGCAGCAGCAACAGGCCAGGACCATGACCGTGACCATGACTATCACCAACCACTGCTACTTGTACCACCACCTCCAACAGCAGCAGCACCACCGACAACAGCAAGCAAGCAGCAGCAAGCACCAGTAAGCCATACTGGGCACTACTTTCTGTAACTTAAAAAGCAACAAAGTCGCTATGGTGGTGAACAGCAATGCCAAGACACAAAAACAGCTTGAGGTAAGGACAGTAAGAATTATTGGAGTCATGGTAATAGTCCGGGTCCCCGTTGAGGCCGCCTCTTATGTCGTCGGTAGCGCCATCAAAACCAGCATACTTGTCAACATCACTACCGTCGTCGCATCATCATCATCATCATGAGAATCGGGTGCTAGTCGTGACAGTAGGAAGTACGAGGTACGGATATAGAGTACGGAAACCAAAGTGTAAGCAACAAGGCTTACGGTGCCTGTCAACTGGACTGCGTTCCAATGTGGCAGCCCAGTCACATCTTCCAAGCACGGAGAAAGGTCCCGAACTTCTCACGGAGTCTCACGCAGGGCACGACAGCCACTGCTGAAGCGTATGGCGTTATGCAATGACATGACTGACATTTAATCGCATATGTCATCAAAGGCTGTGTTCTGAAACGCTGGACCACTGGAGGCCAGTCTCGTGTACTACGACTGTGGCACATCTGTGTCTTAGTTATCCTCCTGCCAGCCTGTTTTTGAAGTTCTGGGCCGACTCGAGACTAGGGCTGGCAAGCAGGAACTCCATGGGCTTCCAGCTGTCTAGGAACAGAATGTCCTGGCAGCCAGGCCGGCATAATTATGTCTGCTGTTTTCCTTGTACAGTGATTCTTGAGCTCATCGATGGTTCTCAGGATCATTCGAGCGGTGAGCGCAACGCGAGCAAACTAGGCTTAAGATCTGAAGCGCTTCACCAACCAGCCCGAATGGAATAACACCAGAAAGTCACCCGGGCCGAGTGTTTTGTAGCTTCCGAGTTGTGATTTCACTAAACTGCAGTCTTCAGGTTCAAGGTCGACGCGGGCATCAATCACAACCTCGACGTGTTCGGTCTGTCCTCTAGGTTGATCTTCTTCTTGCCGTGTCTGTCCAGCCTTGCATATTCACCCACAGACACGTCGGACACAAACACATCCCCAATCGAAGCAACTTGTGCGGAAAGGCCACCCTCTCATGCCCAGGCTTTATACAGTACCATGGGTCAGCTTTGAGAGAACCACGCGTAATCCATCGCCTAGGAGCGCATGGAAAAGATGTTTGTCCCGTTGCTCGTAGCCGAATTCCTTCAGCGCCTGCAAGAACTCCACCTCGCTGACGTTCCTTCAGGCTGCGCAAGATTTTTTGCTGCCATTTCTGTAGCGGCGGTAGTAGGAGTAGTAGTAGTAGTAGTAGTAGTAGTAGTAGTCGTAGTAGTAATAGTAGTAGTAGCAGTAGTAGCAGCGGCAGCAGCGGGAGCAGGAGTAGTAGAAGTAGAAGTAGTTGCAAAAGTAATAATAATAATAGTATCAGCAGTAGTGGTTTACGCAGGACGTCAGCAGTAGTGGTAGTGGAAGTAGTAATCGTCGTCGTAGTCGGTGGTGTCGTCGTCGTAGTACCAGCAGTACTAGCAGAAGAAGAAGAAGAAGTGGTAGTAGGAGTAGTAGTGGCGGTAGTAGTAGTGGTAGCAGTTGCAGAAGCACTGTTTCTTAGTAGTATCATCAGTGGTAGTGGGAGTAGCAATCGTCGTCGTAGTCGTCGTTGTCGTCCTAGTAGTAGTAGTAGTAGTAGTAGTAGTAGTAGTAGTAGTAGTAGTCGTAGTCGTAGTCGTAGTCGAAGTAGTAGTAGTAGTAGTAGTAGTAGTAGTAGTAGTAGTCACCACACTGGATGCGCACAACGTACACCAAATGCCTGCTTCAGGTACCAGACTGATCCCTCGCACTGTGCAGGCAGGATGTCGGGACCTTCACTGTCCCTGACTGACGCTGCATACATGCTTGGTAGGCCGCAATTCCAGTCACCAATCACTGGATCACTTCCAGGGTCAGTTTCACACTCAAGTGAGTCCACAAGCGGCAATCGCCCGCAACGTGCTGAGCCCGCTCGCACGGCGTCCAATTGAAAGTAGTAGTAGTAGTAGTAGTAGTAGTAGTAGTAGTAGTAGTAGTAGTAGTAGTAGTAGTTTTTGTCACCCAGTAGTAGTAGTAGTAGTAGTAGTAGTAGTAGTAGTAGTAGTAGTAGTAGTAGTAGTAGTAGTAGTAATAGTAGTAGTAGTAGTAGTAGTAGTAGTAGTAGTAGTAGCAGTAGCAGTAGCAGTCATAGTAGTAGGATCGACAGAAACCACAGTAACAAGATCAGCATAAGAATCGTTGTAAGCAATAGCCGTTGCAGCAACAGCAGCAGGATGGATACAAGCAAACTGGCAGAAGGACGAGAAGTGTCTGTTTTTGGAGTAGCCAGGGCCATACTCTTCTAGCAGTGCGGTTGCACAAGCTGCGGCAGTAGGTTTGTGGTTCTGTGGTTGTGGTGATATGGCAACAGCAGCGACAACATCAATTATGGCGGTATTGGTAGTTGACAGCTTCGCAACGCATGTCGAGGGCCCTGTCGGACCCCTCAGATTGAAAACAATCTCGGGTGAAGCTTACCGACGTCCAGGAAGTGTCTTGCCTGGCATCTGCGTCAAAATTAGGAGGCCAGCATCCACAATATTATAATATGGATTGCCAGAAACTAGGTCAGAAACATCCGATGCCGTCAGCTATAGTCGTTGCAGACGAAGATCTTGTTTCCATCCAGGTCGAGCGCCTAGGCACTGTTGTCTGGGGGACCGGCAACTCTTCGCTGTGCGAGTAACTGGAAAATTGTTGTGCTGGGGGCTGCCTCTCCAGGAGTCTCGTCGCTTGAATGACGAAGAAGCAACATTACTAATGGCAGTCTTGTGTCTGAAGCGGTTGCGATGGAAGATAATGGAAAAGAAAGCGCCACTGCAAAAGAAGCGAAGAAGCAAAGAGCGAGAGAGAGGCATCTTTCTTTGATTACGGGCCCTATGCTTCCATGTGAGGTCTTAGACTGAATAAGCTTACATAGCCTTGGTAGCAGCGATTGCTTAGGGCTCGGCTGTTCAATAGGACCACACTGCGCAATCCAGCTTGCAAATCTCACTGCCGCACAGGCACGGCGAAGGTTCGAGTGGCACTTCCGAACTTCTGCATGACAAACTGACCTCATCTCGCCAGATGCCCAGCTAGGTTCGAGCTGTGGCTAATTAACCTGCAGCAGTGGCCGTTAAATCCAAAGTAGCGACCGTTTGGCACCGTCACCAGATGTCACCAGTAGTCTACGACATGCTCCCATGGAAACTGCTTTTGCAGGGGCGATGATTGCCCGAACAGCATCAAATCATCGCAGCTCGGCGAAACTTGCAATGCAGCGCCCATTCGTTACGTTCTATCCTGATTTTTAGTCGTGCAGCGGAAGAGTGCCAGCTCCTCAGCAGCCTTGAAGTCTAGCTCCTCGTTTATCAGCGCAGGTTTCAACTTCCCATGTTGCCAACTTCCATACGCTTCCAAATGCAACTGCAACCTTTCAACTCGGAGCTCGACTTGAATGACCCTTGCGCCGGCTAAACACCGATCATCTCGTTCCACACAAGCTAGGTTGTGACCTGCTCAGCCCACACCAGGTATAACCGAATATCAGCAACCTAAAACCTTGCGAGGTTGGAACCTTGCCAGAAGGTAATCGGATCAGCTCTTGACTCTCACAGGTCTATGGGATACCCCATGGGCCAACGTTTAGATGCTTGAGGCTCAAGCAATTCGAGGCAACCACCGATCTTCCAAGCAACCACTCAGCACTTCGAATCATTCTCAACAGCTACAGCTACTTGTAGTTTCGCTAACAATCGCGAACGAGTTAAAACCCAACCCAACGTCCTCAATGCCGATGGTTCCACTCGTGTCCGTGTCGAGAATCTCCCACAGGCCCTTGACATCCTGGGCTGCAGCGGCTGCAGTGTGCATGACGTCTGCCTTTCCTGGCGATGAAGTCGCCCCGTCAATAAAGAAGAGGTTGACGGAGTCGGCTTTCAATGTTGATCTGGCATTTTGCCATGCAGCCAGCCCGGCTAGACATTGAACCTAAAGCCTTTCTCGCACTGGGTCTCCGTTCTGCGTTGAGGCTGCTGCTGTGCAACGACGACAAAAATCCTCTGTTGGTGTCGAGGCTCTGTGCGCCACTTCAGATTCACACAAGCCTGCCACGGACACTGCAGGGGTGACGAACACCTTGATCCGAGTTGTAGCAACCTCCGGCCTTGAAGAACTGGCCCTTGTGGAGCATCATGGAATCACCTGCGCAATGGGTAGTGCTAGTGCTAGGGCTTATACTAGTCATAATGATCAGTGCTGATATTCTTGGGCATCCAAAGACCGCAAATCTATACATGCTCATGCTTAGTTTTCGGTTCATCTTCATTCTGGTCATAATTTGGGGCACCTTAGTGTAGCAGCCTTATTCGTCCCAGAATCCATCATCACTGTAATGACGTTTTGCTCTTGTTTTTATCATGTTGAAGTGCTTTTGGGGACGGCTCGCAGGAGAAGGTCGGACATCAGATAATGGAAGCGAACTCTGTATTCATTAACATAAAGATATTCATGACGCTCTCTTCACTTCTCAGTAATCCCAGTTTCCCGTCGGGCCTTTCCCCTGGCCCTTGCCTACCAAGTGACTGCACTATGACGAACAACTGATAAAACATGATACAGTACCAGGGCCACCATGATCCTGAATATAGAGGTGCTGACCAATATGATAGAAAACAAATTTACAAGCCCAAAGATGAACTGGAGCATGAATCTTTTGGGGGACGAGCACTGCCACTAACAGCCCCTTCGTTCCACACGGCGCTTGCAGTGGCTTTTCACTATCCTTGCACCTGCGGCTAAGCAGGTTTTTCTTCGTCGGTTTCAAAGCCCGATAGTGAATGCAACCAGGCTCCAACGGCGGCGTGGTGGGCGGTCGCGGAAAAAACTGCAGCTTGCTGGCACATTCGGACAAAAAACCCACAGTAGAAATCCCCCCCTGACCCCCCAGACCGGGAAGAACAACGGCCATATCTTGGGCTTAGATGGGCACCTTCTACCAGTGATTGGCGCCAGGCCCGGAGCAGACTTCCGCCATGCTTTTGCCGCAGAAAGCGCTTGAAATCTGCCTGGGCAGGACGGGGGTAACTATTTTTTGGTGGTTCATTAAAGGGGTCTATGCAGGGATCTACAGTAGGTTCTGGGGTAGGAGGGGCCGTTACAATTATAGTTTCATGGGCCCCACCCAAAACCCTATCTAGTTATTAAGGCCCCTATTTTAAGAGAGTCTCACAACAAGGATCTTAGGCCCTACACTCTACACTCAGATGCGTTCGGTGTGGAGGCCCTGCTAAGTGGGCTACGTGCTCTCACAGCCTTGGCGTCAACTTGAGGCAGCTACACAAGACAATGTGAACCAAACCCACAGCTAGCCGAGTTGCCAAGTTTTCTCGAGGGTCCTGCAACATTTCAGTCGATGGCGGCAAGTTGCCTATGGGCTTACTCTCACTGTGGTTTAGTTTGACAGGATGTAACCTTCGAAGCGCTGGCACTGTGAAGCGAACGATTAATCGTGGCATGTCCTTGGCGCCACGCTTGATTGCACGGACTTTGGTCTCATGCAATGCCTGCTCTTTGGCCTTGATCTTCCGCTTGTAGCGTCGCATGTCCAAGTTGAGCCTTTCACACAGGCCCGGATGGCATCACGTAGGAATGGAGCCGTGCACGGATGGCCAACGAAGCTTGCTTCTTTGGATTTCGGCACATCGGGAGCATTCTCACGAAGGTGATCAAACGAAGCATATCAAACCCGCATCTTTACACATTTCTCCAAGATACCATCGCATGTCATTGGCCACGATGTTAGTCTGGTCTGCGCTGATAGCATAAAAAAGCTCTTCCTCGCAGCCAGCCGTCCATCCGTTGGCGACCTCCGCTACTTTTGCTGTGCGACGACAAATGAATCAGACAATGGTGTGAACTGAGTTCAATGGTACTTTAGTTCAGCATCACAAGCAACAAGCCCTCCGTCTTTGTTCCAAGAGACTAGATCCGCCTCGAAATGGAAGAGATTAATCTTGACAGCCTTAGGCAGTAGTGGTGCAATAGAGGTGAGATGCCTCCAGTCGAATCATGGCCCCACGTGGCTTTGGAACGACAACTCAGTTGCTTTCTTTGCAAGCAGGAAGCATCCACCTTCACTTCTCCTTTTCTGGCCATTCGCGTGAGGCACTCGTCCAGGCCACCGGGGAAGTTGCTGCAGCACCAGGTGCGGAAAAGGTCCTGACACAGTTCGCTACTCTGATGCAGCAAATGGTTGGCAGGGTGCTTTGCGAGCATACTGCATCACAGCGGGAAGGGCCGTCGTCCTCTCCTCCTCCTGCCTCTAGTAGAAGTCCTACCGACGACAACGACTACAACAACCACCACAACCACAACCCACCGCAACAACACCAACCTCAACCACGACGACGACTGACTACTACTAGTACTCCTCCTCCTCCTCCTGCTGGTACTGTAGTGCTGACGGCGACGACGACAACGCATGCTGCTGTTGCTGTTGCTGCTGCTGCTGCTGCTGCTGCTGCCGACAACGAAGATTCTTGCATCCCATGAAATCTTGTCTTATCCTGTTGCTTCCCCTCGTCAAGGATATGGCTTGCAAAGTCAGAACGAAGGCTGCCGACTACTGTATGCTGAGCTGGTGGCGTTCGCTTTCTGCGGTTTCGGTCTCCACTAGAACATGTGTCGTTCTTGTGCTGTTGCTTCCTTCTCCTGTTTCAACCATGCTTTCTTTGCAGATCTTCCGAGATAGGAAGCTGATATTATGGTAAATTTTTTACATGATCACAATACATTATAGTATAATACACTACGTTACAGAAAATATTATAGTGTATCACAGAAGTCGAGGGGCAAAGAGTTGGTCAGCTCTGGGATCGAGCTCTTCCAAGGTCAGCTCCCCACCACGGTCGAGGTCCAGTGCTTGGTACAGCTCCCCAACATCGTAGGCAAACCTCAACTCGAGATTACAGGAGAAACCTCGTGTCTCTGGTCCGCAACTCGTGCCAAGTTGCCCTTGCTCCCGCATGTATCCTCAATTGCCAGGATATGTTGACGGACATGGTTGCAACCGACGGAGGTTATCATTGAACTAGTTTTGGGTCGATCCTTCGTTGGGGAACAGGTTAATTGTACGTAGTTTTGGGAGTCCCTTGGGCTTGTCAAGTTGCCGTAACTTTCCAAAATGTGTCCGACATGTTTAGGAGTTCATCAAACTTCGCCGCGTTTGTCGGGACTTGATCGGCTTTGGGTTCTGACGATTCGAATGTGCAAAGCAAAACTTGACGCTGTCGCCCGCAATGATCTTACCCTGCGTTGTTCAAGGTATCTGAACCCGTTTCCGCCCACACCCCGCAGTGCCAAACTCCTCCCTTCAAAGCACGGACGAGGTCGAGCATGTGAAGGGCCGGATGCCCAAAGACGGATCGACCGTCGGAGTTGCAATAAGCTCAAGGAAGGAAAACGGGGCTTCGCGTTTCGATGACAGAATCATGCAACTCGGCTTCAGGGTTTCTATGCCACAACCGTGCACGTGATCCCAAGCTTCCGACCGGGATTTGAGACGTGTGCGGCTCATGTCCAAGTGGGAGATTTTGGGACATCACAGAAGTCGACAATCCGCAATGGGTCAATGGTGGAGTTTCGAGGTTCAAGTCTGTTAAAGATCAAGGCTAACAGCTTCTGATCTGGCTTTAGATTCGTTAGACTTCGGCTGTCTTCACCTGATTTGATCTCAGGGTTGTGGATCGGCCCCAGCTACCCAAACAATCTGTCAACAAGTTTGGTAGTGCTTACGTTTGGGTGGTTCTTAAAATGCTTCTGATGTTCTGGCTGCAAGTGGTAGTTCTGAACATGAAAGACATCCAAGAGCTCTGCAATAGCTCGTCGTTGCACCGTTGAAGGTGCATAGCAGACTACGCCACAGAAGTTGCGACACCATACAACAAACAGAGAGAGAGAGAGAGAGAGAGAGAGAGAGAGAGCCAGAGAGGAGCAAGCTTCATCAGCTCTTCATGTTCAACCCTGAATTCTGCTTGCATCTGTGCCGCGGACGAAGTACATCTCTGACACTCTGTGCTCGTGATCCGGGTCGAGCTTGTGTATCCATGCTCGAAGCGTGGAACCTCCCAAAACTACTGTTCGCAAACGATGCTGCATCTGGAGGCATCTTCCTGAAGCCTGCAATATCTATGAAGCAGAGCCTGCTTTTACAGTTCGGGACGACGGGTTTTATTAGACCTTAGTGTCCACATGCTGCGTATGCGACTTCTTCCCAGCCTTCCTGCTTGACAAGGAACTCTTGTAGAACCTCGGCCCGCTTCCACATCTTCAATGTCAACTTGTCAAGAAAGTCCAGGCTGACCATGTTTAGCTGCAACGATCTCATTCTGCAGGACGGGTTCTGCCATGCTCTGCAGAGAATGGTTATCTGAATTCGGAACCCATGTCGAAAGCGGCTCGATTAGTTCCTCGTTTCCTTTCACGGAACTCAGGCACTGACCCTCTGGGCGGTGGCCTGGTTCATGGCGGTTGGCCCCCCTGATGGCAAGCCAGGAACATTCTAATCTTGAGGTATCTTCATGGTCCACCCCTAAGGAGTCCCGGGTTTGATGGGTCGGAATTGCCAAGGGCACCGGCAAGGTCGATTCGCGCATTGGCCAAACCGATTCGGAGAAGCGGATTCGTGCAAGGGTTCATTCGTGTACCCACGACTGGCGCATGTGCACGTCGAATTTGTGGACGCCGGAATTGTCGTTGATTGGACGGCGGATTCGCGCACGGGTTAATGACCCTAAGTCATAAGCCCTAAAATACAGCAAACCCCTCACCATTACCCCTCGAGGATCCGAAACTTTGGCTCAAGAGGGTGTGCGAAACCTACACTGGCCACTGTTTTGCATCCGGCCTCCATGCTAATGCCAGGTCTGAGGGGCTGAGGGGCTTAACCCGATCAAACCTAAACCCAAACAACTGCCTTCAACTCTCAAAACCGTGAAGCCCCCTACAGCCTCCAAGCCTCAAAGACAAGGCACAAACAAATCTCTGAAAAACGCACATGCTTTTGGTGGGATTCAGCCTTTCACAACTCTGAATGCTGGATGCGCGCCTGGCCCAGCAGTCAATTCCAGCCCGTCATCGCTCAGCGAGGCGGCAAGAATCCACCGTAAAGCACCCAAACCCCAAGCCTCAAATGTCCCAGATCTTCGGTTGCTCTTTTCGCCCGTTCGGTAGAAGAAGCTCCGTTTGTGTTGTTGCGATGCCCAATGTTGGGTGGGCCTGTCATGCTGACCGTAGGCTTTGGCCCTCTGAGCTAATAAATCCACCCCGAAGCCCTAAAACGCGGCGGCGGCCAAAAGCATAAGCACAAACGGTGCAGGAATAGCTGACCTCACTTCATGAAGCAGCTCCAGCGAATCTCGTGTTCTTGTCTGAAGGCATGACAATGAGGCATCAGCGGCACTCAGTCTGAACTCTCTAAGTGCCCGGCAATGATCGCAAGAATCATGAACACCATCCACTACCGCCCTCTTCACGCTTGAGCTCGGGGGTATCCGATGACGAGACGTTTCGACAGTGGTCTGCCTCCCTGTCATTACTGCCATATGCTGCGGTCCCACGTCTAGTCTCCCAGAGCAAAAAGGAAAAGTTAGCTAGCTCCAGCAGCATTTCTTTCGTGTAGCGGCGCAGCAACGGACCAGGCAGTCGACAAGTAGCCAGCTGACGCTCAGTTCAAGCTTCCGTTTGAGAGTCGGCTGCCGAGGTGGCATTGCTAAGGCAGTGACCTACAACACCAGCAGCCAGTTGGGCTCACCAAACTTGGTCTGGAAGGCCTCACTTGTGATCCTGAAGAGCGAAGGGCGGACCAAAAGCAAAGGAACAGCACCACACTCCAAGCTCACGGTGCCCCTGTGGGACTGAACCCGGCACGACATCGAGCCAGGGCTCAGGTTGGGGATGGCACGTACAAGGCCCTGCGACTGGTTCTGTACGCAAAAACATCCCAGCACCACTGTCTGTCTCGTGGCCCGAGGTACAGCTGGAGAGCTCTGCTTGCATTCGACTACTGCTTGCGCGTTCTTGGCGCCAGGCCCTCTGCGCCAACGTGCGGGCGAGGATGTCAGCAAACTTTCGCCTGGATGCAAGCTGCAAAGTCTGGGCCTTCTGCTCAATTAGGAACCTGCATGGGCAAAGGGGATGGATGGAGGCCTGTTACGAGGCTGCCGATGTTTTGGCTGGACTTCGAACCGACTCTGCGCAATGCAAAAGCAAGCTGGTGAGAAGCTGAGTGGCGAAGGGATCTCGATCAAGAAGTGCCCCACCACTGACCTCGCATAAGAGTTTGCCTACAAGTTGAACGGCTTCTCCAAACTGAGACCTACAGCCGAACGAAGTCTGAGAGCTAGGAGGCTCAGGAGGCCAAAAAGATCTGAGAGCAAGGCGCAGCCATCAGGCTGCCAAGAAATGTCCAGCTAAGACCAGGAAAGCCGGACCTCACCGGGGCAAGTTGTTGGACGGGTTGCTGCCTTTACCCATCTTCTTTTGCGTCCTGCTTCTGTGTATTCCTGAGAACCTGTCACTGACTCGACGACGATGTGGACAGGCCTGGGGACAGGAGGTGAGTGGTTGAATCACTCCTACTGGTTCCTGGTGTGCTTGAAATCGAAAACCTCAACCTTCCCCGTGCACTGGCCCGGAAAGCTATGCCACTGGCAGAGCCAGCAAGTACATAGAGAGGGAGAGCTTCCCGACCTTGGCAGTTCACCGAAGGAAGGCAAGTGGGTTGCAGGGGTCTCGGGAATGTAAAACAGTGTCTTTTGCCGTTTGGCGTGCCCGATGGTATCCGTGGAACGATATGTAATGCAGCTACGCAGTGGGTGCAGCAGTGTTCGCCGGCAAAAGCTTACTTGTGTATGGGCATGTCATGGCGAGCCTGCTACACTGCTACACTGCACCATATCTCGTTTCGCCAGACATTGCATAACACACCAACGGTATGGCGCTACATGTATATAGTATGTAGGGTTTCATGCTGCTTTGGATTTTTCAGAAATAACGCCAAGATTATTCAGAAACACGCACGGAATTGTGTGACACATAAAACGCCGAAATTCGTTTGCACAGGCCCTAAACCCTAAAAAAACATGCGTATACACCCAGCCCTGACAGTGTATATGGCCGTAAACACTTTATGGCATCAGGATTTGTGACGTCTGAGCACACAGAGTGTCAGCGCTCATGAGTGCAAACCATTTTGCAGCCAGGCTCCCAGAGCTGTGTTGCCGCGTTAACAAAGCGAGTCGCACCGAAAACGAACAGTACTGGCACAGCTTGCAAAACCCCATGCGTTTATACCGAGCCAGGAAATACATGTGGCCCTAAACCGTAAACTTTGTAAACCCCAGGCGTGTATACCAAGCCTGGAAATGCATATGCACGCTTTCTCCTATATATGGTGCGGCACAGTTGATGAACATCTGCGCTATATTTCCGGAGAAAGCTGTTACACATGTCGAAACCATGGCGTCGTAAAACCTTGCAAGCTCTCTGAAAAGGCAGCGCTCTATGTATGTATGTGTAGGTATGTATGAGCGGTTGGTTGGAGCCCCAATAGCCACGACGGGGTACGCCATGAGCCACAGGCAGAAATGCAACCAGGTGAAGAATTGCAGCCCACAGTCGGCATGCACCAGAGCGATTGATCAAGGACTCCCAGATGGAGTGCAATGCATTGGGTCAGCATGCTACCTTGAGGATGGTCCTTGAACAAACATACTTGGGAGGGCCTGAGGCAGATCACTCCCATTCTCTCGTGCTGTGTGAGGATCCAACCAAACTGCGAGGGATGACGATCATACATCGCTCAACACTCTTCGCTCGCAATGCTGTGCCAGATGGCATGTATGTTATTCGGCCTAGGCGAGGAGATGACAACCGAATAGCTCTTTCAGACTACAGCATCTAAACGGAGTCGATACTCCTCTTGCTGCGAATTTGCCGGTGGCGTGCAGCCCTTGGTGAAGACGCTGGCCGGCATTCCGTGTGAGTGTGGTGGCATTGATGGATGTTTCCATCCGTTTGACTCTTTCTTTTCGATTGTGTTTTTGCCGTCACTGCACATCCGTGACTGCCTGATTGGCACACCCGCTTTGAAGCGTGAGACATTAGCCCTGGAGGAATGCTCCAAGTTTGACCGCCGGGGACTTTGATGGTCAGCATGCCCTGATGGCATGTGTGGATACCTTCTCGGTTGAGGTTGCTTCTCCGAGCCTCCGCAATAGCGCTTTTGGCCTCGCGCCGCGGGGTCAAGCCCCAGCTCTCCCCATCGCAATCGTGTGCTCGCGGTACAAGCTGCAATGGGCTGCATCAACTCGACCCTACACCCCAAGAGCAAGAAGTAAGGGAGTAGATATGCAATTATGTGTGTAGGTATGTCGGTATGTATGCTCCATCTAAACCGTGAGCACATCTGCAGGATCCCAAGGCAGCTTCAGCCGTTGTAGAAGGAAGAGGTATGTCTCCGATTCTCGTCTCATACCTACAGGCTTAACCTAATGCTGCGAGCCGCGGTAGTGTTTAACCTCACAAGTGCTGCCGCTCACAATGCCGTCGAGAAGTTCAGTTTCAAGGACGTCCTGTCAACACCTGTAGAAAAGTGAGGTTTCTAAGACCTGAAAAAGACAAGCACGAATACAATAACAACCACACGCACTCACAGATTCGCATTTTGAGGCATGCGTTGAGAGTGCAGCCCAGTGTAGCGATCCTCTTGCAGCAAGTCTGGCCAAGGGATCTGCCTCGACGGCGCCGATGGCACGAATCCATTTTATGCACAAAGCGGCCTCTTTGTCTTCTGTTGTACTCACAAGCTTCCCTGATGGCGGCTGCAGTCCTCGCAAGGCCTCGTTACAGAGGCCCAGGATGAGCAAACCTGAACAAAGGAACTGCGCGACGCTAAAGCGTGCGAAAGCGTCAATCGACTGCCTTTCCGAGGTTTTGCACGGCCAAGCCCGCAGCCCGTAAATGGCGACAGCAAGCCCTTCGTGAAGATGGGGTAGCAAGGCTCGCCTCAGTCAGCAGGCTAGGAACTCAATCACTTCTCTCTCTCGGCCTCTCACAAGGAACCCGGGACAACATCGCCAAAGGGACAATTTCAATTCCGTTGTCAGCGTTCAAGCTGCGATGAGGCGATGCCGATGAGTTTGTTGTTTGAGCTCATGACTAAAAGGCACTGGTGGAGGCAAGGACGTGAGGATTCTGCTGCAGTAAGTCCGCCACGGAAAAGTGGCACCTCATCGAACGGCGATATGAATATCATGACCTTGGCCACGGCAATCAGAGCGGCGAGTGACTGTCGCTAGCAAAACGACGTCCTCCAATCCAAAAGCTCAAAGCCATTCTGTAAGACCCTGTACGATTCGGAGCGACCCTTTAATGGCTTCGTCAATCAGATGTGGATGCTTCGTCGAACTGAGCTCCCCGACGAAGCCCAGGGCCAGCACGCTCCCAGTGACGCCGAAGCGGACTGAGAAGGGCATCTCTGCCACAGGCCTGTCTCAACAAAATCTACCTCTGCCATGTCAATGTGCTGACGCCAAGATGTGGAAATCTCCTGGCAACCCTTCCTCCGTGCACTCTCTGCTCGGCCTCCACTCGTGCATGTGGATTTTCGTGACCGCATGTGCGATGGTACGATGCCACTGGGATAACAACATGTCAATGGGTACTGGCTGCCTCAACTTCGGTGAGGGCTTGTGGAGAGGCCAGCATAAGATTCACACAGTTGCCATCTATGCGCAGCAGGCTGCTGTATTTCCTGAGGCTTGTGCGACCGTCGACTCATGGCATCTCCCAACACGATGGATAGGTGAAGTAATTGGCCAAATGCGTGACGAAGGGATGTGTCAAGCCAACTAAGCCAACACTATCTTTCACGAACTGCTGCAAACTTTAGTCTGTACTCAAGCTGACCACATGCTCCCTTAGCCACGCTGCCAAACCGCATAATTCCTGTGCAGGCCCCTTGAGGGCTTCTGCACAGTGGTCACATTAACTTCGCAGCCACCGGCTGACCAGCCGAAACTGCTCCAGTCTCACATCTGGCTTTCACGCGAGGAGTGCCAAGCCAGAGTTCAGGAGTCAAGATGCAGCCTCCGTGGTGTCAGCTCCCATCTGAGAGCTCGAGCCTCCCCTGTCATAAAGTCTCTCCTTCTTGCCTTAGTGGCCGAAGTCTGACAGAGGCATTCCTGGCAATCCTTGCGAGTATCTGAGCTTTTGCTGTCTGCTTTTTGCCTGCGGTCAAGCTAAGCCACCTGGGATCTTCTCCAACATCGCCATGCCGCCAAAATTTGCTGCCAGAAGCCGTTCCATCAAGTTCAAGAACTCGACAAAGTTCACTGAATCCTGGCTTGGTGCTTCGAGTTCGGCATACAGGCTCGGACATATCTAGGCGAGGTCTCACGAGATATTCCGATTCACGGCGTGCCTTCCCGAAAAACATAATGGTCGTTCTGGCTCTTGCTTGCGAGGGCAGGGACGAAGGTCCCGCCACGCTCTACTGCGGCGTGCCACTTGAGACGTGGGTTGGGATGACCCGCCACAAAACGCCTTACTGTGAAACAAAGTGAGGAAATGGGCTGCTTACCACAAGGCTGGCGAAAAGCTCGGTCCCCCCATGCGCCTCTTCGCGAGATGACCTACAGGCCTCCCGTTTGACCCGTTTGTTGGTACAGGGGAGACTGCCTCCTAGCTTCACGGACCATCACTCTCAAGAAGTGTGCCTGGATGTGCCTGGGAAATACCAAGATTGGCCGTGTTACCAAACGTGTGTGTGGTTTTTGTATCGACATCTCTCACGGGGCGTCTGTTGCGCACAGGTAGTGCTCCAACTAAAACCTTGTCCATCCTCTTACATTGGATTTGCTTCGTGCGCCTAGCTTTTATTAGCCCTCTCACTCGACAGTCAGGCGTGGAGTCAAGGACTAAGACACTTCTCTTTAGCCTCGTGCGACACCCTGCAACAGCTTACCGGTCATGGGGTCATGCCTATGGAATCTGCTGTATGGCCGTCCATGGGCCAGTGGAATGCCAAGACTCGTCGCCGCCAGGGCCATGCTTGTGCACTTGCCGAACTTCGCGCTTGAGCACCTCACAGCCGGCTCAAGAAGGAAAGCGTTGCGGAGCACCGAATAAACACCTGCTTCGGTGCAGCTGGAAAACTCCACACATGGCCATTACTAGTATCACTAGCCCCTCCCGACAAGCCACAACCCCCAAAGGCTGAAGGCAGTTCCTTTTGCTTCCAAAGCTGCCTGCGCATTCTTGTACCCCAGTGGGACGACCCTGGCCAGCAACCTGCAAAGCTAGTGTCTCTAACGACATGCTGCGAATGTAGGCCTGTAGTGTAGCATAACGCTGGCTTTCGCGCCTACGGACCTAGAAAACACGCAAAACAGTCTCCAAGTTGAGCGAGGCACTCGCCAAGCTCCTCGAAGGAGAGGCCTCGGTTTCCAGGTCCCTCCCTTTCTCCCTCCCTCCCTTCCGCCCCCGACAACGATGCAGACACCTCTTGAACACTGCCCTCACCGATAGGTACTTACGCCGTCTTGGCATGTCTTGGCCTTGACGGGGCTGGCTGTACTGACAAAGTTGGCAAGGTTCCCTCGTTGCGACCAGGTTGCGGTTTCGATACGAGCCCGGAAGCCCCGAGGAGGTTGCCTGAGACATGAAGAGGCCGCGAAACTCGTAGACTTCCGCGGGGGTGAAGTCCCGTTCCCTGGCTGCAAATTGCAATGCCACGCGCTGCAATGATCAGGCTCTGCCTGTGAAACTTGAATGGGACAGTGGAGGCTTGCTTCGACCCTGCTCAAGCCAAAATTATTGCAGCCTCGTCGCTCAATGGCTTGTCTTTCTCGCTTGAGCTTGTCTAGCTCGACAATGTCAACACACACGCGACAGAGTGCAAGAAACTCATCCATCCCCACGCGGCTTCCAGGCTCTTTGCCTGCAAGGATCTCACCTGAGGCTGATAAGGCTTTGCATTGTAATGGACATCTTCGGTTGGTCGTGCCAGCGTGCTGACATGCTACCACGCTCTGTGCAACCCGAGCCGAGCTGCTGAGCTTGGCCCGGTTGTCCTTCATGGTCATCTTATCCGCGAGCATTGGGAACTTCTGCCTCAAGAGATGCCTGGAAGCTGCATGAGCACATCGAGTCAAGCACATCTCATGTGCGCGGCAACCACATCTGCTTGGCGATAAGTAGACTTCAGCCATCCTGCGAGCTACTTCAACTTCAACCTGTATTCAACATCGCCTCAAATCAATCGTGCGGACGCAGCCGTTTGCATCGCGCCCACAGGAGTTGAAGTCACCCTCCAAAGCCTCCACCTCTCCCTGACAAGCTCAGGTTTCTGTCCGCTTGCTATAACACATTGAGGCAGCCGTTTCTCAAATTGCGCTCAGGTTTGGAAGCAGGGGTCCTTGCCGAAGCCGTGATTCCGACACACCTCTTCGCGCTGTTGGTTCCGCAACTTTGTAGCCCATGGGATGAAGTCCATGAAGGTGACCTTCTTGCGACGCGGCTCCTGATCGTCCTCCGAGAATCCCAACATCTCCGTTTTGAACCTAGGCTTTCAACGTGAGGCGGTCTGTCTTTATAGCTGAATCTCCGCACAGCAGTGCCGATTTATGCAGCCAGGAGAGCCGATGCTTCAGCTCCGCGGCGGCCGGGCTTGTGTTGGATGATTCTTGGTCACTAACCACCTTCCACATCTGTCGCAGTTCCCTGTCACGCAAATGTCCGAGGACCATCACGAACTCCTTCTCCTTGACACCAGGCCAAAGCAGGAAATGAGGGCCGGGGCCTATGCGAGGATGTGAAGCTACTTCTATCGTGCTTCCTGCTGTACCAGGCGCGTTCATGACGCTGGTCTCGCTTGACTCAACCAGGTACATGAGTCTGCGGACCTCGTGGTAGTGGAGATCGAACCCCATGGTCCTCACCATTTTGAGCAAGCAGTCCACGCTGATGGTGTCATCTGGCGTGAACCTGCAACAGCACATCATGTGATATGTTCTTTTGCATCGGGGCTCCAGGTGATCTGTACTGCCGAAGGTCGCTCAAGTCTGACAACGACGACTCCATCATACATCTCTGTAAATCTCTGGTCTTCAAACGGGACAGCTGTACGTCTTCATTATGTTTACCGTCGTTGTGCATTCCAGTTTCTCGGTCGCGGTAGAGAAATGTTAGTTTGTGACTCGTGCTACTTCCAGGAGGCTTTTTTAAAGCGTTTGAGCAGGGCAGCACAAGCACTGCAGACCCTGCCTTTTGAAGAGGTCCAATGCTTCAGTGATTGCGCCAAGTGTGAGGCCTAAGCCACAAAAGGGCATTCCTTGCAAATGGCAAGGGCCGGCCCACAGCTGACCACCATGCTGCACCTCTTTCTCTCTCTCGCACCCACACATTTTCTCCTGCTCTCGAGGCTAGAGAGGTGTCTGGAGTGTGGGCGGCTCACAATCTAGGTATTCTACGGGCAAGCAGACCGCCATGAAGATTGTGAAGACTGCCGCCCCAATGACGGCAAAACTCCGCTCAAAGCTGGCTTGGGGTTGCTTGCATCTGCTCGGTGTCGTGATGTGTCGAATCAACAGGCGCAAGCATGGAAGCGGTAGCAAGAATCTGAAGCAGGCAAGGAACCGTGCTGTCGGCGATAGATCTCAAGGAAGCGCCAGACTTGTGAGAAATCCAAGTCCTCATACACATGCTGCGATTGCTAGCATCAGCCCCGTGCCAAGGGAGGTGCCGCCTCTTCAGGGTCGTCCACTCCCAACTGCAGCATCGTCTCCACAATGCCTGAACGCGGGACAGACAGATAGACAGCGGCACTGCTTCAAAGTTGTGGCCTAGGCTTAAGTCTCTAGGAGCAGCGTCGTCAGGGTCCGAGAACTCTATGTTGAATCAAACATCATGGTGACGGCGCAATTGAGAGGACAACGGCGCGACCCGAACTTCAAGGCGCTTAAGTGCTTGCCGGCAAGGCCCCAGCTCTCATGACCCATACGTCGGGACATGCGATCCAGAACCCTAAACTCAAATCAAAAGAAGTTTGTTCAATGTCAGCTACGGAATGCCAAACAGCACAAGAAAGGCCCTGCCCCAAGACAACCCTGGACCTACGTGACAATGCTGTTGGCTGTTCGCGTAGGGAGGCACCATAAACCACACTTCGACCCCCCTCCCCCCGCTTGCAAGCGAGATGCATGCCATGTCGGGCAGGTATCCGAGGGATTGTAGCAGCAACGCGATTTCTCGCGCATCCAGACCAGGCTCACCGTCTGTGTCGCATTCCCTGGCATGCCAGGAGTGCAATCCAAGGCAAGCGCTTCTGCACGGTGACCGAAAGCTCCGCAGAGCTGACATCTGTGCCAAAGCCGGATAAGAACAAAAGACCCATCATGTAGCCGTGCAAGCAGCCTGAAATAATCCTTTATCAACTTTGTGTTCCGCTCTTGGATCTTTCGCATGAGCACCTCGACTGAACGAATGAGACATGACACGTCACAACGGAGCAGCGTGCAGGAAAATGTGGTACCATGCAGCACCAGAATATTAGGCAAATTGTCCAAGCGACCGTGAAGTCCCGCTTGCTGAGCTGATTTGTCTTCTCTGCATCCACCTGACCACAGCAAGACAAACAAGGCGAACATGTGAAAGGGGTCCTGATTTCGTCAGATTGCAACGTTGCCTACGAAAGAAACACTGACGTTAGACGACATGTGCCGCAGCGCTCAATAGATTGGCCTCTGCCAGCAGGTCCTGGTACTTCATGTCCCGGGAGTAACCCAGGATGGCGAGGACACGGCTGATCTCGAGGAGGTCAAGCGATCCTTTTGAGACAGACTGTGAACTGTGAGGCTAGCATGTCCTAATTACATCCAATGGCACTTAAGGTCGCAAGGAGCCACATGATGGCATCGCTTCTTTTTGACAGAAATGCATGGCAGGTGTCCGCTGCCATCGGCGTCGCACTTGTCGAAAGCATCTTCGATCCGCTCAATCTCCTTCCAGAACGGTGTCAAACTAGACGCATCGATTGGCTGCTTCATCTGCAGCTTGAAACATGACGATTTCCGGTTGCTGGCTCAAACGGGATCTGGGTAAGATCTCTAGCTCCACTTTGCCTACCACAATTTGACTCATGATGGCGATGATAACCACAGACATAGATCATTCGCCGACTGCCTCGCGTGTGAAGCCCTCTCGCTCCCGAAGAATCTCGAGCACCTGCCGCAACGAGCAGGGCTAAACCGCTTCAATCTATCTCCGGACTGATGGAGAGCCCGACCCGTTGAAATTCGGAAAAGTCCAGGCCATCGACCAGATTGCCACCGCAGGCATCCTTGGAAGATTGGTTTCTGGCTTAGAAGACTCCCCGCATGCTGATCATTCGCAGCCGGGAACTGCGGCCTTTGCAATTCTACAGTAGTTGTCGCCAAGCTAAACCAACACCAGGCCAGCCCTGTACCCAGCACTGGGGCTGTGAGGCGTGTTAAAGACCCTGGGAGCACGAGGAGGCAGCGATAATGTCCACCAAACAAGAGACAAGACAGATCCACCACCAAGCAATTGCCGAACAGTTTTGCCACGATCAGGACGCCATGCGAGAACATGAAGGGACCTTTTGAGGAATCCTGGATCGCTTCTCCGGGTCAATTTGGTTGTTTCGGTGGTCAGCAACAAGCCCCCCCCGCTGCACGGGTTCATATTCAAGTTGATCCGCCTCGTCCCTTCTGCCCCCTCTGAAGCCATCCAAGTGCAGCATGATTGTGTGTCTTTGCCCCTTCATTGCTCTAATTCTGCTGACCACTGGGGCCGCAGCCATTGCCAGCTCGTAGATGACATGCTGTAAAGGGAAGATGCCCTGCATGGGAAGAGGCGGTCAAAGATGGCCCACAAGTGCTTTTTGCGCTGGTTCGCAGAGCTCTTGCTGCTAAGTCCAACTTTAACGAAAGTCCAAGAGCGGATCTTGCCTGCGACTCCAGCAGTGCGCCGAGCTCTTCGAAGTCAATCGTCCCGCTCGCATCAGCATCAAAGGTGTTGAAAGCTTCCTGAACAGAGACTATTTCAGACAAGTGGCCGAACTCATCAGGAATACAGACGCCCCAAAGATCACAAGTGCGTTCTGATGAAACAGGCTACACACGGCGTGGTATACAGATTGAACTCTCTAGATGCGGAGCTGTATCAAATCAGCTATCTCGGTGACATTTTACTAGGATGATCGTGTGTGGTGTTGGCTTCGAAGAGGTGTCCTGTCTGCAAGCTTCAACTCAACAATGGCCATGCGTTTGAATGCACTCACTTCTTCGTGCTTTGAAGTCCAACGCAACCTCACTAGCGACGGTAAACGAGCATGCGATGGCCGAGGCTAAGCTACCTGCAACAGTAGTGACTCATTAGTGATGGCGTGCCGTGAAAAGCACTACCCAAAAAATGGAGAGGCGGGTGGCGAGACATGTTCCAGCTGGGCAGGGCTATGCAAGCTGAAAGCATCCTGGGCTCGAAAGCACGCTGCTTCTCCAGATGCCGAAACTTCTCGAAGAAGTGAAAGAACTCCCGCTGATTCAGGGTATTGTACCTGGATGCCAAGCACCAAAAAGGCGGAGCGAGGTTTGATGCCCTAACCGAGAAGCAACAAAGACGAGCGCAGTCCTGACCATCCCTGTAAAACCCACATACCTTAGCATCGACCATGTGGCTTGAAGAGGCTGTCATAAGCCTCGTTTATCAGCGCTTTGACTTCCTTATGGCAGGGACACGTGTGGCATGTACCATCATGTGCCGGGACCGGAAGGAGGCGAACCACAAAAGTAACAGAAAGAGGTTTCAGTTGGTTTCAATATGCGTTCCACCATCGGGGCTTGCCTGTTGGCAAACCTATCTCACCAGAAAATCGCTAACCAATCGTCAGCAGGGCGCGGCTGTGACCGTCCATCCTGCGAACTCAACCGCTTTGTGCATCGAATCCCGGTGCAGCTCGTTTGCTTCGCTCAGACCTGAGCTGGCCCCACCCTTGACTTTCGACGAGTCGTCACACAACATCTGTGGGTTGCGGCTCTCCATCGCTGGGTATGCGCTCAGCTACACAGCCGATTGCGTTTCAAGTCAACTCAGGACCGGACGAGAGAAAGCTTCGCCAAGCCGCTTGCGCAAAGTGGGCTCGAAGCTTTGCTTGATGTTCTCAGCTTCGACGTGATTACAAAGCTTTGGATGAGAGACTTATCTTTCGAAGGTGCATGGTCATGTCAATGTCTGCGAATCCCGGTAAGACATCCCTGCTGGCGTCAAGACTGTGCACACAGCATTTCTCAGATCAGAAAAGTAGGCGGTTGTATGATTTCTGATGGCGTTGGTGCGCTTCACCGCTGAGCGACGTGCAGCTGTGCGCAGGTCTTAGTCAAAGAGTGCTGGAGCCCGCTGGATACGTGTACTGGCCGTGTATTGCCGGGCTGACTCAGCTAGTTATAGCTAGTTCTGCCGCAGGCGAAAGGACACGGACAAAAGGGTGGCATCACTGATAACTGACAACCTCTCGCAGCACGAGGCTCCTTCAATCCGGTCGTCTGTCCTCGCGAGTTGCAAGCTGATATGAGCAAGGCGTCATGACTAAACAGCTCGGGACGGAGCAATTTCAAGCTTGCTGCTGCTGCAGCTGGAATGGGAAAGCAAGAAGCAGTGTGCTCACCATCTCAGCCCAAATGGCCTTTCTGCGTCATAGCGCTGGAGACTCTGTGCATCATATCTCCGGACAAGCTGATATCACCTGTCACACTCGGGATGCTTGACACTTACAATGCACAAGGCCTGGCTCCCAAGCCTGAGAAGTTGGCATTGCTTGCGTTCCCTTGTCATGTATCATGCTGCTGCAGCCACCACAAGGGCCACTGCGCGACTAGTATCGCGACCTCTGCTGCTGCAACTCCTGCTCCTGCTCCTGCTACAACAACAACAACAGCAACTACGACGACGACTACTGCTGCTGCTACTGCTGCTTTTTTTTTTTGCAGCAGGCCTCGTTGTCCAGCAGCCCGGTTACAGCAAAGAGCCCCTCTGTCCCCCGCTTCGCTACTGCTACTGCTGCTGCTGCTATACTGCTACTGCTGGGGCTGCTGCTACTCCTACTACTCCTCCGACGACGATTACTACCACTACTACTACTACTACTACTACTACTACTACTACTACTACTCCAGCTGCTACTACTACTACTGCTGCTGCTACTGCTACTGCTACTCCTACTACTGCTACTACATATGGTACTCCTGCTCATGCTACTGTTGCTAGCGCGACTACGACTGCCGGAATTTTAGTTAGCAGGTGTGATGGCGATGAGGGTCAACATGAAGATTATGTTGGTGGCAATAATTGGTGCCAGCGTGCCTGCCATGGAAAGCATCGATCCTTGTCGGCTCCTCGCGCATGTCAACTGCTGCTCCGATTTCAGCTTTAGACTTTAGACATACCAGCGACACGACCACCATTCCGCTGCTGCTCTTGCAGTTCTGCTTCTACTGGGATGTGCATAGCATAGCCATGGTCTAATTGTCATGACGATACTGTGGAGCATGGGGATGACCATGATAAAGCCTCGGCAGAATGGATCCTTCACCTACAGTGTTCCTGATTTGGAAAACAATCCCACGAAAGCGAAATCGACTCCAATCTCCGGGCTGCAGTTCGGGAAGCAATGTTTTAACATGCGTGCAATTTCCGTCGGTCATGATCGACTTTTGCAGGGAATCGCGGCCGCCCGACGAGCTGGAAGTTGCGGGTCCCAAAGGCAAGCGACCCAGTGGAAGGCTGCCCAGACCTGACATCATAGATCTCTACAAGTTGGTTGCAAGTTGTAGCTGGCCACCCAGCCTGCATAGGAGACGTCCTGGCCCAGCGTGCAGGTAGAAGCGAGTGACTGGAGGTCTACCAAATTAAGCAACATCGCCTGTGCCCCATATAGACTAGATGAGCACATGTTCTTCGAACGTGCTCATCTCTTCTCGATAAAGATGTCCCATTTACGTAGAAGCACGGTCACTGGCAACAGGTCTCCTCGGAAGGTAACTGCTCCCAGCTCACACCTGAGCAGATCATGGTCAAAAGGTGTCTTCTGCATTGGCTCGTGAACACAGTCGTTCCTGATTCTGTGTGAAACTCAGACCCCGACGAGCGCTGCCACGAGAGTTCCGCCGCAAAGCTGACTTCATCTGCAAGGAAAGCAAAAGAGCGAGTTTGTAAGGGACTGCAACCCCAAGATGCTACATGCCTGCGGCCTCAGCGTCTGTGCAAGCGGGCACGCCACAAAAAGAGCGAGAGGGAGTGAGACAGCAACGGAGAGAAGAACAAGGAGACCAGAGTCACTCCAGAGTCGAGAAGGAAATGCCCAGTCGCAGCGCACCCGAAATGTCAGTTCCTCTTAGATTTAATCATAGTTTATGTAACGGGTCGGTGTTTGGAAACCATTCCCACTGTTTCCGCTGCAGTGTCGTTCGTTATTGGACCGGGACCGGGGTTGTTCTCTGAATTCTGCCGGCACGCGGCTTCGGACCCCTCAAACGGCGCCTTCTGCTTGTCTGCGACAGGTGACATCAGCTCTGAAGCAGCCGGCGACGCCGGTCCAAGGGCCATGGCAGCGGTGCCTGCGCATCTCCCATCTCCCGGCTTGCGCTGTGGTAAGTGGTAATAGTAAATGCCTCACTCTACCAACGGCTTGGGATTCAAGACATCCCAGAACCTGCTGCAGCAGTCTCAGCCAGAGCTGGGGGTTCCTCCCCAAAAAAGGCCTGCCAAAGCATCATGAAACGACTGCCACTTTCAGGTGTGCAGGCACCTCGCCTCCTCGAAATCATCCTCTTGCACAGAAGCGGCTGTGGAGTCGATCTCCCGGAGTACAGGTTGCGCTGCACGTTTCGTGGCCAGAGGTTCGTGGAACTTGGCAACTTGGCTGGCAAACCTCGCGTCGGCGTATGACGTCTTTCGCATCCGGATGCCGTAACTGCTCACATGGCAGAAACACGGCAAGCGGCACATCATCCACTGATCTGGGCGCTGAAGGCGGCTGATCCAAAGAGTGGACTTTGGCAGCAGACCTACGCACCAGGGCTTCAGATCCAGTCAGACTGCACAATGCTGTGAACAAAATTTATGGGTAGTTTATTCCACGCTCTGGCTGAGCACAGGCTGGCCAAGCCTCTTCAACATGGTACTGAGGTCAGCGCCTTAGTAAGGAAAGGGCAGAGCCAAGCACGAGCATGAACGATATGATCTTGGTGCAACCCGCGGGACGCAAGTCGCGCATTGCGAGATCGGCAACTTGAAACTTCTTGTCCTGCAACATATCGAGCCGGCTTTGCACTTTGAGGTCGCAAGTGGCTTAATTAAGCGAGGTGCTAGGCTGTTCCACCCTTGACACTCCAATCTCCGAAGATCTGCTTTTTGCTACAGTGTGCCTCAGGCAAGCACAGTCCTACCAGCCTGCTCCATGCATGGCACAACCTCGCAACAAGCTCATGCGTGTCCTCGCTGAAGTTCGGCTGGCGGATTTTCTCCTGCAAAAGCTGGGGAAAGGGACGTCCTGCGTTTGACAACGGGGAATGGAGAAACGGGCCGCCTCAGGCCTCACACATCTGTGGCTTTGCCAGGCAGCCGAAATGACTTCGGCTACTCTGCGTTTAACCGCCAGTGCGACAGCACGCCAGGCCCCGCCACAACTCGAGTACTGGAGCCCAATTCGGCTTCGCACTGTTGTCTTTGGTTAGGTGACGCAGCACATCGCAGCACCTACGACGACGACTACAACAATACGACTCAGAAGCAGTAATGCAGTAACTACTAGCAGTGGCGGAGGAAACGCAACGACGGCCAATAGTAATAAGGACAAGAAAAAGCATACGCAGAATAGTAATAATCAACATTGTTCAGACCAAACAAACGTCAGCTCAAGTCAGCTACCGGTCTGAATGTGTAGGCTCAGACTGGGTGTTTAGTTGGTGTTTGCATATCTTCGCTTTCGATTGTTTGACTATCGGGGATCTTCGAACTCGATGCATCGGGCTTTGCTTTCGTGAGTCGTTGCTTCCTTAGCTTTGCTACCTTTCGGCTTCAGTGTGCGACCTTTGCTCAACCCCCGTACTTGTAACAAGATTTCTTCCTCTGCACCACCCCGTTCAGAATATGCATATCCAGCCCGCAGACATGTGGGCTACGAGGAAGAACAAGAAGCAGCACCGTCGAAGCAAGGACAGCAATGCCGAGTAGCCTGAAGGTCCCTCAGATCCAATACGGCATCCATGTGCCGCGCCCGTCGCTGGAAGCTTGCAGGGTGCAGGGCCGTGGGCACCGGAATGTCTCGTCCTGAACACGTCGGCCAGGATCCGTTTACAAAATCCAAAATCCACCACGCAGCAGCCTAAATGCGTCGCTGAGCCTGGCGAGGCTATACATCAGGCCCCACAGTGTGCCCCACAATCAGGTCGACAACACACGACCTTTGCCAGGGCTTGGCCAAGTCGCGGAGGGGTCCCACTGACACTGCCGAGGCCGCTCGGGCCAAGCCGCTGCCGTGGCCGAGGCTCGAATGGCTTGGGGGCCTTTGCATTCTGGACGGACGCCCACGTGGGATCTTTGGGGATGTGCAGGGAGAAGCCGCGCCGAGCAACTAACGAAAGTTTAATGTTTCAAAAGCGAGGTCTTACGTCAGCAACGCTCGATTTCGGGCCATGATAGCCAGCAAAACCACATGGCTCATCTGGCAACCGAAAGGCCGTGAACGCACGTCCATGTGCTGAGCCAAGCTGGATCTCGGCATGGGCTTGGGAAACGAAGGTTCCTGTCGCAAGAAAGCATAAAGCTGTGAGCCCACCCCCCAAGAGGCCCTTTTGGGCATCCTTAATTAAGCGCTAAGCCCTTAAACCCATTTTTTGGAAAAGTTCGCGGTTGCTTGTTCTTGGACCTCCGCGTGCTCCAGTGGCTGCATCTCCTGCACCAGGGCCGAAAGTATCTGAATGCGAAGATAGTATAGTATGTTGTAGTTTTATATGGGTACGTTTATATGACCCTGTACTACATCATAAACAAGAAATTACTCGAATATATGAATCAACTTTTGTCTTTTGCAACCGTGAATTTCGTCACAGAGACAGCGGAAGTGTGGGCTCCTTCTCAGTTTGCAGCGGCTCCAGCTTGGCACTCGACATGTTCGCTGCCCGCTTCGGAGGCGAAAAGCTCTTGGGGGACCTGAAGCTTGATTTGGGAGTTTCCGAAAATTTGGCGTACCTTCTTTTGGGATCCTTGTAATAAGGATCCTACTATTTATATAGGGTGCTATATTAGGCTCCCCTATTTTCGGAAACTACCATTTTCAGTCTTCGTCCTAGTCTCTGTCCCTCTCCTGTGTGCAATTCTAGGTGTCAGGGGAATGCTGCTTCGCTGGGAGAAGCGCTACAGCCTTTGGAGTCCCATCGGGCAGGAGAGCATGAACTTCGAGCGACGCCTCCCTTGTCCCTTTTCCCACCAAGGCTTGGAATTCCTTACCTTTGGTTAGTAGGGAATCGAAGAATGGTAGTAATATTCCTCCATTCCGTACTAACCAAAGGTAAGATTCGGGCCCCTGAAAACTGCCTGCCTCGCCATGGACAGGAGGGCCGAGGATGGCTTGCCTGCCGCCGGCGTGCGCGGTGCCGAAACCCTGGCCAGCCGGTGGAGCTTAGCAATACAGGGTTTTGGGGTAGAGTCTATAAATTATAAATAAAGAAGCCCCACCCAAAAAATAGTATAGGCTGTTGGCTGATGGAGTCTGGAGGCCTTCGCTACAGCTCAATTTGCTAACGTCTCCTGCGGCCGGTGCCTCGGAGGTCGTGGACCATTTCGGGAATCGCTGACGACCTCGTAAGACATGAACTGTGCGTCATGCCGATGGCAATGAGGTGCATAAGACAGTCGCATGCCTTCAACTCTCAACCCGTCTGCGCACGTGGAATGTTAGAAACGGCTTCGCTCTAACTGTTTGGTGGAAGCACCATAGAAACCATGCCACCCCGGCCTGTGCAGCGGCTTCTTCCGGTCCAGGCGGCTTGGAATCCTAAACACAGCAATTCGGTCTGGAAACTCAAAAAGCGAACAGAACCGATTACAGCTGTGCGAGATTGCGTAGGCACACCTCTAGACAGCTTCCCACAGTGGCCTCGGGGCCACGTGCTTCAGTGTTGCCGTCTTGTGGAACGGGACGTTTCGGTTTTGCATCTTTTCGGTGCCTGGAGCACGGAATTTGCGAACGTGACAATGTATCTCAAAGGACACAGATGGACAAAATGGCTTTTGCAGACTAAAAGCCGCAGCCGATGACCTCTGGCATCGTATCTTGGAACCTTGGCACTTGGCTCTCACGTGCTATCTGTCGATAGTGGCAATTGGACTCCATGATGACAAGAGAGATAGGTCGGCCACCTCCTACCGCATCCAAGATGCTGCAGTCTTCTTGACTGGACTCTTGCCCTTGTTCGACTTCCTCGATCTCGCCAGCTCATTTTTCGGCAACGCATCGGAAGTCTGCCTTGGTGCATCTCAAGCCTCCACTCCACTTGGCTGCAGGATGCAATTTCAATCCCGGGCTCCGGGCTGTAATCCGGCCGGTCCATCAGGCCAGTCCAAAACCGTGCTCTGCAAGTCCTTGAAAGACGACAACAGCTGCTGAGGGCCCGTGCAGAAGATTGCAGGCAAACAACACGATTATGAAGCTGACAGGACATAGTGTCACTGCTCGGAACTCAGGCTTTCAAGGGCCCGCAGCTTCAAGTCTGGGCCTTCTCTGAGTCAAGTTTCTGCGAACTTCGGCGGCTCAATCTGTGCACCGCTAGGCAAGCCTTCTGCTGCTGAGACCACAATGGTGACCTCAACCGTCGGATACGACCAAGCTGGTCGGTTTTAGATCGATGCCCTTCCAGGCCCTCAACCCTCCGCACCAACTTTGGCTCAGCTTGCGGCCATCCCTGGGAGTAGCTCCCACCATCGCTTGGCGAGGGGTGGGAGCCAGCCACATCTTCCCGATCTCCGAGCCGGGAAGCTTTGGACACAAGTCCATGAAGTCCATGTCATCCTCTGCCCGATACCGGGGCCTAGTTATCGGGCGTATGTGGCCTGGGCCTACATCCGACTGCTCTCGGCGGCTATGTCAGGAACAATATGACCCGGTGTCATGTGATCCTAGAATAGAAAGCCAACAGTGGCTGGACGCTTGTGACCAGAAACATTCCGCAGACGAGTGCCAGACTGCAGGATTCGAAGCTGGCGTGAAGGTGCGGCCGTCTGCACTTGCAATAGCATGCAGTGATTCACCTGGCAAATGTCATGAGGTCGCATAGCCAAAAAGCACAAGGACCCCAAAGCGCCAGGTGTGATGGACCGGCACTGCACATGCCCACCTGCCACACTGCCAAGGCTTGCCCGTAAAAGAAGGCGAAACTGTACCTCGGAAGCCATGTGCCATGTCGAAACACGCTGCTTCCACCTCGCTGCACGGACTTCTTGGCTTCCGTGCTGAATCATCTCAAAGATGGCCATGTCCTTGAAGAAAAGCCACTCCAGGAGCACTGACGGGACCACCACCTGGGAGGCTCCAGTATTTGCCAAGTCTGGAAGCGCATCATATCTCTGGACGAGTCACGTCCAAGAGCTGAGGAGCAGGCGGCAGTTGCCATGACAAACATCGTCCAAATGACGGAGTCGCTGCTAAGTTTCAGGATGTTGTGCATGGGAAGCCACGCCAATGTGTAGGCCTGGGTTGGGCCGGAGGAAGGGTTCAATCGAGTACGTCTTGATCTGTGGATGCACTGCACCGCCATGTTCTGCGATGCTGGACCCGGGAGGCAGGCAGCCAGGCAAGTGAACCACCAACTGCAAGGCAAATAAGGAAATACAGCCTCGCCGAACATACACCATCCGATGCTGCGCCACACAGAACAATTTCACTGACATCAACTGTGCCTCTCGATGTTCTTGGAAGCTGCCGCTGATTAGGAAGACATGTGCCTGTACTGGGAAGGTGCCTAGAAGGAAACGCTGCGCAAAGGAACCTGAGCATCGGACCATGAAACTGGTCCAGTCCCAAGCACTGTAGGAGAAAAAGACCACGCACAGAAATATCAATGTAATGACCTGGGCATCCAGACTCGTGGGCATGGCGGCTTCGCATGACAGGAAGCAGTCTGAGAGCATGACATAGGAAGGATACCATGCCATAATTCGAGCCACCTCAATGCTAGATGCACTATCATGCACTATCGCTCATGTGTACTGTGACCTGCCATCGCAGCGGTGGAAGAAGTTGCCGCGTCCAAACGGGAGGCATGACCGTCCAATCCACATTCTACTGACCTGTACCTGCACACCTGGCCGAAACTGCCCGAGCACGCATGCTCCTGCTCTCAGATGCGTGCCATTGCACTGAGCATGTCCTCCTCGAGAGCTGCCTACACAGCAAAAGAAGAATGGTTCACCCATTGAGCGGACAGTGCGACGACTCTATCTTTCGTGGAGTTAGGGTCCTGACCTGCACCCTTGTGTACGACAGCATGAGTTTCATGGAGTTTTGTCTTCACGACAACGCCAAGCACCTCTCTTTTTGGGTTGCAAGCACCCCCTCATGGCATGTCAAGCTGTGGAGTCGACCAGGCTGCCTCTGGCAGGGCAAGGCCAATGACTTTCTACTTGCCCTGCTCTCCCTGTACTCTCGCCTCCTGACTTCTTCGCGTTTCGCTCGCAGCTGCGCGCATAGAGACTCTACCAAACTTTAGGCTGCGAGGGGCACATCGATAAGTCAGAAGCCCGAGAAGAGCTTTCAGCTCTGGAGCGCAGGACTCAGGAAAGGGCAGTGCAGAGTCGCACTGGAAAATAGACTGCTTTTGCTACCTGTACTCGTGTGGCTGCTTCGGCTCACTGGCACAGGAGACACGGCCAAGCAGGCGATGCATGCTCGCGTAAAATCTCGCGAGGATAATTGGCAGCGGCAACTGCTCAATGCTCACCTGCGGCAATCATACGCAGCATGCGATCGACAATCAAAACAAGAGGCTTGGCCGACCATGCCGCTACGACACCTATTGTGCATGCATGTTGCATGTAGGTAATCTGGCAGAGAGCCTAACAGAAACAAGCAGGGCGAAACCTGACTAGACGGCACGAAGGGGCGATGCTGACACATGTCGAGATTGTGCATTGTGGGGGTCATTTCAGCATGTGTACCGTTGTCAACACATCAATATCGGTTTCACAAATACATGATACATATGTACACATACAGACGGCCAAAGGCAGATAACAAGGAACGATCAACAACTTATGCACATCGCTGCCTATTGACTGACAGATGCATGTCGATAGGTTCATCTGTAGCAACTGGGAAAGTTGAACGTACGTGTGGGCATCGGTAGATTTTAACTAGTTCATATAAGCACACAGACACATCTACCTAGCAACCTGCTCCTGGCTATCGGGCTATTGATTTCGAAGGCTCTCTGATGTTGTACATATGTATGCACCAAATCTAAAGGAATGCGCAAAGGGATGCACAAATATAATTTATCATACCTGCGCACAAACTGCAGGTTTATTCCACTACTATGCATTATGGAAGCACACTTGCCCTCGAGAGAATCAGGCGAGGTTTCAGGCATAGCGAATTGGGTACTCCAGTTCGAAGAGATTCTAACTCAAATGGGTCATCCACAACTCAACCTCAGAAGAGTATGTATGTACATATATTTATACAGAAAGCGTCACACTGCAGGCCCGAGTTTTGGACACCTACAGTTTGTATCTCTGTTGCATGCTGTGGCTAATGGCGTCTCGTACAATGCCCCATTCACTTATATCAAATAAACTGCTTACTTCTAAGCTTTGTTGTATAGGCATCTTGTCTATAGGCATTTTGTCTATAGACATCTTGTCTATGTCGTGGTGGGGTTAGACAGACTAATAGGCTCTATTTATGTAATATATATATATATATATATATATATATATGATGCAGGGCTGCCACACACCCCTGCCCCCCCCACCCCATGGTATCCTCCCCCCTTCCCCCCCGCCCCCCCTGTGGTGTGGGGCCTGTGGTGGTACTCTTTTTGCCACGAAGTTCTTGTGATACTCCTTATCTTCCTTCCTGCTGTGGCACCCGTGATCCTGCTCATGATGTTGTGCTGCTCTAGACGACGAAATGAATCGAAAATCAGACCATGCTCAACATCATCCTTGTCGTCGTCATCTTCGTGCTAAATACCATCAAGAGAATCTCTGCCACCATCACCATCGCCATACAACTCTCAAAATTCAGCATTGTAACTCCTGTCAGATGCTGGAAACTACTGCGCCGGCGAGGGTGGGGGCAGGCAGGTGCGGGGGCGAGGCGGGGCACGGGCGGGGGCGGACAACTTTGGGGGGGGGGGGGGCCGGGACCCGAGAGCATATATATATATATATATATATATATATATATACACACACATTTCTGTTGACCGTACTGGTGATCATCGCGCTCCACTGTTTTCCCCCTTTCACGCGAGCGGCTGCTGAGTCCGATGTTTCACTAGCAAGCCTCTGGAACACAGAGGGTAATGCATTGGTAAAACCGGGAAACACCCGGGTCCCACACAGAAACGTTAGCCGAGATTCAGTACAAATTGTCTGTACGAATCTGACCCAACCGTTCCCGTAACGGACGTATGTCACACATACTGCCCCTGCACCTTAAAAGAGGAGAACGGTACAAACCTAAGTCACAGACGACTCCACCGGAGGTCGGCAACCCAGGGCGGGCGGGTGGGAGAAAAGAAGTACCAGCTTTGCCAGGTTTGGCTCTAGCTGAGGCTTAAGCCAAATTTTGCAAGCAGGTACAAGGTTCCTCAGAAATGATACATGCACACCCAAGCCTGCCAAACTCGATGCATGAACACATTTCTGTTGACCGTACTGGTGATCATCGCGCTCCACTGTTTTCCCCCTTTCACGCGAGCGGCTGCTGAGTCCGATGTTTCACTAGCAAGCCTCTGGAACACAGAGGGTAATGCATTGGTAAAACCGGGACACACCCGGGTCCCACACAGAAACGTTAGCCGTTAGCCGAGATTCAATACAAATTGTCTGTACGAATCTGACCCAACCGTTCCCAAAGCACTCCCCCAATGCACTACACTAGAGAAACTCCAGGACTACAACTACCGCCTCTAGCGGCAGCGCCCACAGCTCGTGAGGGAAATGAGCACAAAAGGTGGAAAACAAGTGCGACTGATGCCATGCGTCATCCGCGCCCTCGCGGCTAATGGAGTCACTCCAGTTCGACTTAGACGGAACCCATTCCCAGTAGACCCATGTCTTGAAACAGAAAAGGCAAAGATGGATCAATTGGGCCAGGCGAGAGAGGTCTGCATTGTCTGATCGACCGCGTATAAGGCTCATGAGAGCCGCGGTATTGTCGATATACCATACCCCCCTCCTGGATCTGAACTGGCTCGGTCGAGAGACCAGGGCAAAGAGGACCATGCTCAATTCCAGTTGCGCAATTTTCTTCTCGCCTGGACCCCAAAGGGGGTAGAGGCTAGCTGGCGACGCGGCGACAAACCCTTCGCGCAGCTGGCCCCTTGGGTGTTGCCAGACAATCAGGAATCCGCCTGATCCACGGAGCGGCGCTTCTTCGGCTGCGTCACTCGCAGCTATGAAGCGTTGGGTCTGCGGCCGCACAATCCAGAATTGGCGCTGAGGGCGGAGCCGGAGGATTGCCGAAATCAGGCGAAAGCAAGCCCGGATCTCTTCCGTGAGCCCAATCTCGCGTGAGTTTTGGCGTTCGGACAGAGCTGCCAGCCCCCCGCAACCCACCCGGCCATACATCCCTTGCTCCAAGACTTCTGAGGGGTCCAGTGAGCCTAAGGGATCAAGGTTAAACTTTCAAGCATTTCTAGGATGAGGTTGCCTATCTGGGCCTATCTTATCCGTGGGCCACAGCAAGTTTCCCTTGCATCGCAAATCATTTTCACCGTCGCGGCCATCCGTCAGCACCTGACCTGGGCGGCAGATCCAGCAGGGGCCTACCTGGGTCGTTGTCGAAAATGAGGTCCCTTGTTGCATAACACAATGCCTGAAAAAGTGACCCTGATTTCGACAACCGCACACTTGCGAACAGGATCTACTTGAAGCTTGCACTGCAGCTGCATTCCTGATTAATTTTCTCAATTCCGGCTGCGATTTCTGCAGCTGAGCTCTCGGCTGCCAGGAAGGAGCCCACGAAATCATGGTAGTTTCCTAATTCAGGGAAGTTTAATATAGCGCCCTAAATAATAGGATTCTTGATTTCAGAACCCCAGAATAAGCCACCAAAATATTTGGAAACTCTCATCTCATTGGAAGTATAATAGTTGTACGTGCAAGTCCCGCCCCCCAAGGCCTGGCCAAGACTCGTACTGAACCCCGTCATGAAGCCCCAGAGCACACATGTAAGACCGCTGCGAGACCACCGATTTGGATCATGCGTATGCATGGATGGAGGGATGCATGGACCGATTGCTAGCTTTTTGCACAGATGTATGTATTCAAAACGCAACCGAGCACATGATATCTTCGCAGTGCTCATAGAGGCTCATGTTGTAGGTGCGGGTTTATCAGGGTTTAGGGTACAGTGTCTTGCCTTTGTTGCTGGGGCCGGGTCGCTTTTCGGTTTATGGTTTATTAAAATAGAGCAAAGATGGGTTACACCCGATTTCAAATGGGATGAGGGAGGACATGGAGTGCTCGGCTGGCATGCTGCCTTGGATTTGGGACACATCGCGCCCGCAAGCGTACACAAGTTGCAACCTGGTGAGAGAGAACCCCGAAACAGCAGATCCTCTGAGATATGGTCTTAGGGTGTGTGCGTGTGTATGTACGAGTGTATGTGAAAGTAAGTATGCTTGCATAAATATTTACATACACATACATATGTGCATACATACAGTTCCACATGCATACATAATCATAAGCTTAAATTTCCCTTATACCTTTGACTTTGCGAGCGCTTAAACCACAAATTAACGAAATGAGGCTCCCGACCGGAGGGCAGCAGAAGTGGTTTCCCTGGCATTGCAAGCACTTCGTACTGATTGGGCTTGGGGTTTCATTTGGCCAGCTCACTCAGACTGACTAGAATCCGTGCAATCACAACACAATCAATGGACGGAACGGCAACACTGAGCATTCCACATGGGTCGCTACCGGCACAAGGTCACTGAACATCCCATCGCAATTCGATCAATCTAGGGCCTCAGCGACAGAGCAGCAGCGCACAGCAGCGAAAGTCAATGTCAGACCTGGGAGGAGGCACGTTGACAAGGATCACATGAGGAGAATCCGGGACCCCAGTGCTTAAGCGGCTTCCAGTTGCACTGCAGTCTGTTTTCACCCCTCAATTGCATCGCTGCGCAAGATTGGCGACGGCTGATGTCCCGGGCCTGGACGATATCATTATCAAATGCCTGAGGGCTGTGGGACACGAAACTTGGGTTTAGGGTTTCAACTTGTTTGTATACTTCAGTTCAGGCTTCCTTTCTCGGACACATCTTAGCCGCCGCCGCCCTCTGGAAGTTGAGATTTGCCTTTTCGGCTTCCGAAAGCTTTACAGCCGTCCCAGCATGAAACATTTTTTCCGATTCATACTTTCTTTCGAACTCCTCAGCCTTGGTCTTATACCCATCCCGCTCTCGACGAAGCTTCTCCCTCAGGGAGTATTCCACTTCACTGTCCTTCTTCGCAGCCTTCAAGCTCTCCTCCGCCTCCTGCTGCCAGAATATTATAGGGTCGCATAGATTATTATTATAGTTAGAGGACCCTAAACCCTAATTAATCCTAAACCCCACCAAAATACTAAAAAACGATGAGACGTTGGCGCCTCAAGGATACGTTCGGCCAGTGAGGATGAGGAGGCACTCAGCTCCCGATTGTGCTTGCCCACCAAGGCCTGCACAGGGATCGAGAGATTACCAATTAAGGTAATACCAAGACCTAAGATAATTATGTCTAAATCCCAAAACCTTGAGCACCCATGGGCTTTCATCCAGTCAGTCCTGCTGCTCCCCCATCAGCTCGGCCACCCTCTTCTCAGCGATGTCCGCACGCTTCTTGTAGCTGTCACGCTCCAGCATCAAAGTGGTTTTTTCCTCCTGGAGGAGCGTTTTCTCCGTCACCAGGGCTTGCTTCTCGGCCTGCAAAATAAAAGGGTTTTGGCTTTAGGGTTTAGTAGGGTTTAGGGCTTAGGGTTTAGGGCTTAGGGTTTATGGTTCTGTGCAAGTTTCAAAGACCCTACCCTGCATTGCTCCAAATCCTCGCGCACGGCAGTCAGGTCGATGTCGAGCCGCTGGATGGTTTGGGCACGAAACGTACTTGTTGTGCTTCTGCCACTGGGGTCCCTGGACAGGGTATAACCCTAGACCCACTAATAGCGGAAGCCTTACTTAGCCTGGCTTTTCGACAATCCTGTCCTCTCGCCCTTCGGCAGCCCATGCTTCGGAACAGCTCCTTTCATGGCGGCTCCTTTCCAGGCCGTAGTAGGGAAGCCGCCCTTACCCTTCCAGTCGCCGCCCTTACCCTGCCAGTCGCAGACGTCGTAGCCTTGGCCACCATACCATTGGCTCGGATCCATGGCGGCACGAGTCACAACCCTGAAGGCGGATGAAAATGCCACTGAAAATCACGCCCTGAAGGGTTATTGCCGGGAGCAGCTGCAGCTTCTAAAGCCCTGGACTAAGTGAAGAACATAGCCTTAGCTAGCAACCCAACACTGAACGTTCAAAGGTGAAAACAATTCAGCAGTTTCCCTTCAGGATTGGGATGTTCGTTTCTCATGGGGGGGGAAGCTGCCGATTAACGATGATGGACTTTTCCGGTTATATACCAATGCCAACACACGGCATGCCTTGAGGCCCAATGGCAATTGGAAGTTCAGCACTGACCAGGAAATCTTAATTGGGTCTGGGTTTTCACAGATCAGCATGCTGGGGTCCTGGACTGCAATCAGAAACCTACCTGCTCACCGTATACAAGTAACCCTGCCTGCGCTAAGTAACTAAGGCACCTGAAATGAACTGAACCCTGATCCCAACTAAAATGTCCAGGAGCCCGACGCACTGGTGCCGAGGCCACCGAAGCAGCAGCCGTTCAGCCTCACAACACAGGGAAGAAGTTCAACCGGAATGCAGGGCAGCTCGGGCCGACAGGGACCTAAGGCAGGGCGGCTGGGTCAAAAGGGGACTCGCGCACACAGCTCACACTCACTCGCAGGGACGCGGGGTCACTCCTAAATCTTGGGCCGAAAAGGGTAGGGGCATGCCAGCGACTTCAGAGTGCAAAAATGCAACCTATCCCTAAACCGCCACTGCTAAACCCTGCATAGTCTTGCATGACCTGAGGGCGCGGCACCACGGGGTGCCACCTGCGGTCGGGGCGCGGGGGCTTTGCTTTGGATCGTTTCAGGCTAAGTAGCCGCACCAACACCAGCAGCAGCCGTAATCGCAGTCATAGTCAAGTCTGGTCGTATAGAAGTCGTCAACCGGCTCATCCTACTCGTAGTCATCGTCGTGGTCGTCGTAGTTGTTGTGGTAGTGTTGTGCTTGTGATGTGGTGGTCGCAGTCGTGCTGGAAATGGTGATCGCGGGTGTGGTCGTTGTCGTGGTGACAGCAGCAGCAGCAGGAGGAAGAAGAGGAGGAAGAGTTGTTGTTGTGGCAGCAGCAGCAGCATCAGCAGCAGTAGCAGTAGTAGCAATGGTGATGTCAATAATAAACAGTGACGATCATTTATTGGGAAGAGTTGTTGTTGTGGCAGCAGCAGCAGCAGCAGCAGCATCAGCAGCAGTAGTAGCAATGGTGATATCAATAATAAACAGTGACGATCATTTATTGGGAATAAGACTTAGTAGCAACAGTAGTGGCATTATTAGTTAGTTTGTTGTTCTTGTTGTAAGCAGCAGTAGTAGCAAGAACAGTAAACGGACCAGGGGACAAACCAGTAGGTTTCGGGATCTCTCGGCCAAGGGTCATGCTGCTCACTCCCAACTTCACCTACCCAATCCTACTCTTCAAGCAAAATCCTACCTACTCTAGGTTTTGGTTTCACCGGCGAAGGGGCATGCCGCACGAATCTAGTTAGGTGATGTTTTCCCACTCCGCTCTCCTGTTATCTAAGCTACGTCTTTTAATCTCCATCTAACCCCCTTCTGAATATCATCATCGGTCAGTTTTCTGATGCTTTTGGGACACATCACATGATCGGGGGCCAGAATGACACCGACAACTTCAGTCATGAAATTTAGATGACTCCTTCATATTTGCGGATACAACCAGGAAAAAATAACTGGACGGCTAAGTTATATAATAGCTCATAGGTAGCTCTATCCGATAATCCAACAAATTTCCCAGTGTTAGAGGTTTCGGGTTTAGGGACAATGTTATCCTGAAACCCCAAAAATCAGCACACATGGCTTGAGATACCTGAATCCGGAAACCCTAATCCGTAAACATGCCTTCTCATTGGCATTGGTGTTCACCGTGAGCCGTAAGCTTACCGAAGGCAGTCGTGGACCTGGCAGTTGTCAATCGAGCAAACATGAGACTGCAATCCTGTCAATAAATGACGATGTAGATGTCACCAAGCAAAATTGTTATACCGTTACCAGAAAATTTGAGCAAAGCACGAGTCAAAGTGAAGGTTGCGCTCCAGTGCTGACCCAGCACGACTGGCCTCGCTATCAGGAGCAGGAGATTTGGGCGATGCAAGATATTTTGGGCTGTCTTGCATCCTGGGCATTCTGCATGCAAGCTGGAAGGACAAAGCTATCGGTCTCGACATTAAACGTCTTTTCTCTCAATGTCGCTTCAGGGTGCATGCCGACGGCTGTCCAAAATGCCATCACGCTTGAAACTCCAAAGCCGGGTCGAGCTCCTGAGTGTTTGCCCGGACCCTGCGATGTGCACAGCTCTTTGGCCACATGTCTTTACAGGCCCGAATATTTTGGCCTGTCTTGCATCATGCTCTGCAGGAGTCTGCGTTTCTCATTGAGCTCGCCCTCAAGCCTACGGACCTCCGCACCGACTTCGCGCATCCTCTTCTGGTTCCTGGACATTGGCTTGGGGTTCGGGGTTGATTTGAGCGAAAGCGATGAACGAGCAGCAGGGGGCTGGCAACAGCTGATTCGTTGACTTTGCGGTTTCTGCCTCTGTTTTCGGGGATACCCACTCTCGGCACATTTGAAGTTGGTTTTTCTCTGTTTCGGTCCAGGCCCTCTTTTCGCTTTTGGTTCAAGGTACGGTTTGGCGGTTTGGTGTATTGCCTTGTGCACTTGCCCCAAACGAAATGAATTACCTCACGTGCAGGCAGGACCGGATAGGGAGGGGCATCCCATGGTTTGCAGATCTTAGGGTTCCGGGTTTTGGGTTCGCGGTTACAGCTTGGGGCCCTGGTTCCAGTGCAACCAGGATCGACGAGACTGATGGTTTTGGGTTTAGGGTTCAGGCCTGATGCGCTTTGTCGATTCCGGCTGCAGGACCTCTTGCAAGGATGTCACGCATCCTGTGAGCAGATCCAGCTTGGCCTTGGTGATGCTGGGGTTGCTCGAGATGCTCAAGACAAATCCCATGCTCGTCTCATCCACCACGTTGTTGGCTCCACTGACGAGGACGTGTGGGGCGGCAGAGCTCAACAACGTGGACCATTTCACGGAGTACTCCTGTCAAAGAAACTGGAGTGACACCATGAGGGCAGGTTACCTTACATGACTAATTGCTAGACGCAGCACACAAGCCCGGCGAGGTCCCCATGCTTCTTGTTCAGGATGTTTGCCGGCACATCCATGCGCAACAATGTGACGGCATCCAAGCTCTTTCCGCACAGGCTGGCCAGTGTGACTGCATTCAGCTCGCTGGTAAACATGACCGTGGTGGGTGGCACGTCCATTTTCTCCGACTCCGTGCATGACGACAGGGTGTCGCTGCCTGCTTTCACTTTCTTGTAGCCCAATGTGTTCATCACCATGTACTCGGCCAAATCGGGGACGAGATCCTCATATTTATTATTCCGCCCAGCTGACGTACCCTGCACTCTTCCAAGAAACTCCCGGGCTTTGACTAATAACCAAGCCAAGTGACGAAAGAGCTGCGTTGCAAATCATCACGACACAGCTTGTAGTCTGCGTCGACTGGCACCCAAAGTGTCCACGCATCCTGCACCTCCTCCGGCACTCGTGATGAGGGTTCGTGAAACAGGTAATCTTTCGTCGTGCTGTGCAGGCTGGTGTGCATGACACTTGCCTTCCACAAGTTTGAGTGATCCAAACCAACCTCCAGTCGGTTCATGCAAGGGCTCATGTCGTGCTCTCCAAGGTGCACAGCGCAGGCCTCAATCCCCTTCATGAGGAAATTTGGGCCTGTGCAGTCCTTGAACCACTGCATCCCCTGGGCTCCGAGCATCTCTAGCTGCACGACCATGAACTCCGTGGGAAGTTCCTTGCCAGCCTTCACGGTTCGTCGGCCCATGCCGCTCAAGTTCATCTTGAGGGCCCGGCCTTCATGGAACAGACTTGCCTCAGCTCAGTCAGAAGAACATCATCTCAAACTTGCACTGTCTATTCAATTTTATCGCATGCTTTCTGCCCGGCTGCAAAGCAGGCCTCAAGAGGTGTATGCTAAAACTGGACCTTGCCACCTCCAGCCAAGTACACCTTCTCGGGCTCCTCGAACATGACATCACGGAAAGCCTTTTCCCACTGCTCCATGGGCACGGCTGTGTACCAACTGCACGAGGCCGCCATTGCCAGCAGGACAAAGAAGGGCTCAGGCAAACTAGCACGATGCAACACTGGAAAAATCTTGCAGCAAGGGTCCGTGTCCACAGTCTGGCCACAGGAAGCACGAGCAACCAAACTGCACATGATACAGCTGTGGAATACCGACGGAGGCATCTTAGTCTGGCCTCAAAACAAGACACTCTCAGAGTCAGGTCCGTTCTATCCTAAAGGGGCATGGCGACTTGCGCTTGCCAAGATCATATGTGGAAAGGAAATTGAATGACATCTGTTGATAAGTCATGCCCGAAGGACCTCTTGTTAATTTCTGTTCCAGAAAACCGAGCTCCAGTTAAAACATCACAGATGTCTGAGAGGCAAGCCCCAGTCTCCATCATGTGTTACCCTGGGATTCGTGTTGGAGTGTTCAGCAGCATCAACATCAGTCCCGACGGCTCCACGCTGCGGGCAAGCACCGGGCAAATCTCCTTTTTGCAGTCCCAAGCCGTCTACCTGCAGACATGACCCGCTGCTGTCCAGCATGCCACTAAACTACTGACGGAGGTTGACAGGTCACTTTGTCACATGACTAAGAACACCTTGCAGCCAGGAGCGCACCACCGGCATGTACGGCATTCGTTCAGCAGTCTTTGTCTCTGTCTTTGGACTGAGTGTTGCCAGGCTTGTCCTTCTCCAGTTCCAACCCTTCATCTTCAAGATCTCTGCGGGTAGGAGGCTTCGCACAAGCATTTCCCCACCCTGTCTCGAAGATGGCACCACCAGGATCACGTCATGCAGGGATCGAGGAAGACTTGCAAAGCTGGCTTTGGGCTTGGGCCACTTGCTGGTTGAAATGACCAAAGGCTGAGTGCAGCCACTCTCTGAAGCCTGTGCAAGCAGCAGCAAGGCAAGGACCTCGCCTTTCACGCTGAGCCTCTGTGTGACTTTGGCCTTTGTAACTGCCTTCAGGGTGCTCCTCGGTTGCAGCATAGTCGTCGCACATCAAGTTCAAGGACTTCGCCTGCGCAATGACGTCCTCACGAGTGATCTTCTTCTTCGGCGGCTCATCCACGTCTCCTGCGTCTGCCTTTCGCTTGTTTGGCTTCTCCGACTCCTCCTTCATCTCCGGTTTGCCCTTCCAGGCTTTCTTGAACTCCTTCTGAGCAAGCAGATGGCTGGCCAAGGAAGTCCCTCGAGTCTGGGTTGCGGCCCAGTCCTTGAACGATTGTTGCGCAGAGGCGGTGGCCTTCTGAAGCAAGGATTTGTCTTTGGCCAACAACACGACATTGCTGTGGCCAGGAACATGAGGCAGCCAATGCTCTACTCGGTTGGTCAAGGCGTTGTCGTCCTGCACGATCCAGTCTGCGGCCCACTTGCCAACGAAAGCTGCCCTATCCAAGGAGGGCCCCGCAATCAGAAGCACAAACCTCAGCCGGCTTTACGACAAAACATCACTGTCAATTAGGCTGGGACCCCCTTCCTATCGAAGGAGGGCCCCACAATCAGAAGCACAAACCTCAGCAGTCTTTACGACACAACATCACTGTCACTTAGGCTGGGCACTGCTTGGGTGATACACATTCTGCTGCATCGGAAGTATCACTAGAGACTATCAACATCGAAGTAGCGCGGGGCAGAATTTCTTCATCTTTTTTTGCAGTTCCTCGCCACAAGTGTCGTCCTTGTCTGTCTGCACGTGGGCCACAATCACATCGACAGTGTCTGGAAGTGCACGGGGTCGCTCCAAAAACTCTAGGCTGTCACTTTCTTGGGACCAGTACCGGATCCTCGTGGTGACGGGTCCCGGGGGCGAAACATCCACGAGCTTGAAGTGCATCACCTGCCCCTCTGACAGCAAAGCTGCCGCAATGTTGACACCATCCGGTATCCAGGTCATGACAGTCGCCTGTGGCAGGAAAGGCGGAGAATTTTTGCATTGGCTCTTACTCTTGGCTGAGACTTGACTGCCAACCCCAAGCAGGCCTGAGTCATGATGTGCTTGTCACCAAAGAACAGCACTACGCAGGCCTGTGAGCAGAAAATGTCAGTCTGGCAGCTGTCGCGTTGGCATATTGGCATGGATACTGTACTCCGTCAGTTAAAGAATGGCAGACGATGGCTTCAGCTGCTTTTGCTGATCGCGTGCCTTACTCGGGTATGTCGACACGGCTGAAATACAGCAACAGGCTCAGGCTGTCAGTAGATCCTGGCTATGCGCAAAACCGGCCATGAAAAGCTTGCGGTGCTTACGAAGAATCATTAGTTTCAGGCCCCAATCTGCTGCAAGCCGAGATCGCTGCCCAAACCTCCTTAACAGCCTGGCAACACACATCGATGCAGATCTCAGGAACTGTCCGAGTCAGATGATGAGGACTCGCCCGTGCCGGTCGGCTCTGCACCGGACGCCATCTGCTTTGCAGATGGCTGCGAAGTGTCTGTGCCAGCAGATCCTGTGTCCACTGTACGCAGCGCCGGCAGGCTCTCCGATTCTTGCGACTGTGACGGCGCCTCAGCTTGCGATGATGCCAGAGTCACCGGAGACTCATGTGCTTTCTGGGGCGATTTCACGGCATCCATGTTACGCAGCTCCCCGCCCTGTACCAAGCTCTTCATGATGAACAGCAGCACAGACTCCGACAGCACGCTTTTCTGCAATGCCGAGAGCACAACTCCCAAATACTTTTGGTTCTCACAGCAGCAGGCTGCGGCCATGATACCCGACCCCGCGGCCAAGTCGAGCACGAATCGTTTCTCACTCTCTCCGGTCATGCCCCAAAGATTGAGGTACTCCCGGCTCTGCTTCAAACTCGTGCCAAACGGGAACAGTGGCACGTACTTGGTCGAGCCCTCCTTGTCAGTCGCGATGTCGGTTGCCTTGTGATCCTCCTCTTCCGAACCTGACCCGTTATACTGGGCCTCCTTCCCCATGTCGTAGAACGTGCTTGCAATCGTTTCCGCAAGGTCCTGCTTCAGTGTGCACAGTGCCAACTCGGACGGGGTCTTCAGCGACCTGAGCAGTAACTAGGAAACAGCAACTCCGTAGTCCTAGATGCACTCACTGCATGTAGGACTTCTTTGCTGGTCGGAGCACAGATTTGGCATGCCTCGGCTGCACGTGTCTGCTTCCAGGCCCACATACTTTCTGTCACGTGCTGGCAGGGATCCATCCTTCCTGGTATTGATCAAGAATAGGTTCTCCAATGGGTCTGGGAGGGCAGCATGGATCGCTGCTTTGTTTCTTGTGTTGAAGTGTCCGTTCTCGCCCAGCTCACGGTAGTGGTACAGCAGCCTGACTGCGACCGTGCTTTTTCTTCGGCACATGTCTCCGGCCAACTCCTTGATCTTCTTGGCCACTTCCCGTTTGATTTGTTGCTCAGTCTTACTATTGCGACCGTCTGAGATGACGAGGAGATCGTTGGCTCCCAAGCTGCGCAACTTGGCATCCGCCGTCGCTGCAAGGACCTTGGCCAAGCAGCCCTTGAGGTATGCAAGCGGCATGCCTGACACGATGCTCTGGCCGAAGTGCTTGCCATCGAGGTAGACGAGCTTGCTGCTTGCAGGCAGCTCTGCCCAGCATTCCTCCATGAACTCGTCGATTCCCTGAGCCTGCGGGTCATAGGTCTTGAAATGAACGAGGGCATCCCGACCTGAGATACTGACATACTTCCGACCACGTCGGGAGATGCGGGCTGAGATGGCATCTGCATGCTCAGCCGCTGGCGTGTGGTGGCATGGGAAACTAGCTTTGCAAGCTCAAAAGTATCCATCTTCAGCAAGGTTGACTTCAGATCTGCAGGCAGCAGCACATGCTGGAAAGTGTCCTGTAGCATTGTTGCTTGCTCCGATTCCTGTGACTGAGCGTCCACGGCTTCCTCGCTGTCCACCATCATGTTCAAGCCGTCAGCCAAGGCCTTGTGCATGGCCTCGTCATTTGGATCCTCGGGCTGGTGTGCGATGCACAAGTCAGTTTGAAAATATGATGCAGGTGTATGCACTCCACACTGGTCTCCCCAACTCACATAGTCTGTGGCTGCAATCGCACAGAAACCTTCGCAAACAATGAAGGTCACTGCCAGCTGGCCTGCTAGGTATGCAGCACGGCAGAGATCATGCGTGTGATTATCCCGGTCCTCTGCTGCCAAATGCTTCGGCTCCAGCACTTCAGCTGGTTCAGCCGGTGGCGGTTTCACCTCCGGGATGATGCGAAGCTTGTTCAGCTCGGACCTTATGAGCAGTTTGTTGGGGCAGGAACTACTGCCGAGAAGCAGAGATGTTCAAGTGAGGAGTCTACTCTTTGGCATCCACCAGGCTCGACAACGGCAACATCTTCTGCCATCTCGGATTCTGCAGGGACAGCTCTGGGTTCATGTTGCCCGGATCCTTCTCAATGGACTCAACCAGGGTCTGGTACCATTGCACGGTCGGCTGAAAGAACAGCCGCATGCACGTCAGGCTGTCCTGTTGATACTGCAACGTGTCCGAAAGCCAGTGGGTGTTGCTGGCGAGGCTGCCCAACTCGCTCGCCTCCCAAGCCTCGTGGGTCATGAAATTCTGGTAGAAACCCAAGGCCGACTTGGCGACATTTCCTGCTCCCAAGGTCACATCCGTCCGAATGCCCTCGCAGTCTGTTTTCGACAGCCGAAGCTTGTGGATGAATAGGTAGCACAGCCTGCGGGACAGAAGCGATGTTTTGGCAAGGTTGATGACAAAGCCCTTGTTGTCCGTGTCCGTCAACGCTCTGACCTTCTGTGCGTTGAAGATGTCCAACACCACCCAACGCAACAGTGCATTCTGTTGCTTGCTGTCCTTCTCAACCTTCGTGAGTTGCATGATGCGGTCCAGTACCGCCTGCTTGCTCAACTGGTGGTTGATGCCGAAAGTCTCCTCGAGCAGGTCAAAGGTCCCGGACAGATCCGCCTCCACGATACGGTTCCGGATGAGCACCATGGACTTCACCACTTCCTTGCTCACATTGATGCCCTCCTTGCTGAGCCATTGCGAAACCTGACAGACCGCAATGAAACTAAACACCTAGCGCGAAAGGAATGCATGGTAGGATCGCAATCCTTGCAGCACAGCCGCTCCAGCGTCCGAGCTGTCCCGGCTCCACTTCTGCAACTGGTCCTTCACAGACACTATGCCGAGGATCCTCTTGTATCCACGCAGCACTGCATTCTCGTTCATCGAACTGAGTTTTGCACTCAGATTCCACTTGAATGCCTCCTTCTCCTCTTCGGATGCCACGAAGACCAGGCGAACCGGCATGCCAGTGAAGGCCACGATCAACTCGTCGGACCAGCCGCCCTTCAAGGACTCAAACAAAGTCAGCCAAAACGCCATTCGAAGATGATCGTTGTTCAATGGTTCCAGGGAACCGGTTGGCAACTTCGTCTTGGACGTTGTTGCTACCGAAATAGGCTCGCTCCAAAGGAGGCCTGACCCGACAGCAGCTTTTCCCGTAAGCTAAATTATACGGTGACATGCTCATTGGTGTATGCACTGACAACCTGCCTCCTGCTTTGCCCCGCATCCAGTGTGATGCCATCATCCTTTCCGCCGCAGCGACACCGGGCAGAATGTTCTCGTGGGCGAAAATCAAGGGATCAATCGCCGTGGCGTTCATGATGCAGGTGTACTCGCCGTGCAGCTTCATGTTTTTGGTGTAATCCTCCTGGTCATAGATCTGAAAGCCAGCCACAGGCACCGCACGATTCCCCTGCTCCTTCACAAATTGCTTGACAGCAGGGCTTCCCAAGATCTCCTTCATCTTCACATACATGGCAGGCTTCGGACCAGCAGCTTCGGGCACAGGTGAGGGAGACATCTTGCCGATCTTGCGGGTCGCGGGCGGCGGTGCATCTTGAACGCCTCGTTTGACCATGGCTCCGCCGGTCGCAGCAAAACAGCACTCTAAAAGGCTGGGTGGCCCAGCTGCGAGGTTCAAGATCAAAGCAGCATGGCATCCACAACACAGCTTGACTGGCACGGGCAATGTCCAGCATGCAGTATTTTCTATTCATGCTGGCAGAGTCGGAAGCAAGGCCCCGCCGGTTTAGGCTTTTGAGTCCCCATCCGAGTTTCGGGGTTCAGAATGGTAAGCCGTGTGCATCAAAATTTGGATCCCCTTGTATCACCCTTCCGTTCCGAGACTGTATATATACCCTAAACCTGAAACCTGTTCCCTAAACCCCTTTGAAAAAAATTCAGCTGCTTCAGCACCGGCATCAAAACGGCGACGAGGCTCGTCGCGGACATCGAATTTCCTATAAGGCCTATAGCCTGTCTCTCAGTCAGCCCCCCCAGGTCCAGCCGATAGCCCATCATTGCTGCCAATTCACTAGAATGGACGAACCTGCAGTTGTCTGCACAGTGAACGGAGCAGTATTGTCAACGGAGCATCATCCTAAACCCAATAATACATGACAGCCTTCAGATTCAACTTTGGTCGTGTAAACGATAGCAGGCGTGGTAATGGATGTCCCGGACTTTGTGAGTAAGACTTAGTGACTTAGTAGCAACAGCAGTGGCAGTAGCACTGTTGTAGTAGCAGCAGTGAATGGACCAGGGGCCGTCATGCTGACTCCTACGGGGCACTTTCGGGATCTCTCGGCGAAGGGTCATGCCGCTCACTCCTAACTTCACCCATCCAATCCTACTCTTGAAAATTAGAAGAAATGCAGGCTGTCAATCAGCACACCACTCTCACCCATCATGGCAAGGGACCTGTCACGCTTGAAACTCCAAAGCCGGGTTGAGGTCGTGACCGTGGGAGCCGACCCTGCGACGTGCACAGCTCCTCGGCCACATGTCTGTCCAACATCCGCTAGAGGCTCCTTCTCAATTCCCGAGGTCTTCATGAGGTGGCCGGCAATGCAGCCGTACCTGGTTCTGGAGGTAAGGGTTATCGGGCGCCAGTGCTCCACACAGAAATGGGAATTGCAACAGGCAACGTCTCCTTTCACAGCCACGGCACACATCCACTTGGGCCCTCATCCACGCGGTACCCTCCTTGACGTTGATGGAGTGGCGCTCGTCGAGCTGGGGTACTCGGAAATTCTTCGGCAAACGCTTTGCCTTCGTGGCCTTTGAGAGAGCTGTTTTGAAGCACTCGGCGTAACGATGTGCTTCTGCAGCCGCAAGGACGGCATCATGACGATCTGGGCGATCTCTGGAAGGCAGGCCCGCCGGCACGGACTCGAGCATGAACGTAGTGGCGCTGTGGGTAAGCTTGGGCACGTCCATGGCCTTTCTGACATCGGCCTCCACATTCACCATACTCTCAGAAACGTCTTTGTGGATGCCGACAGTCCACACACGGTCTCTCACGACAGGCCTGGGCTTCTGACAGACAGAATGCAGTGCAGGAAGCAAGCAGTGTGAAGCAGACAAGGCGCAGTGGCGAAGATCCTACCACCATGGATACGAACACATAGTCATGGCCCAGCGCTTTGCGGATCTCATCGTCGGCGGGCCTGCCTTCCAGCACAAAGGTCCGCGGAAGAACCTTCGCGATGACCCTGTTCAACACTGAATTGGCCTGGCACGGACATCCCGCGACCAGGAGGTCTGCACGATGGTCGGGGAAGGAGCCTGTCTGGGATGACATGAAGTCGAAGCTCTTGCCGTGGGCATCAAGTGCACGCACATCACGCAGCAACACTCCCGGCTGCTTTGGGCGGGGCTGGTTCTTCAGCAGAGCATGAACCGCATCCTCATTTATTTCGCAGGCTGCAATCTCATCAATGCATTCGGAGCCCAGCAAGGCATCCAGGACCAGACGGGGGGCGCCGAATCTTAGGCACACTCAAGAACACAGAACTGAGTATCACGAAACTCTGAAAGACGTGCAGCAGCACAGGTTCACTCAGCCCCTAGCCCGGAGCACAGCGTCGCCAGCTTCAGCATCCCAGCAGACGGGTTCCGCTCGCACCCCAGCCGCTCTGCTACGTCGGAGATGAAGGCAGACAGGTCGAAGGGAGAATCCGTGAATTTGGCTCGGTCGGCAGTTCTCAGAGCTGGCTTGACGTCGACCTCGTCTTTCTTGCCAACCGTGGACTTGCCCTTGCGGTCCTTCTTGGTCTTGGCCTTAGCCTTGCATCTCGCACTCTTGGAGCCCATGTCTGGAGAAGGGGACACAGGAACACGCAAAACTTGATCCTCACGTAGCAGCACAGCGAACACTGGACCCTATAAGGCGGGCTGGATTCCGAGAGACGGTTGTGGGTCCAGGTCCGGACCTGGACCCGCAACTGTGACACATTTCCTTCCGTAATGCAGGTGGTCCAGCTGGACCCTGACCACGGGCAGCTTGATGCATTGAACTACGGAGAGAAATCTGACCGGTTTGTGGGTCCAGGTCCGGATCTGGACCCACAGCGGGCTTCCGGAAATCACGGCGGCTTAACCGGTCCAATTGTTTGGTTTGCTAAAACCTCTCTTACGTCCCTGACAAAATCTCCCTGGGACATGCGCAAGTGACTTTGCTCCAACACATAGACAGGCCCACGGGAGGACTGCAGAGCTTCGGAGCCTGGCGCGACAAAAGCAATGTCCTGTGTTAATTTTCAACCTATGCACGATCTGTTTGTGGAAACCTACAGTAGGTTGAGAGGCCTGGCCAATCAGCGGGAATACCTCGCTTCCAGGCTTTGGGCAACGGGACTCCATCCAGACAGCCGAGAAAGACTCAGCTGAGCACAGCAGAAAACATCAGTGCTCTCTCTGAGGACCTTAGTGGACTCCAGGCCTGATCCTAACGTTTGAACTAAATAATTTGGCACTGGGACGATACATGATGAGTTACGTTCGGCCTCCCAATCAGGATTCCCATGACTACATTCTGACGGAAACCACAAAATGATCATAGATGTGGTTCCTTCCGACAGTGTCACTTGCAAGTCGAATTCCGCGAAGTCACTTTCTTTTGGACGATCTGCGAAACTCTGCGAATCCCCAAAGTCCCCCTGGCTGCTTGAAAAGCAAACGAGGCATGGCGGCATGTGACAGCTCGCAAAAGACGGGTTGTGCTTACCTTACCACAAGCCTGCATTTGCATCACAGGCCCCATGCAGTTGCCGCAGCCGAAGCCTTTGCTCCAGACAGAGAAACTAGTCAGTGCAGCCACTGAGTGCATAAACACAGGAATCCGTTGGCATCCATCACACGACCTTGGGAGCCCTTCCTGTTTTGCTCCTCTTGAGCGTTTTTGATGTATCCGGGTACAGCAAGGACACAGGCTGTGGCGCCTTTCACATGTTTCCACTTCCGGTGGAGAGACCATTGCTTGCTCACCGGCAATGGTTCGGATGCCCGCATAAGACGGACTATCCCCTCTGCCACGGGATCCCGTGTCCGCCCCGCAGACTTGTGTATGTAAAGCCTGAGCACACATCGGGCGGTAGAACAAAGACACTGAGCGGAACAAGTGCCGGTCTGGACGCCATGTCTCACCAAGGACAAGGAAACTACGTTGCTTTACGAGACACTCCAGGATCTCGTCGAAGCCACGTGCGAGACGAAGCATGGGAGTGACGACCTGACCCCTGCCATGACATGTTCTCATCCAGTCAGGACCAGCAAGCCATCCTCCAAGGGCCCTCGATGCGAAATGCATTGGTGTGATCTCACACGAATCGGGCATCATAGCAAAGGAACACTCAGTCGCTATGTCGGGCAAGAACCACACGATGTTCTTTGCCTCAACTTGGGGGATGGTGGTATACTCCTCCACAGCTCCTGTCCACAGCAGGACGCGTAAACCCCAACGAGTCAGGGCCGAGGTGTCCGTGCCATCGTTGCAGACGACCAGAACTTCTTGGACATGCATGGGTGTCGCCACGTACACATCTGAAGCCTTGTGTTTCAAGGCTTTTTCTAAATTTTCACGCAGGACTCTCTCCTTTTGCACAGCCTGATCATACTTCTTCCTGCACTGCGCTCCATCAAGCAATTGCAAGAATCGTTTTCGCTTCTGGTTCTGGATTCTCTCGATGGCCTGACGGACCGATCTATGCTCTTCGCCTTTGCTGTCCGATGCAGCGTTGGCTGCCACTGCAGCAAGCGCAGCCATGTCTGGTGCTTCGCCGGGACTGAGCAAAGCCACCTGTGACTCGCGCTTCCGCTTGAGACTTGCTCGCGATTCCTTGCCGGGTTGAAGGACAGGTGCCTCTCCTGGCTCGCCCGGTGCACAGAGGGCCTTGGGGATTGTCCTTCGCGGAAGACCATTCTTGCAAACATTACCACGGCCGCCCCCGAACATGTCCACAAAAAGCTGCTGAGTTTCAGCAGCATCCGCACTCAGTGCATACGTTGCAGGCCTCTCCCTGGATTCCTGCACTGTAACTACAAACTCGTGAGGAGGCAAGCCATCGAGCCGACAACGCATCAGGGACCTGACAGGCCCGGAAACCAATTACACATGAATGAACCTCAAATTTAATGACAATGCACTGCTTCCGCTCATGATGCCTCAAATGTTGTGTCGTGGTGCTGCTCTTCCTCCCGGACGAATACATTTCCAGGTGGCTCAGGTCCTGCTCGATCTCGCCGGTGGACTCGAACGACACCAAGAAAAGACTCACCTGGGTATACCAGGTACACCAGTGGTGCCGGAAGAGGGGCACGCAATCAAGAAACGAGACTGAGTGCATGGCCGCTTGAGCTAGAACGGGTAGCTGGGACTGCCAATGTTTCACTGTCTGTCCCCATGCTTTGGCAATGTCCAGAACGCCTTGCCTACCGGAGCGGGCCACTCGACTATGCGTCAATAAGACCGTCAGTCTCAGAGAGGCAGGTCACCTCCGGAGCACCGCCATGGTGGGCCTCGCGATCTTGTACTGCTGGACCAGGATTTCTGCCTCCAGACACACGAGCGTACGACACAGTGTGTGATCATCTGACATCCCCCTGCCAGCCTCCAATCCCAGACAGACTGCCAGAGGCTGGAATACCTGAGGCCTGAGTCACGAGCATGCTTGCCGACAATCACTACGTCACTACGGCCGCATGGAGCTTCTTTGCAGACACATAAGGGCCCAACAAGGCTGCATCATCACACTCCGCCATCCAGCTCTCCGTGTCAAAGGGGAAGAAAGCAGCTGCAATCCCTGTGCAATGATTGGCCTCGAGCGCGAGGATGAGATCCTGCGAAAGAACCTCGATGGCACCTAATGTTTTCGCGACACTCTTCCTGAAGGTGGCCTCATCTGTTCCCGGCTTGAAGTAGACAAGGTCGTTCTTGTGCATAATAGCCTAGACGGCTGCAGAACATACCACCATGTGGTCCAAACAATGGCGGCAACACAACATGCGTTGCAAGGGGTGAGATGGGGCCTCTGCAGACAGGAAATCATAACCACGTCTGAGCACAGATAGCATTCCAGCATCGTAGTGCCTAGACAGGACCAGTGGCTCCTGGAACTGCCCCGACTCCTGTCGGAATGAAAACAGCTGGTTGCATTCCTGCTTCAATCCTCGCAGAAGATGTGATGCCCTCGCCAAGGAAGACGGACCCTTTCGCAGATTGTCGAATGCATGAATATATTTTTTAGCCGTTCTCAGCAGCTCTGCCACCAGGCTGAGCAATACCATGTTGTCGGGTGACAGCTGCTGTAGAAGCCCAGCAGCCCACGCCTTGTGCTGGTCTCCTCGGACCACCAGTTCTTGCAAGCAGGATACGACAGCCCTCATGTTGACGCACAAAGTCTCACAGACTTCCAGTATCGTGTCAAATCTTTGAGGGGCGTATGAAAGCGTGCCAGCCCGCCTCATGATCCCATCGACCTGTTGACAGTGATCTGTGAACAACTTGTTCAATCGCGCACTGTTTTTCAGTGCACGGGCAAATCCTCCTGGATCCCCACCTCTGCTGCTTGAGCTGTACTTTGATATTAGCACATCCAGCAGCTTGGTGATGTTGGGGTTTCCTTGGAGAATATTCTCCAATGATCGTTGGGCGGAATGAAGATTGCATCTGAAGCTAGCCTTCAAATTGAAGCCGCTGAGGCCCTTCAGCATCTGAGGACACGCTTGCTCAGCCGGTTCTCCGTCTGAACAGAAAACCTGAAACGAATGGCATTACTACCCAAACTTGCCATGTCTGAGAACTATTGTGTCTGAGGGGCCATAGGGGTCTCCCGGAAGGTTTGCATCACACCTGCCGATCCCCCGGAAAACTTCTGCATTGAAGCCAACAGCGTCTCCGCCTTGGAGAGCGTCTCCTGTGCTGCAGAAGTCTGAAGCCCCGAGAACCTGAGTTTACATGTCTGCAGAAAACAGTGCAAAGCTCCTTGGAAAAAGCCTCCGTGAGGTCCAGCACGAAACTCGTCACCGTGAAGTCACGAGTTACACAGCGGCATTTAATGAGCTCGAAGTGCTTTCGAGCATCCTGTGATCTGGAATTTGCAGTGGTTGCTTCAGTTGCTGAAATGCTTTCGCCCAAGGGACCTCTGCAACAGCGATGCTCCTGATTTCACCCGGAAGGAACTGTCGCAGGATGCGCCGGTCGAGAACAGCCGCATATGCATCCATGATCTGAAAATGAACATGGCGATGACAGTGTGCTTCAGGCATCTGATCGGGCCGGTGCCTCACAAGGATTCAACACCTTCCGGCAACACCAACCCTCGCCCTTGGACCGAGCCTCCGATGAGCCTCGCAGCGGCTTGAATACTCTCGAGCTTGCGCGCCGGGAGGGCTGCGGAGAACCTCAAGGGAAAATCTCAGCTGGGCTGAGCTGACTGATCTGCAGAGCTTGTCTTCGCCGTCTGCTGGAGCCGCTGATGCCGACGTTCCAAGATGCCAATGAAGTGCTTGCATGTGAAAGCGACACCTTTGTTTGCTTTTCTTCGCCACATTGCCGTGTCTCAACATGTCCTCCAACTGCAGAAGTTTCTTCGACCCGCCGTCCCTCGGCAGCATGTTAGTCTGTCAGCGAGCCTACAGTGCTTCTGTTGCCCCCGCATGTGTCTGTGGGCCTATGATTAATTATGAACTTACCATGCCAGGGCTCACAGGGGGAGCACCAACGGTGGCTGTCAGCCAGGGCGTCTGCTTGCGCACAGCTTGGGGCTTCTCAGCTGCATATGCCATGCATAGGCGACACCCAAAACCTCTAATACCTCGATGAAGATAGGTCTTGTATTTACCTGAGATGACAGGAAGGAGCACACAGCACAAAAACTCTGAGGGTTTGTGGCTATGAGAGGGAATGCAGCCAGAATTCCATCCGAATCAAGGTAGCTGCATCTGGTGTGCCATCTCTGAAAGAGGCAGTCCAGGCACTTGCATCCACGAGGGCAAGTGCCAGCCATGTGACACAGCACAGCCACGGCAACCGGGTAACCAGATGAAACAGAAATTCTGCCCATGATGGTTTCGGGTGTGTAGACCAATGCTGACTTGCCTATAAAGGGCATCATACGATGTCATGTATCTCTGTAGAGAGCCACTTACAGCATAGTCATCCTCACACACAACAACACACCATGAAGAAACCTCCAGCGACATGCGTTCCCAAGGAACCGGCCAATGAGGGAACCAGTCGCGGCCTGGCGAATGCGTGCCCTAGCAAGCAGTTTGGGCGCTAACGGCCCGAAAGATACCACAAATAGCAGTAACACAACCGCACACTCAGCTTCAGGCCCCCATTGCAAATGTCTGAGTCTGCAGTATATCAGTTGTCAGTTGTGCTTTGCTCCGGCAGCGTCGTTACATCTATTTTCGACCAGCTGACGTCATGCTGTAATAGAAAATCACTAACACATCGGGTCGGTCTGTCGTGCTACCAGATCATTTTGGACCGCGGGACATTGCTGCAATCCTGAACCCATGCGGGGCCAGAGGTGTGTCTGAGAGAACGATGCTTCGTTGCTTTGTGTCGTGCCCTTTCCATCTCGCAGCTTGGCAGCTGGCTTCTTTTGCGCAGATCCCTCAGAGAGACCCAACATTGACATCCTTCTACCAAAAAATTGCCGATGCTCACCTACAATCCGCCCGAGACAGCGAACCCTCGACCCCACAAAGTTTCGTGCTAGTGAACCTCCAAATTAGCAAAAGAAGAAGTCTTATTATTAGCTGTTTTATTAGTAGTAGTACTAGTAGTAGTAGTAGAAGTAGTAGTAGTAGTAGTAGTAGTAGTAGTAGTAGTAGTAGTAGTAGTAGTAGTAGTAGTAGTAGTAGTAGTAGTTAGTAGCAGCAGTAGCCGTTACTAGTACTGAGAAGAAGAAGACGAAGCACTAGTAAGTCGTAGCAGGGACGAGACTACGTTGAGGGGTTTAGGGTTTAGGGTTTCGGATTTAGGCTTACTACAGGATTCGGGCCTTGCGGCGAAGGGTCATGCCGCTCACTTCACTCCTACCCTCAATTACTCCCAATCCTACAACTACAATCCTACCTGCCCTAGCTCGATTTTCTCGGCGGCGAAGGGTCATGCCGCATACATCTACTTGCACTATCTTGATTTCCTAAGCGGTAAAGGCTCCACATACATCTAGTTACAACGAGAAGAACCGGGCACCTCGCATCGTCCTCCGAAGTAAGACAAGCTCGTGTTGATCGGCCTGAGCGGGCGGCTGAAGAACTTCTTGGGGAAAACACATACGGTTTTCCAGCTGGACATCCTTCCTGATGTCCCTTGGAAAATGTCTTGCTTTCAGTCTCTCCCAAATACGAGAAGCAGATCAGAACAACGGACTGGTATGGGCCATGAATGCCATCATCTGCAGCCTCTGGATGATTAAGCAGCCCGGGAGATATCTTCCGTCCATTACTTCGGTACTCCATGCGGCTTCATGTACCCTACTCTGAGTTGGAAGCTTTGCTTATGCCACTTACCTGGCTCTACAAGCCGGACTTTTCGGCTTGGGACAGATACCAATCATAATATCGTTTAGAACATGTGCCGGGAGGATGACGAGCAAATCGAGAACTTGACTCGGAAGCAGGAAGATGCAAAGGCTAAGCACCGCAAGCGCGAGGGACAGAACGCTGAATCCTGAGGAATGTCTTAGCTGGCGTGTGTTCAGATCGCTGTATTATCAGGGCGATGTGTCAAAGACAAAGGCGGCTGCTGTCAGGACATGCAGAATGGTCAGGAGGTCTTACTCATCTACTTCTATCCATCTCAGTCTCTTACATAGAGACCTGAGTTGAGAACTGAAACGACAAGACCAGCAACCCGAGTCATATTATAGCCAGAGCAGTTCAAGTCTTGATGGACCTGGAGGACCTAACATCTTCGGGAATTAATGCCTGGAAGGCTGCCGTGGAAGTCCAAATTGTACACCCTAAGCTGGCGATCACAACCTGCGAGCAAAGATGGACAGGGATGGGGCAAGTTTCGGGTTGTCACCTCACGAGGCTACATCGCATCGAATGCAAAGGCGGGCCCGACCTGGAGCTCCGGCCATGTGGCAGGCCCCAGCCTCAAGACCAGGCAAAGTGCCGTGCCATGCACGGACCAGAACTGCAACGCACGAAAAGCGGCATACAAGAAGAACCGGGCAGCTCGCATCGTCCTCCGAAGTCAGACCTGGGGGCACAACAGTTTGCAGGTCACTTGGCAAAAATGACAAGGATTCATGAAGCAAATAGCAGAACACACCCAACAACCTTTTTTTTATACAGTGCCGTGCCCAAGCCTTAGAAATCCTCCGGCACGGGCCAGCTGATGACCTTGCCATCGCTTCTGATGGCCTTGAAGCCAGAACGTCTTGCATGGATCTTCACTATATGATGCAGCTGATCTTGCACGAGAAAGCTGTCACCTCCGGTGGCGTCATCACCCCAGGTTACCACTGACCCATACGCTTGAATAGCCGCAAAAGCTCCTGCAGATGAGGCCACTTCGAGGACGTTAATGTATGATCCAGGCCCAGGCCACGTTCTCACCACTCCGTTGGCCATAATGGCTGCAAAATTGGTGTTAGTGGCCGCTATAGATTCAACATGATTCAGGTAATCGACGACATCGAAGCTGTCACCTCCAGAATCAGCATCGCCCCAGGTAACAACTTTTCCATCAGCAGTCAGTGCTGCAAACGCCCATTTGGTGGCTTGAATGGCCGTGATTTGGCGAAGCTGCGGCTGGACAGCAGAGCTATCACCACCACGGGCAGCATCACCCCAAGTGATCACAGTTCCATCCGAACGCAGAGCAGCGAAGGCAACCGCATTTGCTTGGATCTTCTTGACATTGACAAGCGAGAGCCGGACCGCTGTGCTGTCGACGCCATGGTCAGCATCGCCCCATGTCAGGACGGATCTGTCGGCCGTAATGGCAGCAAAAGCACTACCAGTTGCCTGGATCTGCGCCAGATTCCGAAACTGGTCCCGGACAAGGCGGCTGTCGCCGCCGAAATTTGCATTGCCCCAGGTAACAACAAAGCCAGTAGCAAGGATCGCTGCAAAAGCTTGGTGAGTTGCCTGCAGCTCCTTCACACCACGCAACTCATGTTGCACTAGCTGACTGTCACCACCCATGCCTGCATCTCCCCAGGTCACAACAGAACCGTCGCCAAGAATGGCGGCAAAGGCTCCGTCCGTTGCTTGGACCTCTTTCACATTCTTTAGCTGGTGCTGCACACCACTGCTGTCACCACCACACCAAGCTAAACCCAGGGTCACGACGGATCCATCGCTGTGAATGGCGGCCACAGCACCGTCGCAGCCTGCGTACTGCAGACGGGTTGACATCGTCATGGCTCGAGCCTTGCGTTTCGGCGCTCATGCTCGGACAAGTTAGGCGAGGTTGCTGGTAATCTTTAGGGTTTAGGGTTTAGGGCCGTTTCAAAGCTGAACGTAGATCCTTTCGCATGAATCCCTTGCAGGCCTGAATCCCTAAACCCTCAATTGTCAAACAAACCCGGGACCCTAATGCCCTTGCCCTTCAATAATAACCTACGAACATTCAAGTCAAATTCCCTCAACTCAACAACACCAGCCAGAGTCCCCAATCAGAGCCAAGGGCCCGACAAAGTAGTAGCCCAAGCCGTCAGGGCCGACAATCAGCCAGGATCGTCCTGCCACAGCCACAACTCAAACCAAATAACCTCTCCATCTCTCAACGACCGGTCCATCAGCATCCTCCATCAGGATGAGGGCGGTTCCGAGCCACCGTCATCTGATGGTGCACCTGTGAAGGTCACACAGTCTGTGGACGGCATACCAGCTCGCCCTCACTTTGGGGGCTCAGGCGGTAGAGTATCAGAGGGCTGCAAGGCTGTTTTGGCCAGGCGCTCACTTAATAATCGCAGTGCATTTATTACACATCGTGCTGGCTAGAATGCTGCTTCACTCAGGCCTGGAGCATCACACACGATGATGCCAGGTGTCTGGCTTTCCGTTCAGTTGGCTTCGAGTGCATCGTTGTGTCACTCAGTTCCGAGGCCATGGCACAAGCAAGATAACGGCTCGTCGAATGGAGCAGGGACCACCAAGTCCTTACACGCGGGTCCCTTCTGTAGGACAATTCAAAAGCCTGGACAATTGTTAACGTGCTGAGTTGTCGGCATCTAAGTACCGGCATGGTGCTCCTGCCTCAACCAGGCGATTCAATAATAATTGCATTCAGCCAGCATCAGAAGCAGCAGTACGGCAGCGCCTCGATGACACAACTGCAATCAAAGGAAAGGCGAGGCTAGAGACCAAGCACCCTGCATCTCCTCCAATGCGATGAATCCAATGCCAAAGCTGGCCTCAATTGCACATCCACGCAATCTCAAACGAAGCTGCAGTGTCATAAAGCATGATCTCTCGAGATTATGATCATGCGCTAAAGTCTCCAACCCTGTAACCTTTCCAGGCTCATCTGCAGGGGTTCGGAATTTGTCAAGCCTATGCATTGCAGAATCCGGAGAGGGTCGGGCGGTTGACTAACCGAGATCTCGTCATTCCTTTATGGCATGGGGTTCCATTCACCGGAAGCTATGGCATCGCTCATGAATGAACATGGCTGACACAGTCGAACCATCGCATGGGTATGTTGAACGTCAGTCTGGTTGGGCGGGTGTGGGCCTGGGTTATTATGAAATGCGACTGCAGCACACATGTGCGAAGGTGCGAAACAATCTGCAGCACTTCAATTGGTTTGCAAGCCAGAGGGCAGAAATAAGCATCATCATCATCTTCCAAGGCCCTGGCATCGTCGCCCAAGGCACGGCCTGAGCGAAGCCAGACAAGGATAGCGGAAAGGCGAGGCAGTCTCAATCTCGCAGCAGATGCAATCTATCCCGGCCAAGACGTTGCGGATTTTATGCTGCCCCGCATGAAACCGTGGGATCCCCACCCACACACACGTCTGAATGCGAAGGCGACTCTCAGCGCCTCAACTTTTCTAAGGCCTTCTCCAAGATTAAAATCGTCTGTTGAGCCTTCGCCAACTTCGGTTGAAGCTCTTGGAGTTTCCGCCGATCAGCCCCCAGGTCGTCGTGATCTTTCACACAGCGGACCATATGATTGTAATCTTTCTGGGTGAGCCGCGGTCTGACCTCTTTGTTTCCAGCATCTTTCTGGACCAGATCTCGAAGCCGCTTCTGTCGACCCTGCTCCTTACGACCCTTCGGCAGCTTCTCATCACTGAGGTCTAGGATGACACCGTCACCAGAGGATTCGGATTTCAGACTCTTGAAGGCTTTCACCGCCGGTGCAGCACACTCCGACTCTACGACAGCATCCATACCTCAGCTTAGCAGCTCTCACCCCTCATGCCCTGTGTGCTGCCCCACAACCTGCCCCAAGACAGCATGAAAATGCATGTGCCATGCCCTGCATGCTCACGCAAAAAAAAATCAAACAATCTCTCTTCAAAGCAGCGGCGGGTGTCCAAAGGTTGCACAGATTTGGCAGCTGGTAGAACGAGTGCACGATCAGAGTCACCTAAGTCTAAGGCTGCGAACCCAACGGAGAAGAGACTCGAATCATCTATTTTCTGTTTGCCGACAAGCTTCCCTCAGTGAGCCGCTCACTCTGCTGAGGATAACTCTTGGACCACGGGGACATGGCCCATCGACGAATCCTTCTAGGAGGGGTGAACATGCTGATCGGCTGCGGCATGACGAAACACCAATGGCCAAGCTTGCCAGGAGCAACTCCGAAGTTGAAGCATACCGCAAAGCATACCAAGCCCCAAGCCGAGCACAATCGAAGCCAGCAGCATCCCGCCTCAGCAGGAGTCTGAGGGTTCCAGGTTTAAGGTTTTGGGTTTAGGGCTTCTCGCAACGAAGGGGCATGCCGCCCCTACAACATGTCAGTCGTCACATGCCGCAGCTGCTACACAGCAATGCAAGGCAACTCCAGGCGCATGGCTCCGTCCGTCATGTCCGCACCTGAGAGACATGTGCGTTTGCTTTGAATCCATATTCAGTCCTGGTTTTGGCATGTACCCGCCAGGAGGGCCCGGCGGGTACCCGCCAGGAGGGCCGGCGGGTACCCGCCAGGAGGGCCGGCGAGTACCCGCCAGTGCCCGCCACAAAGGCCGGCGGGTACCCGGTACCCGCCAGGAGGGCCCCGCGGGTACCCGCCAGGAAGGGGCGGCGGGTACAAGGGCCCGGCGGGTACCCGCCAGGAGGGCCCGGCGGGTACCCGCCAGGAGGGCCCGACGGGTACCCGCAGTTCATAAGGCCGAACATCTTGGAGGCGAGACCCGCTCGCAGGGAGCCCTGCTCGATGAGGTCGGCCATTTGTCGAAGAGGCGCTCTCTCGCCCAAAAGGTGACGAACCCTCGGGACAGTGCCTCTGATAGGTCGTGGTCTAGCCCCAGGAACGTGCCATGTACCGACATGGGCTGTCGCTTTTCTGCAGCGAATGGCGGTCCCAACAAGGCATTGATGGACCCAACGGCCCACTGGCCCGAGCCTTTGGACGATGCCCAATCGAGCAGGTTGAAGTCGTCGAAGTAGGAGGAAGCCACTGTGAGGGCGAGCCTTCGGGAGGCCGCCTCGGAGAAACGACTGTACCTGTTGAAAGATGTCACTGCCAACGGAAGACCAAATAGCAGCCCGGCATAGATCTGGTAGGCGGGCGCTTGCCATTCGTGATGCCACCAGACCACCAAGCAAGCCAGAGACTCCTCCTCGTTCATTGGGCAATGCCTATAAGCATCAGGCCAGTCTTCCCCCCTGATTCCAAAGAGTCACTCTCCCTGGCCTCCTCGAGGTCTTCAGGGGGGACCCGCGCCACAATGGCCTGAGCGTGCTGACCCGGGCGCAAGGCACTGCAAAGGACCAGCTTGTTGGAGTCGTGGGACGTCTCTGATTGGCCACCCACGTCCGCGTTGTCGATAATGCGCTGTTTACCAGAAGACTGGGTAATCACGCAGCGTGGGATCAGGCGGTAAGGGCGTCCCTTGAGTTGACTCAACAGCGCGGACTTGGTGAGAGGCGGGGAGCAAAACCCAGCCTCGTAATCTTTAGTGGATTGCTGCAGCAAGAAGACGTCGTCCTTTGACGGTCCGATCCTGGACAGCATCCGGGCATTGTGGGCCCGCCAGTCACCCATCACCTCCTCGAAGGAGATGTGAGAAGCAGGCAGCTGTGGGAAGACACCGTAACACGGCGCGAAACCCACCGCTGGCATTCCCGCTACCAGAGAGAATGGCAGGGCCGTGTCAGGCCAGGAGAAGAGCACAACGAGTAGCGCCACCAGCCCAATATCCCGAGCAGCCGTCACACGGCGCAGGGAAGGGGCCTGGAAGCGCCGCAAGGCGACATCGACTGGGGCCCATCTGCGCTTGAGCTCATGTACTGCACCGACCGCTTTCTGGCGTAAGGCTCGCAAACCTGTTCGATTGGCTGCTGTGAAGTCGGCGGCAAAACGAAGATCGGGGTCCAAGATAGGCTCGCGCTCCGTGGGAACTGGTTCATGAAGGCGCGCAAGAGCCTGGCAGAAGTGGTCAGTCCGAATGACAGAAGAGGAGGCAAGGCTGCCCTCTGGCTCAGTGCTCCCGCTTGCTGTCCCGCAGCACGCTGGAAGATACGAGCTGACTGGGGAGCCAGAGCGGGGCCACACGGTCCAGTCCAATCAGCCCCTGAGTCTCGCAGCCACCTTGTGTACAAATCAAACGGCGGAGCGTTGATTAAGTCTTCAAGGAAAGGGAAGGTAACTCCTTCCAACCATTCTGCCGGAAAAAGCTTGCACACCGCCCCAAAGACATCTTCCTGCCGCAAGTAGCAGGAGAAAATTTGGGACGCATCCACCAACGGAGCCGCTGCCATCCCAAGCGCCCGGAGTGGACGGCCAAGCTGGCCGCTCCTGCGCTTCTTGGTCTGCGGCCTCCGTTGCAACGGCTTGGCTTCCTTGCTCCTGTCCGATAGCTCTTCGAAAACGAGCCCCGCGAGGGCATCGCCTTCCGATGGCCAGGCGGTGATCTCATCCACCACCAAGGTTTTCCCAAAGAGCTCCGGAAGCTGGTCGCCCAGGTTGTCCTTGATGTGCTGCACGTAACGTGGCAGGAACTCGTCGAACGGGCAATCGTGCCCTGCCACCATGGGGGCAGCCCATTTGGTGCGCGGCAGGCGATGTGAATGATGGACTTGACCAATGTAGATAGCCCCTGGTGGTAGCGAACCGTCATCGCGCTGGAGCTCTGCCACTGCCCTGCGGCGTGGGATCCGATTTGCCTCCTCATCGCAGGGCGGGGTCAACCCAAGGGAGATAGCCAAGGGTGCCATCGCCCAGGCCCGCAGCGCCCGCGGATCGAAGCTAGTCCACGCTTCTCGCCGACCAACGCAACCCGGGACCGGCATCCTCGGGACAGCCAACTTAGCTCGGCCCACTCTGGCAGCCCACCACGAGGCTGACACCGCAATCGCGAATGCGAGCGGAGCGGTGTATTCCGCTTCCTCCTGCGACGGGAACCAGTGCTGGCCATCCAAGGATTGAGGATCCCACTCGCCTTTGCCATGGATATGGTGGCACTGAATCGCCGGCCAGTCTGCGATCTCTTGCAAGTTGTGCCTAAGTCGCTGGCGCTTGTAGCGAGCACCACCCCAGCAGCAAGCATCATAATGTTTGTCTTGCCACAACCCCGACTGGAACGACTGCACCTCCTGGGGGAGAAGCCAATGCAAACTGTTGGCTGGATTCTCGCGCACTGACCCGACGCCCTTCTCGGCCGCCTGCTGGATAGCGTCAAGGACAAAGGAACATGCCCGGTTGTCCTTGTCCAACCGCTCTTGCTCTGTCTTGCTAAGCCCACCCAGTCCCTCTGGGTATGAAGCGGACCGGAGCGGCCTAGGTGCCGGCCTGCCATCCTCAAAGGCGCGCGGGATCGCCCGCGCGCGGCTCTTGGTGGAGCAGTCGAAGGCCGCCGCAATGAAATCGACTTGCTGGAGCTGTGCTGCCAAGCTCTCTTGCCTGAGTGGGTTAGCCAAGTCATGGGACGAATCAATCTTGAGATCCACAGGCAAGCACTGCCAGCCGCAAAAGAGAAAAGCTTTGGAAAGCGGTGCGTTGGGTCCCGAAAAGAGATCCGCCATAACGGGAATCGAAGTGGGCGATGCAGGAGCCTGTGACCCCAGGGAGGGGGTCGCCTCCCCCTCCCCTGGGCACCCTCAGGGCTTGACCTTCTGCTTGCAGGAGGAAGCACCATGCTTGGCAGATCCGCAGACTCTCTCTCCCTTGAGAACCACGCCGCATCGATGCAGATCGGGGCATTGCTTGCCTTTCGCGCAACGGCCCTCCTGATATTCCTGGCATAGTCGTTTGCCATCTTTCATCATCTGCGCCACTTTCTTCCCGTTGACACTCCTGCCCAAGGCGAAGGAAGAAGGCTTAGGGGGGGGCTGCGGGGCCCCTCCCTGTGGAGGCTTCGCCGGAGAGGCAGACAACGACTCAGTCGCGGAGCTCGCTTGCACAGGTATCCAGTGCGCATCGCGAAGGTCGAGAACCTCGCGAACCACGGCACCAAGCGTCTTGGTCGACTCCCTGAACTTCGAGACCCAAACCGCCCGCTCTTCGGTGTCCTTGTGCTGGAGCCACGCAAGCCTCTTGGGCCCCTGCACTTGCGAGACCGACCTCTTGGCACGATGGAAGTACTCCATGAGCACATCCAAAGGTGCATGCACGAACTGGGTGGTATCGGCCCCCACGGTATTCTCGCCGTTGGCGGGGGGAGACCCCGCGACCGCCTGGACACCGGCAAGTGCATATGCAGTGAGGAGAATCTGCAACCGGTCCAAGTAGGACTCGCAGTCCCGAGGAACCGCCTCATCTTGCTCCTGGTCCTCGGTATACAAGTTATCCCCAAGCTTGCGCTTCTTGCTGGCGCTCACGAGTTGAAATTGGAGACTCTTCACTTTCCAGACGCTGAACACACAAAGCATCCTTTTGTTAAGCTCCCGCGTCACTCGCGAGAGCGTAGCGTCAGATGGGTAGAGTTCTGGTGGGAACCTAGTTTTGTAGCGACGCCAGAACTGCTGCTTCATATCACGCAGGGAGCTATCATCAAGTAGGTCATCCAGGTCCGACTCTGAGATCCTGACCCGGCCTGCGTCGGCGTGCTGAAAGAACACCTTAACGGCTGCCCAGGTGCGGCGAAGGCGTGCCGTTTGCAGGGCCTGCTGGTCTCCCAAGGAAAGCTTCTGAACCCAGAGACCTATCTCTGCTTCCGACTCGAAGAAGTAACGGAATTCCTCGAGGTTCTTGATCTTCTGCTTGACCAAGGCCTCCAAGACATCATCAGAGAACTCGAAATTTAGCTGAAGCGATTCCATGGTAGCACGAAAGTCTGCGCCGTCCCTCGGCACTAGACTGAAAGAAGCCATGGCTAGAGAACACGGCGGTACCTCCGCCTCGTCCTGCTAAGGTCTGTGCTCTCCTCGGGCTGAAAACTGCGCCACATCCTGCAGAATAGGGGGGACCACAGAAAAACAACAGAGGAGAGAGAGAACACATGTGCACATGACCGGCTGCACTCGCAACACGCTCAAAGACTGCAGGCACTCTGCAGCTGCTGGCACATACTCTCTGTTTCCTTTGTGGCGACGGCCGGGCGGGTCGAGCCCCTCCTAATGACAAGCTCTGTGCTTGCCACTGAGCCTCAATTTCTGAGGGCCCCGGCAAGAAGGCCAAGCGCGGAAAGGTTCACGCGCATAAGTCCGGTCCCTCCGGACACTACACCCTGACTTGTGATCGCTTCACTTCGGGTGGAACACTGCCGACGCACGCTGCAAGCAGTCGCGGCAGAAGGCTCTCTGGTAGCCTTGGGCCTCCTGGAGATCCTCGACTCTGGTAAAGTCCCGGAGACGCTGGCCTGCTTCTTGTCCTTAGAGAGGCACCCCATGGCCCAAGTCGAGGTGAACCTGGGAGCGGTCAGTGAAGATATTCCGTCGGAGTGGGCCAGCGGATACCCACCACAGCTGTACGCCTGGTTTGCCGGACCCACTGTGCAATAGAGCCTTGCTCCATGACCTTGTAAATTTGGCATTCACGCAGGCTACCCACCGTCGCCTGGGCCCGCTCAAATGGAACATCGGTCAGCAAGGCGAGGACCAAGGCCTGGCCACAAGCAGCGCGGTGACGCCCGCAACGCAATGTCCCAGGACGTACCCTCCACTCACCAAGGTCTGGCGAATAATGGGCCAGCACTCCTTCCATTGCCGGTCCCTGGACTGCGAATCCGTGATAGCCACTTGCATCTGCAGAGCCCCAGGAATAATTGCACCACCACGGGAAGTAAGGGACTCGGTAAGCCAACACAGCTGGAGGTCACACCTCGGATAAGCATCCAGAGTTGCAGCCGTAGGCATGCCAGACAGCCAGAGGGTCCCTCCCTCACGACTCTCCCACAGCTTCGTGGGAGGCTGAATACGCTTCCTATCGACGATGGTATATACTGTCGAAGCGGCGCTCCAAAGCACGACCTTCAGCTCCAGAGTTCCAGCGGTCACTCCGCCTCCCGGAGCGGCCTGAAGTCCTTGTTGGGCTCGACGTGGATCGCCTTGGAGGAGGGGTCGATGGCTGCTTGGGCCGGCTTCGCGGAGGGGTGGTCGGCTCCGGCACGCCCGTATCACGGGCACAAGAAAGGCATAGCCTGACCTGCACTGCCTTTGCCTTGGGCTTCAAGACCACAGCCGCCGCCTTGGCACGTGTCCCCGTCCTCGGTGGTGACTCGGGCGCCGCCACGGATCTCTGGGTGCCACCACACACGCGCCCCGATTGCAGAATGGCGCATCGATGCCGGCCGGATGCGCACTCATCTCCTCCGTGCTGGCACTGGCCTGACTGGAAGGCCGCACAGAGCTGCACACCATCACGCAAGGTCGCCGATAAACGCTTGCCACCAATCTGCCGCGGCATCATGGCTCTCGCTGCGGCCGGGACCGGCACCACTGCTGGCAACTGGAACCTTGACTGGACCTCTTTCTGAGAGAGCTGGCCCTGCCACACCGTATGGTGATCCTTCTGCACCGCCTTGTCCATGCCAAGGGCACCATCCCGTTCCACTGCAGCCAGGGCCTCTGCCATCACCTGGTCCCATGACTGAAAGCGAACCAAACCTGCGACCGAGTTCAGGAGGCAATGCTTGCGTCGCACTGACGCCGTGTATCGAGTACTGGCGTAGCGAAGGGGCATGGAATTCCCCTCCTGGCGCATTTTGGCCCCATCCTGCCAGTCCCCCAGCGACAACTGCTGGGGGGACCAGCCAGCCAGTGTCGGCGTAAGAGGGGGCCACTCTCCTGAAAGAGTACGTGCTGACTGCTGCAGCCCCTTCGCCAAGGAGGGGCGTGTACACGTCCTGAGCCAACTTGACGGTCTGCGGGGTAGAGTAAGGCTTGCCGAACTCGTTGAAGTTGATCCCCGCCTTCTCGCGGGAAAGAACCGGAAGAGCGCGCCAATCCTCCAGCCAGCGGGTTGACCAATCCCAACCCGACATAAAGTAGCTCGAAATCGCGTAATCGAAGCCTTGTCTGTGCCCTTTCTGCTTGCCTTTGGAGCAGCGGAAGTGAAAGGTGGAGCGCGAGAGCCGACGCGGAGAAGATCGGTTCACATGCGTAAGCCGAAGCACTCCAAAACAGCACGCCCAGAGGCCTAGTAAGGCTCGCCACTGAGGGTTGTTGCTGTTGTAAAGCTGCTCGATCTTGGTCTCCAGCACTTCCAACATGGGTGGCTCAGCAACCGCTGCTTGCTTTGGCTCCCTGTTGGGCTGGCCCCGGAAGTCGTAGGCCGACAAGTCGTGATCCAACTGGCCTGCCTTGACCAGCCAGCGTAGTCCCGCAAGCGCTCGGGATTGCGCCGCCGTCCCACCATACAGAAAAGCATCCAGATCGACACCGTCCGGCGGGAAAGCGCGCCCACGAT
>CAJNDT010000468.1:95000-120000 GCA_905221615.1 Symbiodinium sp. CCMP2592
AGGCAGAGTTGTTGGCAGCAGCGTGAGTGTCGGCATTTTTTGGTTTGAGACATCAGCCTTGGGAGCCCATTTTGGTGTGCAATACTAAGACCGAGACCATCGGCAAATCGAAGGCATACTCCAAGACGGTCAGCACGAGCTTATACACCGCAAGGTCGCATCTATTCTGGGCCGGGATGTTTGGCTTCCTTAGTGTCTTTTCTCTGCAGATGATAGCAGGGGCACCTTGAGCTCCGTGCTACATAGTTGGGAGACAACCTACAAGTAAAAAGCACCTCTTCATGGAAATGTGATGCCTTTCGCACAGAACACTGCGCCAAGCGTCTGAATTTTGACTGCCACCGCCAAGGGTTCGTTGCCTTCATGCCCCTCTGCAAACTCTGGCCGTAGTTGTGCACGGTGCACTTGCGCAATGCTGGCAGAAGCAATGGGAGTCTCCTCGAATTCCGAGAACACCTCGCTCAGGCTTTGGCCCAGTTGCGACTCAACAACCCTCCGGACTTCTTTGAACTCAAAAGTCGCGGCTTGGTCATGCAATGTCTTGAGCTCGGACTTGTATTCCTCTGGCAGAATAACGTCCTGAGCAGGAAGATGCGTTTCACATAGCATTGCTGTCGAAACCCATTCGCCGGTTGATCTGATTGAAAGCTGGGCCGGCAACTAAGGCACGGTCCATCGTTGACATTGCCTGGCCAAACTTGACGTACAAACCTTCATTACGGCGCAGGCATTCCACCAGGCGTTTGGCAACCTTGGCATGAACATCGTTCGAAGTCTCAGGCGTCCAGCAGACCTTGTACCTCGGTTGAGGTGCACAGTCGGAAGATCCAATCAGTTGCTGTAGAGACGAAAGCTGGTGGAAGGTGGCAAACAGGCCGTCGCCGCGTCAGAAAGCAAGAAACGTCTCGTACTTTGCACGGGCCCCAAACTCTCTCGCTATACTAATTATAGAACCCGAACCATCCCAAAGCCCCATGCCATGGCCATGGTGCTGCCAAAGCAAGTACACACCCGTCTGCACTGTTCGTGCAGTTCGCTGGCCCACTTGGTGGAGGCAGAACTCCTCAGTGCACTTCCGTTGAAATTCAGAACTGAGCAGCTGAAACCGTCTCAGATTCGCGTGTGTCCAGGGACCATGACCATGATGCCCTCCGAAGGCTGCGTTTAACAAAGATCGATTGCACTGTGCGCACGGCTCTAGCCTACAGTATCGAACTTTCCCCCAGTGACCACCGGGCATCGTCAGTGGCCCACGCAGCTCCCAACAAGCCGGTTGCAGGCAGCGCGTAGCGGCGGACCGTGCGAAGTGCAGCCGCCATCACAGGAAAGTGAAATGTTTATCTGTTGGGTTGCTGTCCTTCCATGCTACCAGCACCAGCAAAGCAGCTTTGCTTGTGTGCTGCGTCACAGGTCACTTATCTGCATGCTGCATAATGCATCATGCACATTCTACATGCTGCCCGGGAATCTGCATTTTCTCATCATTGGGAACAAAGACTGCGCAGATTCTATCAGCAAGCGCAGCCGCAGACCCTGTCGCATGCATATGCAGGCCCGGAACACTCGGGCAAAACTAGGGCACGAAATCCAACCAAAAGCGTGTCTTGTATCCCCGAGATGGCACCGAGGACAGAGAGAGAGAGACAGAGAGAGAGAGAGAGAGAGAGAGAGAGAGAGAGATATATATATATGTGTATATATATATATGGATAATTATATACATAGATATAGATATAGAGATATGTACATGCAATTAAGCAAAAACACCTGTATGCAATATACATCGAGATACATGCAAATATGTAATTCAAGCTGGACCCCTTTCTGCCTTCGGCCCAGTCAGCTTGGAGTAACTTTGGCAGAAGCCGCTGAGGGTGAAGAACCTCTCAGTGCAAAATCCAGCCAGCTTCTAGCCTGCGGATGAAGGCAGAATAAGGGGTTGCGGCATCGGAGCGGCAAGAAGACCCCAGCTTGAAAGCGTGGAGAGGGTATCCTGGCCAGCAGCGTGTCGGGAATGCATGAAATTTCGAGCCCCTCGAGAGATATCTTACCACGATCACGACAATCAATTGCCGCAGCGCCGCGGCAATTCAATTGAGCCCATGTCCCAAGACTGTGTGCGGAGACGGCATCAGCTGAACTCTAGCACTTTAGCTCCCTGTACATGCTCCAAGCGTCTGAGGCTGAGGCTGCACGACGGCCTCGGCAGCACAAGGACTGTATGAACATTTTCTTATGTCCTGCCTGTGTCTGCAGATAGTCGTACGTCCAGATCGTGTCATCTGCGCAAATTCAGCTGGTTTTAATCATGGCCCGCGGCTCTGCTTTCTAGTCGAAACGGAAATAGGCCGCGCAGTGCATACCGCGTTGCCTTTGTCATGCAGTAAAAAAACAATCTCCTAGGTAGCTGCAGCACCTGGATCCTACGGGCATGGGCCATGGCCCTTTCTCGAGCATAGTGCTTCATCTAACCCATCCAGCATCCTAGCATAGTCACGACACCGATAGAAATATGCGAGCCGCAAATCATATCAGGCACTGCAGCCAAGTGCGTGTGCTGACTACCCCTTGAACTCTGGCCTCTAGGACCGAGATCCAGCTCAAGTCATGGATGCTGGAAACTTCTGCCTTCATAGGAGAGCAGGGATTGAAATCTTTATACACATCCAAATCGAGCTTTGCATCAGTCGGGAACGATGTGACGTGAGGCGGATGCATGCCTGCACGCCCTGTACGTCAAGGGGACGTTTGTACGTCCTGCCATTCATGGCAACATTGAAAGTGGAATTCCTGTTTAAGCGCCGGGACATATCTTCCAGCCTTTGGCCACCCCACGAACATCCGAGACCCACATTATGTCTGTGAAGGGCGTGATTCCAGCTGGGCTTTCATGGCCAGAAAACGATCTGCAATTCAAAAGCATTTGATCAAATCCTGGCTCAGTTGCAAATTCTTCGACTCGAATGGGAACTGCCGAAGAGGCGTTAACTCGAATGAAGCAGAAAGAATTAATGGAGTAGTTGCTTGGGAAATCTGGACTGCTTATGCACCTTGAGGCATCCATAGTGCATGGCCCAGACGTGATCGTCCACATGGCGCCATGGAAGTCAACGGGATCTGCTAGAGCTGAGTTTTTGCCAGCCAGGGTGTCATGGATCCAGCTCAGGGCTTTCGTGACACGGCTGTAAACTCCAGGGAATTTCTCGGAAGCACAGCCCAAACCCCAGGAAGTTATGCCACGAACCACGTAGCGATCATCTTCCTTGCAAACGAGCGGTCCGCCACTGTCCCCGTAGCACGCATCCGTGATGCCGGCCGCTGACTTTCCCGAAGCGCACAACATGGCAGCAGTGATGGTGGCATTGTGTGCTGCATAGTCCTTGACGCAGTCTTGCTGGGACAGCGTAGACACAGAACCTTCCTGCAGCGTGCTAGGTGCATCCCCTGCATCTTGGGATGCACCCCAGCCGGTAATGCTGCACTGCTGTGCCCAACCTGCGCGGTCACCATCGCTGCCGTCTGCCTGAGGCAAGCAAGCTACGCCAATGCATTCGTTCATGGGCAACTGCTCGTCCAGCTCTACCAGCGCAAAGTCATAATCCGAAGGAGCGGCATGACCATACCTTCAGGGATGCTGCAAAGCTTCTGAAGTCTTGCAACGGACTGTTGCACTAGATCAATACTGATTTCGATCTGTGACATCAGTGGCAGTTGCTTGCCCCAGTATGCAAGAGTCCAGCCTCGGGTGCTTGTGCACGCGCACTACACCACGCTCAGCGGAGGTTCCCTCTCGCAGCCTGGATTCTGAGCTGTGCTTCCAAGCTCCAGCAATGACCCTGACAAATCGCAGGTCGCACTGAGAGAAGGAGCCCACGCAGTGTGCAGCTGTCAACACCCACTTGCCATCGATGAGAGTCCCTCCACAGAAGTGGCTGGACTTAGTAGTGTTTTTGCGCACATCATGCAAGCTGACCTGCCATCTCCAAGTGCATCTTGCAGCGCTTTTCCCGTGCATGATGCGGCTACCATCATCCTGCGAATGTCCCAGTACGCCACACTGGCTAAGGTCTGGTTTTTGGGTCGCCCTCCTTTGAATTGCCCCTCGCAGCTGCGCATCCGGCGTTGGGCTTGCGCTGGACAGACCTGAGCCAGGGGCCATGGGCATGCAATTCGCTGCTCTTCTTCGAGTCTCGAAACGGTCTGGTTAGGTTCTGCGATTGTGCACACTCTCAAGCCAAGGCCATGGCAAAGGGCGAGGCATAGGGCAGCAGGGCGCATCCACTCACCAGGCCACGCCATGCTTTGCTCGGCACAGAAACATGTGCTGCAAACTAAAAGGTCTAAGGGCTCTTGGGGCCCCTTTTATCTATGAGCCGAACCCCGACAGGCCGACAGGGCAGGTGCTTTTCCTGAAGCCATGTCTGGCCAACCTCCATGTCGCGTGGCCCCGCTGAGGCAAACGCTCTTAACTTCCTGGGTTGACCATGGGTAGAAGTTGTACAGCAAAACCATGCCGGACCTGGAGGCTGCGAGGTGCCAAGCTTGTAATGTAAGATCATGGAGCTAGGAACATCTAAACTTTCTTCAAGGTCTTTCAATCAGCAAAACTCAAGCATCTGATTGCAAAGCTACAGTTGCAGCTGCTCCCAGATTCGGGATGATTCGGGTCGGGCAAAAGGTATCCGGTATCAGACTTGAGGGCAGGGCGGACGAAATCCAGGGGGAGTGATGTGGCAGCTGATAGTGGTAAACAAACGTGCAGTGCTCCTTGTATGCTGCATAGCAGGCTGTCATGACCCCTCAGCCTAAGCCTGTGCTGAACGGCGCTGGTTCCTCAATGCAAGAACCAATAACAACAACTCCGACATGCTTGTTCGCCCTCTGGTGTTGTTCTTTCTTTCTGTCGTTATGTCTTTGTGTGTTTGGTTCATTCTCCTTTCTCTCCCTCCTCCTTTCTGTCTCTCCTTCGGGTTTCTTTCTTTCGTTCTTTCTTGCACATCTTGCACGCCCCCGCCCGCCCCCCTCCAAGAACCAGCACAACAACAATAGGGTCCCCTTGACCTTCCTACAAACTCGTCGATGCTTCTGCTTGTCAACAATACGTCGGGAAAGAAGCCCACGGTGAACATAACACAGTCTTAGTCAATGCTGCTGTCATCGCATATGCATGCTGCGGCGGCTCTGCCGTTGTGCTGACCCCTTCATAAGGTGGAGGGGGCGCCCTGCATGGAGCTCTTGGAGTCTCGTTTGACCCAAACCAAGTCACTCTTTGAACAACAACTCCCGCAAGCTTTCGTGATTTGTGCATTTCCGAAGGTGTGGAAAGAACCAGGAGGCCGTGGCTGTTCCGAAATCGCTGCAACCAACCCGATATTCCCATGGACTTCCGTGATGAAGTCACAGGACATGTGTCTGCAGATTCAGTGCCACAAAGCCCCAGGCAACACGAAGCGCAGCACTCCAAGAGCTGGGAAATGATGGTACTGGTCCTGCGAATACCCACGCCGAAGTGTATGAACACGCAAGGGCTCATTTAGGAGGACGGCTCTCAAGTAGGTTTGGCAAAATGTCTACTGAGTCCTGGTCTTGCTCCGTCCTTGGTACCTTTCCACCGATCTGCGATTGACCGATGCGCAAACTTAAAATCTAAGGCGCATAACGTCTGGGCGGCCGACCCCAACATTTGGATCTTTCTCTCCCCGCAGCGTTAGAAGATGCTCAATGCCTCGGAAGCGGTTGTCACTTTGAACAACCTCACCTGGGATGAACACTCACAAGGAGCAAGCGGACATGCCCGGTGGAGTGACGCTGAACCGCTCCAATGAAGCTGTGGCCGAGCTGCCCCAGCACGCGCCAACGCCCACGAAGAGCATCAGAACGCAAGCGGCGCTGGCGGTTGTCAGACGATTCGATTCTACGCAAGTCTGCTTGCTCCAAGCTTATGAAAGAACTACCCTCACATGGAAGGTTCCAGCATCTTCGCCATTTACCCGGCTCTATCCACCCTCGCTGCGGCCTCGAGTGCCTCAATACTCGCACGTTCGGGTACCGTCTCTGCTCTGGCCTCCAAGCTGCACTTCGGAAGGACCGATTCGCCTGCAGCCACAGGGCTATGTTGTTCTTGTCCTACTGGCATACAGCATGAAGGAACGGGTGGACACCCTGTCTTCCTATGCTATCTTCTACCGGGCTTGGGAGACTCAGCGGGCGCTTGCTGGGGAATGGACTTGCACGAACAGCCCCTCGTTCAGGCAGTGTTTTGCGAAGCTTCACTTACCTGTCTCGCTGCCTGAGAGTTGTAACATGCTGTAAACATGGGACCGCTAGTATCCACTGACATAAATAGCACGCACAGCAGATAAGAAAAGACTGGAAGGATCTGTCGGAGCATGTCTGAATACAGAAAATCCGCGAGAATGACCTGGATTCACTTGAAGAACTTGAAACTCCAACTTGGCTCCGTCGCCTCGGCCGCCTTTTGTCGTGCCTGATCCAGGCATCCCTCTCCACATGTTTTTGCGCTGCACATCCAGCGCTCTTATCTTCCTAGCACTCGCCCATACTGCAAGGTCGAGACTTACAAATTCAACTGATGCAACATGACTTGATTCAACATGACCCAACCACATGAAAGTGATGAAGGATGAAGCAAGAGGAGCAGCTGAAAGCTTGCGGAGCCTCTACGATGCTCTCATCAACCGCCTGTATTGCCTGGCAGTGGCAAGATGCGGTACGGGAGGAACTGGTCTATAGCATGTTTCCGAAACAGAAAAGGCTCTTCAATGTATGCATGCAGGAGCATAAGATCCAAAAATCGCGCTGCAACGTGTTCGCATGTCATTAGCAAGTCTCGTATTGCAAAATTTGTTCTGGGGTCTGTGCCTGTCCCAGCCCATGCAAACTTACTACAAAAAATCGTTCATGACTTCCTCTGCCTCTGTTGTGCTGCTGCCAAGGGCATTCTGCGCAGCATTTGGGTTACCTAGATGCATCGCAAGGCTAGCCGCGGAGCAAAGAGTGCTTTTCATGCTTGCCAAGTTACTGGTACCAAACCTACCTACCCCAAACTGTGTGTCTGAGCGTGCATGTAGTTAGTGCGTCGAAAATCCCCGCCACCACACAACTTCAGGAGGACTGCAATGGCATACATCACATCACATGTCATCCTACACAGGACGAGCTTGTGGATCTTGCCGGGGTCAGTTGCTGACAGCTGCGGTACTGGTTGATACGACCGGGTTTTCATGGTGCTGCGCATACGGAATTTTGCTCGCTGAATGCACCTAACATTGAATTACATCTGCAACAATGATGAAAACTGATGCGGGAAAACTGTCTCCTCGAGCTTTGAACACTTGGACGACTGTGAGGGTACACAGTTAAGCTATGCATTTTTTGACCGCTTTGGTGTTTTTGTGGATGTGTGAGTGTGTTATGTGTGCGCATGCAGGCGTGAGTGTGCCTGTGGGTGCGGGGCCGCCGCTGTACATTCGGGGAAGACCTCATGATCTCGTGCGCTACAGTTGCGCGCACAGTGAACCCAGGGCCAGCCGGGCATGCTTCATGTCAGTTCCGCTGCGAAGACGGCTGAAGTACTCTACTGATTTACTCTGTGATACGCAAAGGGGATGCGCGCGCGTGCGCGTGGGTGCCTCTGTGTGTGTGCGCGCGGGTGTGTGTGTGTGTGTGTGTGTGTGTTTGCGTGTGTGTGTGTGTGTGTGTGTGTGCAGTGTGTGTGTGTGTGTGTGTGTGTGGTGTGTGTGTGTGTGTGTGCGTGCGTCTGTCTGTCAGTCTGACTGACTGGCTGTCTGTCCGTCAGTGGCAGATGTGGCAGGGTGGGTTTGTGGAGTTTAGTTTGTGCTTGTGTATGGTACATGTTGCACATGACGAAAGAGTACACATAGTGAACTCGCTCGCTCTCTCTGCTCTCCCTAAATATATATGTAAGTAGTACACACACACACATATATATATATATATATATACATACACATGCAATGTATAACAAAACGAAACAACATGGAATAGAATAATATGAATAATAAACAAGTAAAGACACACACATAGAGAGAGAGAGAGAGAGAGAGAGAATGTATCTTTACATACATAGACATACACATATATGGTCAGGCGTCTGGCGTTCCCAGCCCCCGCCCCCCCCCAACCCCAAATGGTAATCATGGTATGGGCCGGGGGCGGGGGGGGTTGGCCCGTGCGGATAGGGATCGGAGCTGTTGCCGCTAGATGGTGGGGTTGGTGCTGGGGCGGCCAGGGGTCACACGCAAGCCATACCGTAAGATGGCGCATGCTCCTGTTTCTATTAACCCGTACTTTAAACTACACCCAACCCTAAACCCCGCCTAAATGCAAGCTCTATGCCTAAAGCAGAACATGAACCGTCAACCCTAACGAACCTAGCCCTTGTCGATCGAAGCCTGAAACCGTTTAATGTCAATTTAACAGTAAACCCAAAACTCAAAACCTTAAGCTAAACCCCAAACACCAAAACCCCACAGCCACCCCACAGAAAGAAGAGAGACCCCCCACCCCACACCCGCCTATATCAAAACCATTGACCTTTGGGGGGTGGGGAGGGGGAGGGGGGGGAGGGGGGGGGGGCCGCGGAGCACGTGACCACATATATATATATATATATACACATACACAAATACACACTGTTACCTCTATGTGTATACATGCAAATAGGAATATGAATCCAGATATTAACATCAGCATAATTATTAATATAGTACGTGGCCAGGGCCAGGAGGCGAGCAACTATGTGAGTGTGTGTTTGTGTGCATGTCTTCATCTGGTATCCCGGTTATCCCTTTGGTATCGTCTCTGGTCAAGCTTTGCTTGCAGCATCTACGGTCTTGCATGCACCGGGGCATCGACTCCACTCACATCTCCTCGTTTTAGCTTCGCTCCTCCAAGCAAGATGGCCTGCCACGCACATCGCACACGGACAATGATGCATGCACCGCCGCATGAATTCATGCTACAACAGCTGTTGCAGCACGACCAGCAGCTGCATTCTCAAAATCAGCCAGAAACATCACAAACACACCGGCAACAAAGCAAATGGAACAATACCACCACCACCACCACCACAATAAACAACAGCAGCAAGTGCCAACAAGCGACAAAATCAGCAACCAACAGCACCAGGCAAAAGCAAAACAACACCAAACACGACCGACAAAACACAAACAGCCATTAAATACCTACCACCTGCTACCTGCTACAGCAACAACTCCTGAGTTCTGCTACTAACAACCACTACCACTGCCACTGCCGCCCCTACCAGTTCTCACCACAACCACACCAGCAACTGCACATGCCTTACATTGAATAGTCAATTCAAGCATCCTCGGCAAGCAAGTCCAGTCTATCAATCATCAGGTCAGGTATGAACCCAAACCACAAATAAGCAGTGTCATGAGGCCGGAACCTGTGAAACTGCACCGCCCACAATGTGTGCATTTACTCGGATGAGCTTGGCCGCATCATCGACTGCACCGGCGTTCTCATGAACCTGCCAAAAAGCAACATTTGCTTCACCGAAAGCAGAGGAGCTTGCATTGGCGTGACAAGGGGGAACTGAGGCGTGGACAAGATTGTTGAATTCCTGCAAGGCTGCCACTTTGTCTACGAGTGCAGGTCGTGGCAGCAGAAAATCATCGCATGACATACGGCTGTTATGCATAGTCTGCGCATTTAGAAATCCCAGAAGTTACGCAAAACAACAGACAAAAAACAACAGAGCCTAGTGGCCTATTATGCACCCACCAAAACAATCACACACACACACACACACACACACACACACACACCTACTTCACATGTGCCCTCTTGCTGCTCGCACCTTCATTGTGGAGTTCTCCACTTGCGGTAGCCGAGAAACAAAAGCTAAATGCGGCTAAGGTGCTGCCATCAACGTCCCATTTGTATGGTTGAGATTCACCAGGAGCTGTTGCAGTGAGGCGCCTGGTGGTGAAATACATCTTGCACATCGCCATTTAAGCTCCCGTACGAAGCCCTTCAGCAACCTCGCAAAAGAGCACCTGTGCCAGTCCTGTTGGGTGCCGGAGATAGCTCATTCGAAGCTTGTTTCCTCACGACATTTTCACGAAAAGACGCAGTCTCCCGAGGCGTTCAATGCCACACAACTGTGTTTTACGGTGTCTCTGCACGGTTGTGTCTGCGTGCTCCTGATGTCCAGGCTGTCAGGCCGCAGTGGCAACGCCCCGACACACACAAATGGCGTTAGCGCCGCGATGGCCCAGCAGTCGCTGAAAAACTGCCGCATTCATCGCCGAGCGCCTGACACCAGGCAGGCAACACGACAGACAACTGTTCCGTCCGAATCCCCACTGAGAGGGCAACCCGTGGCGCCGCAGGAACTATATGATACTATATGTATGGATACCGGTACCGAATGTGTTGAGCTGACGAGCCCATGGGTTGCGACAAAGCAATGGACAACATTGAGCAATGTGCGGGCTGGGGGTGGCTGGATTTTGCGGTTTTGGATTTCCGCGCAGGTCTCTGCAGCCCAGGTGTTCGAGGAACGATGGCCTGCACGCAGAACTGAAAAAAAACCGAAGCATAAGCGGAATTGAAATCATTGCACTGGTTTCATGTGGTTTCCATGTCGTGACGTGCCATGAGGTGGCAATAGTCACGATCAACACAACCACTGTGAATAAGGACAAGGTGGGGCGGTGGATTGCTGCGGGAAAAACCTCGCCATCGGCCTCTGATAAAAATATTCTGTACCTTTTCCTATCTGTCCGAGCGACGACGTGGACGCATCTGCGTTGCAAACGGCGGAAAGCTGAGAGCCATGCGCCCGCCTTAAACCCGGCATTCATGCCTGGGAGTCAGTGCTCGCGGCTCGCAGTATTGAGCTAACGCTTCCAGACATGAATGCGAGTATGCGACACGAAACATCGCTCCGTGCTGCTTCCGACGATGTGCAGGCGTGTCACACGTCCTCGTATGAACGCCTGGTGGCCATCAGCCTTCAATGATGTGAGGGTTTGATCATTAGATGTGAATGTTTTGAAGAATGCGCCTGGCGAGCTCTCCTGTCACCTTCTTGCATCTGCCAGGGAGTGTCCTGTCTACTGCTACTTGTGGTGGCTCCTTTTTTTTTGATGCGCTTTTTTGCGACAGGGAAAGGAGTCCCAGGTCGGTAAGGACGAAGCTGCAGTTACTGGCAGTCTACTGCTGGTCGCTCCGGGAGTCAGCGAAGACCTCCTGCAGCTCTGGCAGGGGGCCTTCGCCGAGCGCGGCCGCAGGCCGCAGCTCGAAGAAAGAGGCGGCTTGGGCGCGCTGGGAAGCGACAGCCACGAGCCCTGACCAGGGCGACATGAAGGCGACAATCGCGGAGGGCCTCAACAGTGCGGGGACAGCGGCTGCCCGGTGTCGCGCGAGGAGGCGCAGGACTTGTACGGTTTGGGCACCGAACCTGCCGCCGACCTCGAGGCCGACAACAACGAGCCGGCAGCGCCGCGCTACGGACGACACAGCGGTACCAGGCTGGACGTCTGCGCACGCGTGGGGCTCGCCTCGCCGTGTGAGCGGGCTCACGATGGTGGCGTCCAGGGCGAGTTGGGACTTGTGCCACAAGGGAAGGCCGTTGGCGACGACCTCAATGCGCAGGTCATCCGAAACAGGCACATCGAGGTTCATGTATGTTCATGTCGGCAAGTCGCACATGGCGGGCGACCGGAGCGCCGGCTTCGCGACAAACCCGCGCGACGGCATGCTGAAGGGGCAGCGCGCGCGTTGCGTAGGCCGAGCGGTGGTCGCCACGTGTCAAGCCCACCGTGGCAGCGGCATCGGCGCGAGGGGGAGGCGTCCCACACTACCGGAACTCTCGTCGGAGTCACCGCTCTTCCGGGCTTCCTTTTGCGCAAACATGCGCAGAGTTCGCTTGCCCAGGCCGATCCTTGTGGCAACCCCTTTCGTTCCGGCCAATTATACGGGCGGAAGGCTACTTTCTCGAGGATGCTGCTGCTCGTCGCGTGTGTGGAAAAGCTAGCGTAGCGGTCGCTCCAAACCTGCTAGTCAGGGCTTCAATGTCGACCCAGCTCGTCACACTGCTCGTCACGACCACCGACGCATTGATGTTCTCGCCAAGGGCCAGCCATGGCCAGCCTGTATGGAACAACTTTTATTTGGGTCTGGAATTAGTTTGTTTTTTTTTTTTTTTGCATTTTTTTTTTTGTGGTTTGCTTGGCCGATCCCTGTGGAGGGTTCATCGGGGACGTAGAAAATTTGCACCGCACCACAGCGCCAGCGCTTCGACGCGCAGGATCCCTGTGGAGGGTTCATCGGAGTTTCCTTGATGTCGTCGTGGTCGTCGTCCTGGTTGTTGTTGTTGTTGCTGTTGCTCTTGCTGTTGCTGTTGTTGTTGATGGTCGTGGTTGTTGTTGTTGCTGCTGCTGTTGTTGTTGCTGTTGTTGCTGTTGTTGTTGTCGTTGGTTGCTGTTGTTGTGGTTGTGGTTGTGCTTGTGGTTGACAAGGTGAAGGATCAAAAAAAAATTTAAATAAGGATCAAAAGATTAAAGCACCAGGGTCAAAAAACTAAAACAATGATGAAAAAAAGTCACATAAAATACAGCAATTCCTGGGGCAGAGGCATAAAAAAAAAACAAAATAAGGATCAAAAAAATTGAATCACTCAAAATACAGCAATTCCTGAATTTCCCAAAGGAAAACATTATTTTCCTATGGATTTTCTTTCATTTCCTTAGGATCTGATTGGTTTTCCTCGGGGAAACACGATTTTCCTACGGATTCCGTGGTATTTCCTGAAATTTTCCCTGGTTTTTCCTAGGACAAACACCATTTTTCTATTACCTATGGCATTCGTGTCATTTCTTCAGGTTTTCAGAAGGAAAACATACGTTATCTTTGGTTGTTCCTCGGGAAAATCAAATTTTCGTTGCAATTTCGCATTTAGGACGGAATTCGTGTTGTAGCTGTTGCTGGTATTCCGCTTCATCACCTATCTTAAACACACCCCCTCATTTGGCGATTCTGGTTAGCGGGGGGGTTGGGGGGGGCGCAGCCCCCCCCCATTTGCAGACACAACGCTCACATGATGGGTTTCGAAAACACTGTTTGAATCAAGCTTGCACGGCTCGAAAAGCGCGGCGGTGGGTCTTTCGTTCTTCCGTGCCTGTTCGTGTCTCTTCTTCCGTCAGCATTCTATAACATAATATAACAAAGTAAACCATAAGAACGACATAAGATGGTTCGACATCACAAAAACCGTGTGACATTTTCTGACATAACAGAACCTTGCTTCTTATAGCATCTAATAAACATAGCAAAAGACGACAATACAATATAACAGAAGATAACATAGAACAAAACAAGATCTTAGTTTATAGTGTAGTACATTGTAACATAGTACAATATAGTTTTTCTATATAGAACATAAGATTTGGTATATTATATAACATCAGGTTACATTATGCTATTTTAGGGTCCATTACGATATTATTGCATATTCGATTGGACTATGTAGTATCCTATTGCTTGTATCTTTGTTTCTGTGGTTCTTTCATGTTCTTTCTCTTCCGTATTTTCCAACTTTGCCTGTTTATTCTGGATTTATTTCTTTCTTTCGCTCGTTCATTTCTTTTATTTCTTTCTGGTGTTCTTTCTTTATTCATTTCATACTCCCTTCCTTCCTTTCTTTCTTGCTTTCTTTTTCATTTATTTCGTTCTTTTTCTCGTCCTTTCTTTCTTTCGTCCTGTCTTCGTTTCTTTCTTTCTTTTCAGATACAGCAATTCTTGAATTTTTCCAAGGGAGAACACTGTTTTCCTATGGGTTCTCTTTCATTTCCTAAGGATTTGCTTGGTTTCTCCTCTGGAAGACATGATTTTCCTACGGATTCCGTTGTGTTTTCCAAGTTTTCCTTAGTTTTTCCTAGGAAAAACACCATTTTTCTATTACTTATGGCATTCGTGTCATTTCTTCAGGTTTTCAGAAGGAAAACATACGTTATCTTTGGTTGTTCCTCGGGAAAATCAAATTTTCGTTGCAATTTCGCATTTAGGACGGAATTCGTGTTGTAGCTGTTGCTGGTATTCCGCTTCATCACCTATCTTAAACACACCCCCTCATTTGGCGATTCTGGTTAGCGGGGGGGTTGGGGGGGCGCAGCCCCCCCCCATTTGCAGACACAACGCTCACATGATGGGTTTCGAAAACACTGTTTGAATCAAGCTTGCACGGCTCGAAAAGCGCGGCAGTGGGTCTTTCGTTCTTCCGTGCCTGTTCGTGTCTCGTCTTCCGTTAGCACTCTATAACATAATATAACATAGTAAACCATAAGAACGACATAATGATGGTTCGACATCACAAAAATAGTGTGACATTTTCTGACATTACAGAACCTTGCTTCCTATAGCATCTAATAAACATAGCAAAAGACGACAATACAATATAACAGAAGATAACATAAAACAAAACAACATCTTAGTTAATTTATGTCATTTCGTCTTTCTTTATTTCTCAATTTTTGTTCATTCGTTATGTCTGTATTATTTGCTTTTCTTTGTTTCTAACTCTCGTTCGTCCTTTCCTTGTGTTTTCTTTTTTCTTTCCTTATAGCTTTCTTTATTTATCTATTTGTGTATTTTTGATTTCTTTCTTTCCTTATAACTATGCTTTATGTATTTCGTTCTTTCTTGCTTTCTTCCGCTCTTTCTTTGTTTCGTTCTTTCTTTCTTTATGTTTCTTTCTCTCTCTCTCTCTGTCTTTCTTTCCTTCGTTCTTTCTTTCTGTTTTTTTCTCTCTCTCTCTCTCTCTCTCTCTCTCTCTCTCTCTCTCTCTCTCTCTCTCTCTTCTTTCCTCCGTTACCCCCCCCTCCTTTCGTGGATACCTGTTTAATTTTTTTGTGATCCTTATTTAATTTCTTTTTGATCCTTATTTTATTGTTTTGATCCTTATTTAATTTGTTTTTAACCCCTATCCCGTGGTTGTGGTTGTGGCTGTGGCAGAGGACTAGGGGACCGCATGCACCAGGGGACCAGGAGACCACGGGACCAGAGGACCAGCAGACCAGAGGACCAGGGGACCACAGGACCAAGGACCAGAGGACTAGGGGACCGCGAGCAGAGGACCAGGGGTCCACAAGACCAAGGACCAGAGGACTAGGTGACCGCATGCACAAGGGACCCTTGGCCGCACCTCGCAAACAAGGGTAGGCCGCACCTTGGAAAAAAAAACCATGGCCCCTATCCCGCTTTACTGACCTAAATTCGCCTCGGCTCGGCTTAGGGTTGAGGGCGTGACTTAAGGACTGATTTATGAGGCTCTCTATGCCGAAGAAAAAAGCCAAGAAGCCGAAAAGCCAAGAAGCCAGAGGCCAAGAAGCCAGGGAAGCCGAGAAGCCAAGCCAAGCGCGCACACAAGCCAAAAAAAAAAAAAATCCTAAAATAAATACGCATCCCTTTTATTTCCCGGCGGACTCTTGTTCTTCCTGATCCCTTTTGCGTTTGCCGAATGGAAATGAAGAACGTTCGTTTCCTAAAAAGCAACTTTCGCACCTGCTCCGGCCCGCAAGCGCACTGTCGAAGCGGCGGCTCGGCGAGGTCCAACACGAGCTCGAGCGCTGGCGCATCCGCCGAAGCGCGACCGGCGGAGGCGAACGAGCTCCTGTGCCCCAGCGGCCCCCAACCTCCGACCAACGAGGCGCTGGGGACCGTTGCGCAGGAGCTCCGGGTATGTCGCCTCTTCGCGGCGTAGCCGTCGCTCACGCTTCCCCGTTTTTATCCGCTTGCGGCTGGCCATCTTGCGACACGGGAAGGACCAATGTCACGTCATGGCACAGTGCCAGCGCCGTAGATGACCATGTCGAGCCTCAAGTCTGCACACGGACCGCTTCGTTGTCAGTACTTTCGCAATCGTAGCGGGCCTGCCGCATCTGGGGCCGCATGGGCTGATGCGCCGCCCAGCATCCGCCGATGCCTGCACGCGTCTGCTCCCCACTTGGCGGGAACTCGTGCAGGCGGAAGGTTGGCGCGCGTGCTTTGTTTGGGCAAGGGATGGCAAGGGCGGGCAAGGGGCCACACGACAATAACTTCAACCGCTAGCGGGTAACCGTGCCACAAGCAGAGGCCGTTCGCGACTAATGATTTTTCTTCGATGCGGCACATAAACATTCACGCCGGCGAGCCGTTGCGAGCGACCCTCGCGCCAACTCGCCGCAAACACGGGCTACAGCGTGCTCCAGTGGCAAGGATGCCCACCCCCTAACAAAGGTGGGGTAGTGGGGGGAGGTTCGGAAATGAGTCCGGGTCCATTCCTGGGGATGCTCGTGTGTTGGGGGGCTGATAGCAAGATGTAGCACGTACTACAAGGTGAGCGCCCTAAGTCGCCCCACCCCTGCAAAAGGCACCCCACCGCAAGGTGACGCGTCGACCGGCGAAAAGCACCCCACACCCGCAAAAGGCACCCCAGGCAACGTGAATCCCCAAGGTGACGCGTCTGCGGCGTCACGTTTTCTAACATGCGCAAGGATAGGGAAATGCACCCGTCGCGCAGGGCATGGCTGCAAATGCTGCAAAAGTCTGTGTGTGGAGGCATGAAACATATCAGAATTACCAAGTGGACGCCTTTCACAATAACCCGCAGTGTTCACACCAAAAGCCTCCAAGTCATGTAGATGTTCGGTGTGCGCGTGTGTTGAGGTGGAGGGAGGTGTGCATCTCCAGCGTAAAAGAAGGTGACCGAGACGCTTTCTGAGAACGAGTGCTTACTACAAACAAGAGGACCAGCCACACCCCGAAAACCACCCACAAGCAACGCGATCTGAAAGCACCACCGCATGTCAGGAGTCAGAAGCAGCTGTTCCCCATGCAGACGACAACAAGACCCGATGCGCAAATACTGAACTCACGAAGGTGACGCCCCTAGTGGGATGCCTTTGCTATGCATAACATGGCCGCACATCAAAACCAGCCGTTCCACATGTAGACGCTTTTTTTGGAAACCGGACTTGATGACTGCCAGCACATGTAGACGCTTGATTCCACAAGCACCCGATCGAGACACACATGGGTGATCATCCATAACATCGGAACACACCGGAACCAGCCATTCCCAATGTAGACGCTCAACTGCACAAGCGAACGCTCGAGATACACACAAAGTCATAACATCACAGCACATCAAAGCCAGCCGTTCCCCATGTGATGCTCGATTCCACAAGCAACCGATGGAGCACCCATAACATCTCAGCACATCAAAATCAGCCATTGCCCATGTAGACGCTCGAACAACCGGGCAACCAGTGTCCGAACGCAAACACATGACGCAACTGGACGCCTCGATTAGAAATGAGACAACAAGGCCCGACACATACGCAAATGCTGCATTCACGAAGGTGACGCCCCTAGCGGGACGCCTTTCGCATGCGCGGGACGGGTTGGACCCAGTACCATGCAAAAGCTACGGAGCAGGAAGCTCTCGCATGATGTCAAGAGCGGGGCTGATTTTTGACCACACCACCTCACTTTCGCAGAAATGAGCCCGGGAGAGTCCCCACAATGTGCCGGGCCAAGAGTCCCTCCCGCCCCCCCCAGGCGCATTGTTGGGGGGGTGGGGATGGGCAAGGCACGGGTGGCCAGAACCCCGCAATTGGAATAATTGGAGCAGGCTGTGCGGCAGTCGCCGAGCGAGTCTAACTGCCTGCATCTGCCCGCGACAGCTACCATTGCGGGGCGCCAGCAGCAGCGGGAGCCTGCGGGAGCCGTGGCAGGGGCACACAGAGACGCGCATTGAGTACAATGACGTCATCACTGGTGAGCGTGACATCGAAGGCGCGAGCGGCGAAGGACCCGGCTTGGCACAGCAGCGGGCACGAGATGCGGGGGTGTGGTCAGAAACGTGCAACGCCCCGCGCGCACTTGTCGCAAGCGTCGGCTGCCAGCCTTTGAACGACCAACGGTAAGCACAGGATACCTGAAGCATCCGGAAGCTTCAGGGGGTCGGGACAGGGTGCGTTGCCAGTAGACCAGTCCGGCATCAAAACCGTAGTCGCAGAGCTTCTGCCACGCCAAGCCTGCACCGGTGGCGGAAGGGATTCCTTCACTGCGCAATCTCGCCAATGTTTTCATGAATCGCAGTGGAGGCACTCAGCTGCGACGGGGGAGTTGCTACATCGCCAACTCCTTCCCAGTCCTCCCTCGCCAGCCGTGTGGTGTGAAATGTGTGAGCAACCACTTTTCTGCTCTTGGCGTAGACTGTCCTCCTGGGTGTTCGGAACACTCGTCTACAACCATCCACGCATTCCCAATGCAACAAGAGATCAGGCGGTGAGCTATGGTGAACTCATGTGAGCTCACCAGGCAACGCGGGAAACCAGAAGAGGTGACTGAGACGAGTCAACGAGGACGTCGCTGAGCAGAGGTGATTCGCCATCATTATTGGCGGTCCTGGTGATCAGCAAGGAAAGCAGAGGACGTGGGCAACCGTCAACAATCCGACCATCGTCCAACGAAGGCAGTGACCGCCGCTGCGCATTGCGACGGCGCGGCATAGTTTCCGCTTCCCTCCTTCCAGCCAGAGGGCTCTGCAGCTTCAGCAGTCCGGCATCCGCCAACCTCGAGGCCCAGCACAACCAAGCGACACCGCGTCGCACGCCCGAATTCAGGATGAGTGCGTTCCTTGAACTTGCAAGCCGGTGCGCCGCTGCGGTGGCGGTGCGGCAGCGGCACGAGACCAGGACATTCAGGGCAGGCGACAAGGACATCAAGTGGATTTTCTTCCGGCGCCGGCAAACGAGACAAGGACAGAAGCGTGTCCCGGATGACTTGAAGAACTGCTCGTTGAGTCGTGATGTCTGGGTTTTGGGCTGCCAGGCGTTCTAGCTTACAGACGAAACTGGAAGCGGCGGATCAGCAATATCAGCAGGACATGCAAGACACGCGAGGGTGCCCAGTGGCTTTGCAACGGCTTGTGCACAGGAACCGCGCTGCTTCGGATGTCGATTAAACGGCTCGCGCGCTGGTCGGGCTCCTGGCCGTCGTGTGCAAACGCTCTCTGCAACGGCTCGCTGAAGCGCGCTGGGACTAGCCCGGGCTGTGGCCCGTAGACCGTCTGCGTGCCGACGGGGACATTCCTTGGCAGGCACAAAAAACGCGTGCGGATGCATGCACATAAGAACCGTGTACATTGGCCATCCCAGCGAGGTTCAGGGACACGGCGCCCAACTTGCAGTCGACACCACGCTTGTCTCCCCAGTTATTGCTGCCGGCGTGGGGCTTCGTACTGCCGAGCCAGAACGCGCACGGCGCACATACCCCGCGCTCTGCGACTGCGATGTCTGCACCGCCACCCTCACGCATTGCCGCGAGCACTCCTTCGCCCAGCCTTCGCCGCCGCGCGCTCGTTCGCAGCCAGCCTGCTGTCCTGCGGTCCTTGGCCTTCACCGGCACGGCCACTGTTTATAGGGGCGTTACGCTCAGCAGCGGGGGATCGCCAGCGACATTGCACGGCAAAAACAAAAGAGGCTGGCGGCAAAGGTGTGGGCTGTCGCGACAGAACGCAAGCCACAAGAGACAAAGGCAAACATGCAAGTTCCGCTGGAAGCAGGCGATGCACACGTGCAAAAAATTGACGTGCGTCGCAGCTTCTCTTCTCCAGCGGCCGCCGGGCCAGGAGTGCACAGTCGAAAGACTGCCACGGTGCGCGTGGTCGAGCGAGGCATGGCGAGGCAACAACGTTCGTTCTAGAAGATGCAAGCGTGTTACGTTGCAGCACAACGCCTCTCCGATTGGAATTGCTCTGCATGCGACGCAAACCGACGACCTGGATTTCGGGTCCGCCGCCGCCGAACTGCTGTGAGAGTGCTGTGAGCATGCGGTCCAACAGGGAGTCGAGGCCAGCGTCGCTGGGCAAAGTGCTGCTGGGTTTGTGCAGCGTCTGCGGGCTATATAGTGCGTTGAGCACTTTCTCGGTGCATCTGCCAAGGCACGACAACGGGCAGCATAATTTGACCACGATGCGGGGTGATCCGCCCGCGAAATCGGCAGTCGTGATGGACGCTCTCGCCCGAGGGCACGAGCCGGGAAAATGAACGCAAATGGGACCACCGAACCCGGTGAGTTGAGGTATGGACCCTGTACTTGCCTTGGGCCTGTTCCATCGTATGGTGCTCTCCCACGTGCTCCGCCATCCTGGGTGGCTGCTGAACTATTCTTGCAAGCTGGCATCTGCGGCCGCCGCAGGGATGCTACGTGTTGAGGCTACAGGTAAACACCGGTGGGCGAGCCTTCCCCGAACAAACCGCGCGCTAGGACTCATTTTCGGAAGTCATAACAAATCGCTTTCCACCATGTAACCGCGGGATATTTGAGTAGTCTGCAACGTCGCTTCGCATGTTCAGCGCTGATAAGAAGTCATAACATTTGCAGTTTCACCCAAGTAACCGCGCCTGCCACAAAACAGGGTTTCCACACACCGCGTCTGAAACTTTCTACCGAACTGTGGGCTTAGAAGCCGCAAGAGGAACTTCCAGTGCTAAAGTTGTACTGCAACCAAGCACAGTCCAGCCAGGACGCCAAACGAGGCATTTCCAGTACTAAAGTTGTACTACAACCAAGCACAATCCAGCCCGGACGCCAAACGATGCATTTCCAGTATTAAAGTTGTACTACAACCAAGCACAATCCAGCCCGGACGCCAAACGAGGCATTTCCAGTACTAAAGTTGTACTACAACCAAGCACAATCCAGCCCGGACGCCAAACGAGGCATTTCCAGTACTAAAGTTGTACTACAACCAAGCTCAATCCAGCCCGGACGCCAAACGATGCATTTCCAGTACTAAAGTTGTACTACTACCAAGCACAATCCAGCCAGGACGCCAAACGAGGCATTTCCAGTACTAAAGTTTGATACTAAAGGGACTTTGGCAAGGAACCCGTATCACCAACTACACCGCGGAATGTTACGACCTAGCGTTTTCGCCTCCACGAGGGTCTGCCCTGATCTGCTGACATGCGTTACGACTTCGGTAGTTCCCTGTATGTTGCCCTCGTCTTACCCCGGACTGGTCTTTTGTCCAGTGCGGCCAAAATCGTGCAGCGACACACGGCTGTCCCCGCAGCGGTTGGGCTCGCACACCGGGCGTGGCAGTGGCAGGCACAAGTGGTTCAACAGCAATATCAGCAATGTACTCAAACATACAGAAAATGTGTGGTTACAAGGCGGCTTGAATTTGAAGGTCGCGCGGCTGGAATAACGAAAACGCTGGCACTTTCAATCGAATCCGGTTCGCCGGCTGCGCATGCGCAGGTGCAAAATGCGCCTTTGGCGTCCAGCAGCCACCGCATCTACTCGCCACACCTGGGTTATCCCGGGTTCCCAACTCCGTGCCGGGGCTTCCCACGCTGCCTGCGCGATTACATGTCTGCGCAGCACTGGCCCAGCCTGGCGAATGGCAGCATCTCCCGGGCCACCCCACGAAGTTTGCGAACGAAGGCCGCACGTGAGATGATGTCTCATGCGGGCGGCCGGTGGCGAGTTTGCTCGCTTGTTGTGACAGCTCCAGACACGATCGACAAGCAACCAACGCAGCCCGCCCACCAAAGACACGCAGTTTGTGCGAAATTTCGCAAAGCTTTGCGGTGCGCTTAGGAAGCCGGAGCTGTTGTCGGGGCCCAGCTGATCCACGCCGGAGACTTCCGGCTCCAGGATATGATCCTAGCGGAGCTGCTGCAGGCGCAACCTCCTACTTCGGTCCACCGCAGTGAGGACCTGCATGGCCGTCACGACTGAGCTCGCACATGCATACCTTTACGAGTTCGTGGTGCATCCTGTAGCCATGCTGGTCGTCCACGTCCTGAGGAAGGCGGTCATGTTCTGCGCTGGGGCCGCCGTCGCTGCTGCGGAACCCGCAGCATGCGGGGAAAGCAAATGGCACCGCCGGCGCTGCAAGCGTCGCTGCCGGGCCCTGGGGTCGGAGGCGTCGGCACTCTGTTGGCCGTGTGCCACGAACCATTTCACATGTCGTGAAATGCCACGTCCAGCGGAGTCGGGCGTGGAGCCCTCGGAGCAGTCGAGGCCACGGTAACATGTACTCCAGTCGGGCAGCGCCGCTCCGTGTTTGGAGGCTCACCGCCAGCGTTTGCGTTTTTCGGCCGGTCCCCTTTTATGGTGGGTTTTGGGGCACCCGTAAACGATTCAGGAGGGCATGCGGCAAGCATCATGACCCCCCGGATCGCCTGCAGCTGCTTACAAGGCGCAGGGGCGCGCATCATCAGCATCAGCGCGGGCCCTGTGGGCACGGCGGAGCGAGTGGGAGGAGGATCCCCACGTCCTTGTCAAATGCTTGTTGCGGTTTGAGGTTAGCGCAGAAAATCGGTTTAGACGGGCTGCTACCTGCGCTGCCCGCCTCTTGGCGCAGTCCCTAGAATTTAGTTGATATGGATCAGTTGGATGATGTACATGACAAAGTCTTGTGTACGACGACGATGGACGATGGACAAAGCATCTTGGAGTTCAGTGGCAACGAGGGTCAAGGCCGTAAGAAGCATCGAAGCAGCAGGACAGAAACTGAACTCGACGAACCGAGCCACCACTCCTCTGAGGACGCGCCATACATTATCCTCCGGACCAGCACGCATCTTCCGTTCCCCCGAGTCGTGCTTCAGAGCTTCACTGACTGACGCTCCTGCAGACTCGCGCAGAGTCCACATCCACCACACCACATATCTGCCTCATCCATCACCATCCAACGAACCCATGCAAAAGTCTGAATATTTGGACACATTTTCGCCACAACTGGTATAACAAGTCTGATATCCCGAACATGCGGCAACACTGGCCGCTAGTACTGCATAACCGCGGCACCCCGCGGCACCAACTAGACGACACTGCACCAAGTGGCAATACAATCAGTCACGATATCCGCAGCTCACTAACCTGCCCACATTAACCACGTGCCAGTACTCCACACCAACACCATCCGTGTAGCTCAATCCGATCAATGCCAGCATCTTTCATGCGGCTCTCATGCCAGTTCATAGGACAAACACCTTTCAAGAGTGATTCTCTACCGCTACAGACAATGGATAATCACGCTTTTCATCCGACACTCTCCCCATCACCAATGACCACCCACATCTCGGCAACCACTCCATTGCACGCCACGACGAACCACGAGACAGTGTCGAGGAATCTGGTGAGGACATACAAAACAACAAGCACCAACAGCGGAAAAGGTGGCAGCTGCAAATAAGCAGCAATGCATTTTCTAGTTCTGCCAGCGTCGAAAACCGATAGCAACGACTCACCGGGAGCAGGCATGAGTATAAAACAAGCTTGACACGCCAGATGTTAGTGATTGTTAGTGTGCATTGTCATACTAACATGTTTGTAATGGCCACACACTGTGGTAGTGACGTCAAGCATCAATCACTCAGTCACCTGCATAACAACTTTAATTTGTCTTGGGTTTCACAATCTGTCGGCGACAAGCCCGTGTGCACACGACAGCCTTCATTTCTACGGATTGCCATGAACCAGTCATTTCGTGACGCTCTCCTCTATGCACGAGCGAGATCGCAGCATCCCTACGCCTCACACCAGACCTGGTCATATGCCACTCGACGACAACTCTATGAAGACGACGACGACGACCCACAAAGCGAATAACACAGCACTACCCCCTCACGGATATTCGGCAGGCACGGCTGTTTTTCTCCAGCGCTTGTCACATGTGGCTGCCCCATTCGGGATGATGGCCTCAGTTGGCATCATGGCATTACAAGCACGGCCATGCTACTGTTTCATATTCACAGACATCGACCAGATGCCTCACATCGGCTCTTATTGAGTAGGTTCTTAGCAGGTGCAGGTTGCTATGGATGCTCCTGCCATCTTGCACCAGCTAGCAGTAGCTAGCACAGTCACTAGCTCCGATGATCTTGGGGGCCGTCTACTACCCCTGCACCTTCCGATCGTCTGTCTGCGTAAACGGCGGCTGATCCATGCAACCTGGTAAAGTATAGTAGTGTGGCATACTGTCTCGTATGGTATGAAGTATCGTGCGAACTGTAGTATAGAGTACAGAATAATTACAATAGTAAGTCGTAGACCGTCTCCGGCCCCGGGGCCCCAGCCGTAGTCGCCGGCATCGCCGCCGTAGGCGGAGGCCTTTGTCGTTTCTTCAGGGTCCCGGTACTGCCCAAATAATTGGATCTTGAGGCTTTAGTACTCACCCCGGCTTGCAATGTCCTCTACAAGTCCAAGGAACATCGCAGAGCTTTCATCACAGATCTTCAGTCAACCGCCGAGAGTGCAGTGAGGCGAGTCATTGCTGCTGAGCTGCATGATGCATCGGCGTAGCCCCCTTCTGGCCTTGTGCAAATGCACGTCTACTCAGTCTCTATCATCTTGCAGAGACTCTTTGAGCGCCTGAGCCATTCGAACCGTCGCACCCGCCCCATCTGCAGTGGCAGAGCCCGCTTGAAACAGAGTCGGATCATCTAAGCCTGTTGGCAAAGGCATTGCAATGGCGCCTTTCGTCCCACTCGGCCTGTGGAGACCAGTGGCCCCAGCCTGTTTCGCATGCAGGGACAACTCATCTTCAGCGACTGCAGTGACGTCCGGTCGGGCTCTTTCTAAAGTACATGTTTCGTCATGAAGCATGCGTGGATGTAAGCCCTGCGGCGTGCATGAGCGTGATGACACGCCTGCTCTTTTCTCACTTTCGCCTATGTGCCGCGTTCAAGGCGTGGGATCATGAAGCAGGCAAATTCAATCCTGGTCGTGCCTCCTTGTTGGTCGTTGCCGTATCCGTGCCACTGTTCCTGTACTTGCTAGGAGAGCCACGGACTGGCAAGGACTTCACTCTTCGGCATCCGGTCGTCCTGGCTCGCTGCCGCGTGGCTCCAGGCGTCCATCGCCCCACCCTTGCCTGACTCTCAGTAAGATAAGTCTCGCTCAAAAACTCTCGCTGCATGTT